>LR738713.1:38566273-38600864 GCA_902687465.1 Secale cereale | reverse complement strand
GCAAATAGTACCAATGTTGGGACTTGCTGGAAAAGACTTAGCACTTAGCGGTTTATCAAGGGGGTCCCATACACCCCAACCGTGTTAGGAACGCATAATCAAGGAACATAAAACCGGCTTATACGGATCCTAACGGCATGAGTGGAACAATACACCAAGCAAAAGGCTTAGCCTTCCACCCTGCCAGTATATAGATGATTTCATTTTTAAGCATTTATATAGTGTGATATAACCCAACCAAAACTTCAACATGAAGCAAGCATCTTCAATCTTCACCTGCAACTAACAATGCTATAAGAGGGGCTGAGCGAAGCGTACTTAGCCAAGCAACGGTTTGCATAGGTAAGGTGGTTAAACATGGCAATTGGTTACAAGTAGGAGGCTGACAAGAAGAACATGGGCATCGAGGCAAAACTATAGATCGAGACTACTAGCAATAGGCAAAGATAGTAATGGTATCCGGGTTCGGTCAACTTGCCTGGGATTCCACAAGGGAGAAGAACGGATCCAAGAAGAAGACGGAGCAACAGTCGAGCGGATCCTCACAACTCCGGAACGAAACCGAAGCTAACAAGAGAAGCAACCGGAAAGAAAGAACAACACGGTAAACACACAAGCAATAAACATGGCATACGATGCACAAACAAGTATGATGCATGTCCGGTTTAATATGCAAGGCATGGCAAAGTGCACAAACAACACTACAAGTTAAGTGGAGACCAATATGCAACGAGTTGCATATTGACGAAACACCACATATTAATTATTTAGTTGACTCTCGTTATTTACAAGACAAGATTAAATGTTTTTAGCATGGCAAGAGGTGAAACATAATAAAACTACACAACTAGACATTTTAAATGAGGCCGGAAATAACAACAACATATCCGGAAAATCCTCATGAGCATGTTTAAATTATAAGCAAACAACAATTAAGCATTCAAAGGTTGTTAACATGATGCGGATGACATGAACAAGTTTATGCAAGTTTTATTAAAAGGTTGACAATTAACAAGATATGAAGCATTTGTCACCGTGGTGGAAAGAAAAGAGTGCCACGGCAACGATTCCGAAAATGATGCAACGCAACAATTCGGTACCGGTAACTCGTTGAGAGTCCGGGCAAAAGAAAGATGGCGGAGTGAGTCAAACGAGGTGGAAGTGGGTTGATCCCGTTACCGGGTTCCCACGAGTCGGTGACGAGGCAACCGAGGAACATGACAAAAGGTGGAACGGGCACGAAGCACACACGGGAGACATTTCATACAACACAAGCAAGCATGCATCACACGGGTCATCCACGGGGTCGTCTCGTTATACCTTTGAAGCGTGCGTTTCGGGGCGGTTCGAGATCGTAGAGGAAGTAGAGGAAGTAGTCGTTCCGTAGGCGGTAGTTGTACTCGGGCGACGGTAGAGGAAGTAGTGGTAGTAGTTGTACACGAGTCGTGGTACACGGGGCGTCGGTAGTGGTACTCGCGGTCGTCGGACGTAGTGTAGGCGTTCCCGCATCGTAGATGTACTTGTCATCGTTTCGTTCGGTCGTCGTGGTACTTGGTCGTCGTGGTACACGTGTCGTACACGGATGTAGGGGTACTTGTTGTTCTCGAGTGCTCCGGGCGACGAGGTACTCGTACATGTAGTGGTACTTGTCCGAAGGGGTACTTGGTCGGGTCGCCGGTAGTCGTTTCCGTTCTCTGTCAAGGTTAACTCCAGCAAAAACAACACAAAACCAACAGAACGCAGCACGGCAAAAGAACACAGCAGCAACAGCGGGACAGCAGCGACAAGGAAGGAGGCAGCAGGGGGCCTCGTCGCGGGAAGGGAATCCCGTGCTCGCTGGAGAGGAGGCGAGGGAGCCTCGGAGCTGCTGATGAAGGGCCGCACAGGGAAGACCACGGCCGGCGTCGGGGAGATGGGGCGCTGGAGGACGGGGCCGCGGCGCTGCCTTGACGGAACCGGAGGAGGGCCTCGGCCCTAGCTGGCGCGCGGGGCAGGCGCTCGGGGCAGGGCGCTGAGGACGCGAGCTCCTGGTAAACGGCAGAGGCCTTGGCGAGGCAAGAAGGAGAGGCGCCCTTGGCGCTGGAAGCCGGGGCAGAGGGGAATCGGGCCTCCCGCTGCGGGCGAGGGACTAGCGCGAGGGGGCCGCTCCTGGCCAGCCGGAGGGGCGGCGCAGCTCGGAGGAAGGACGAGGCCGGCTGGAGGAGGAAGAAGGGCGCCGGCGTCGGCTCCTACTGGTCGGGGACGAGGAGAGGGCGACGAGACAGGGCGCCGGTAGGAGGACGAGGGGGCGGAGGCCCTGGGCGCGATGGAGAAGGAGCGGGGGTGCGGGCAGCTAGCGAGAGGGGAGGGAGATCGGGCTCGATCGAGGGGTGCTCGGGCCAGAGCGAAAGAAGTGGCGGCGGCGACTGGGAGGAGCGGAGGGAGCTGGTGCGGGCTCGGGGAGTTAGGGTTTGAGGGCGCTGCGGTTGGGCCTGATGTTGGGCCGAAAGGAGGGAAAGGAGGAGAAGGGAGGAGATGGGCCAGGAGGAGGGAGGTGCGGCTGGGCTGCAGAGGGAGAAGGGCCTGCTGCGGCTGGGCCCCCTGATTTAACTGATTTTGGCAGAAACAAACGAGAGAAGAAAAGAAAGAAGAGGGAGGTTAGGGAAAAATAGCACAATGATAATTTTCTCGGGCTCGTAAAAATGAGCACGACCGGAGAAAATTAAAAAAGGCCAGATCGGAAATAATTCAAACATATTTGAATTTAATTCAAATAGTTTTGAACTAAAACTTGAATAAGGAAGTGTCCAAAAATGTTCAAATTTTCGGAGGAACCTCGAAACAACGGAAAAGAATTATTGGCAAGGTTTAGAAGGTGAAACTCGAAGTGAAAAGACAATGGGGAAAATTATGCAAGTGTGTTATGGTGATTCCGAAGCAATGGAATAATTAATATATAGCTCCCTAAAATAATGAGAGACTTTTATAAGTTATAAAGAGAAGTCACCTTCCCTCGATTTAAATGGACCGAAGGTCCACACGGTTTATTTAGGTTGAGATGCAAAATAAAATATGACATGATGGCATGATGACATGATGCAATGCAAAAAAAATAAATAACACAAGCACAAAAGAACACACGGGCAACCCGGAACATCCGGAACCTTCGGGAAGCTTCCGGAATCTTCTGGGACGTCGGTCTCGGGCGTCACACCGGTGGTGGTTCTCCCCTCCGGCAGGGTGCCGGGAAGAGTTCTCCTTGTGCTCCCGATCTTGGAAGCGCGCCGGCGGCGGAACAGAGATGAGATCGCGAAAAAGGGTTCCGTCCTCGAGGGTTTCGGGACGCGGTGTAAATATATGCCAAAGGGGGGCATCAGCGGAGACCTGGGGGGCCCAGGCGCCCCCCCCTCGGCGCGGCCAGGAGGGGGGCCGCGCCACCAGGGCACCTGGAGCCCTGGTGGCCCCCCTCCGGCCCTACTTCGGCCGTGTGGAAGCTTCCGGAACGCTGATTTTTTATATAATTTTTCCGGGATTTTTCTCGCAGTTTACGTGACGGGAAAACCTGAAATACAAAAACAGCAGAAAACAGAAACTGGCACTGGGGTGGACTGAGTTAATAGGTTAGTCCAAATATGATCAAAAGTGTATGGAAGTGTATAAATATCATAGCAATATCACCCAAAAGAGGCATGGAGCAAGCAGAAATTATAGATACGTTTTGGACGTATCAACATCCCAAGCTTAACTCCTGCTCGTCCTCGAGTAGGTAAATGATAACAAGCATAATTTCTGTGGTGACATGCTATTAACCATATAGGAACTTTTCATAGTCACATGACAAGTGCTTACTGAGACAATGAATCTGTAGTAATTAAGTTGCCTCATGAGAAAATCACAAAGAACTGAAAGTTTTACAATATGATACTGAAACACTCAAAAGATTTGCAATGAGCATGGTGTGCAAATATGACAAAGTGATATCTCGCTTGCCCCCTTTAGTGAAGCAAAACATAAATGCAGGGGCACCTCCAAGGTTTAAGTGACGACTAGATACAATGATTTCAGAATAAACGATATCATAATCATGCAAAAGACAATGCCACTTTGGGACAATGCACATTACACTCAGAATGACAATCATGCTCTTAATAGTTGGTGCTTTAAAAAGAAGGTGGAGACCCTCAAACCGTGGCTTTTGTTGGCAAGGTTGAAAACCCGTGGTCGGAAACAAAAACTAAACATGTACCAAAGCTCTTGGTTTTAAAAACAGAGGTAATAATTATTATTTTTAGATTATGCATGTTCCGTCAACGAATGCTAGCAGATAACTCAATCACTCCTCGAGATGGACAAGTTTCGAGGAATGGCTCGCGAATGAGGACGATCACATCCTCTTAATCTCCTTTGTTTATCACTGCCAAAGTTTTCTGATTTCTCATGAACAAAGCGTGAAGGAGGGTTTGTTTGTTATATTATTTTTGAGCCGGGCGCACTCTTTGCCAGTTCCTTCTCGTATTATGGGTTTGCACATTAGACATGCAATCCCGGGGTGAAGCTTGTCCAACTTAAAAAGATCATGAATTAACTACTACTTCCTCATGAGCCAAAACAGAGGCACAAAAGAGAAATGCTTTTTTTGAATAATTTCGAGATGGTACATGAAAGTCTTCGTTAGGAATGGCAGGTAAATACCATGTATAGGAAGGTATGGTGGACTCATATGGCATAACTGGTTTAAAAGAATTTGGATGCACAAGCAGTCAGTCCGCTTAGTACAGGCGAAGGTTAGCAAAAGACTGGGAGCGACCAACTAAAAGAGCAATGACGGTCATAATCATGCAGAGCGACAAAGCAACATTGAATCAGGCATGGAAGTTATATCGCTACTCAGAAATTAAAGATCATCAAGGCTTGATAGACTTTCTTTACAGTCTTAAATATGCGTGAGCATACGCCAAGTCAATCAAAATAAATTCTTGAAGGAAGATATCACTAAACCATACCACATCATAGGCAAACAAATCATGTTGGTACCTCAATAACACATTGAGAATCCCCCAGCTATTTGAGACTAACCATAAGAAAACATGAACTACTAAGCATCATTATGCACATAGCGTTTTTATCATAGACATATCGACCAGTGCAACAGAAGCCAACTCTCTTAACAAGATAAGCATGATAACTATAGAGAGTTCCAGCGACCAACTAAACAAAAGCTCTTTAAAAAGATAGGCATGAAAACTAAGAGCTGAACATGATAGTAGCTATTGAAAGACAAAGAACACACACAGCAATGATAGACATGAAAATTCTATGTTATGTTCTAGGTTGAAGTGGAGCGTGTTTCTCTCCAACATAAAGAAAGCTGAGTTCCAACTCGTTATGAAAAGCAAGCAAAGCTAAAGAAAACTAAAAAGGAAACTAAAAGCAAGACGCTCCAAGCATAGCACATAACACATGAAGTGATAAAAATATAATGGAACGAAAGACGAACTGATAATGTTGATGGAGAAGGGGATGCACGGGGGCATCCCCAAGCTTAGACGCTTGAGTTTTCTTGAATATTTCTTGGGGGTGCATGGGGGCATCCCCAAGCTTGAGCGTTTGACACTCCTGAATCTTTTTATCATCTTCCCTCGCACACTTGAAAACTCCCTTCATACATAACTCATCATAATCTGATTAGCGAGGTTAGTACCCTTAATAAAATAATTGTTCCTTGCTGGAAATAAGGATATTCTTGAATTTCTAGTGTTTCTCAAGATTGCCAAAAGGTTTATGCAAAAAAAAAAAAAAAGCTCAAGGTTTGCAAAATGAAAGAAAGGCAAAATAGGACAGAATCTGTGAAAAACAGACCAGCAGGTAGTAAATGATTTTTTCGGGGCACTTCTGCAACTCTAATCAAAAAACTCAGAACAGACGCCCGAAATACAATTGTATAGAGCACGCTGTCGAAAAAATTCATACCAAAAAGATGATCTGGTGATTTTATACGAATTTTTCTATCCAAGGACAGAATCTGTTTCCTGGACAGCACGTCACAACTTTTGAACTTTCTTGCAATCAGAGGCTACACTTGGCACAAGGCTGAAAAGTAAAGATACAATGATGATGCTACTGTAGTAACAACATCAAGACACAACAAAAGCAAAATAAAATTTTATTCATTGTGGGCTGCCTCCCAAAAGCGCTTTCTTTTATGCCTTTAAGCTAGGCATAATGCATAGAGAAATCAATAATCATCATAATAGTCGGAGTTATAAATTGCTTCAAATGGTTCCTCAACAAGTTCACTCTTGTTCCTTCTAGGAAAGGGGTACACACCTTTTGCCTTCCCGCGTAAGCGGATTTGTCCCTTACCCATATCGATGAAGCCTTTTACTGCTCGGAGGAAGTCCCTTCCAAGCACTATATTTCCTTGGTTTGGCTTCATGATGAAGAAATCAATCATTGCAATCCCTTTAAGGAATTTAACTGGCACGTCTTTTATTCTTCCCTGGATTTCAGAAATATCTCCATTAGTGTGTTCATGATAAGATGATAATCTATCCATGTTAAATTTTAAAGAATCATGAACAATTTTTGGCATAGTAGAAACCATAGATCCAATATCACAATAAGCAAGGAAGTCTTGATTAGAGATGCTAATCCTAACCAAAGGCTCCCAATCATTGTCTATTTCCAAAATATCTCTCTTATTGGGTTTGGGTTTCTCTACCTTCATCAAGTCTAGAGCATCCATTCTCTTCTCAATAGTAGCAAGTCTATCTATGACAGTATCAAAACTATGATCATAAACAAAGTAACTAGATAGACCATGTATATTTTCAAGAGCTCTAGCTTCATCACACTCTAGGAAATCTCCTTCAGCTATAATATCAAGAGAGTGTTTACACCATTTAAAAAGACCATGGTAAAAATTTCTAAGCACAATTTTTATAGGTATCCAAGGCATAATTCTCCTATGTGCATCAGAAATTCTGTCCCATGCCTTCTTCATATTTTCTCCATCCCTTTGATGGAAATCTAGGACTTCTGATTCCCTCAAAGCACCAAATCCTAACATGCTTGACTAAACAGAAAGGACTACTAGCAAATAATTAAAATATTTTTTTTATGATTTTTGATAAAGGATACTAAAGCAAAAACTGAAAGGTAAACTAACAAGACGAAAAAGCAAAGGTAAAAGATAGCGTGCAACTCCCCTATCTTGAAGAGTGGAGTCCCCGACAACGGCGCCAGAAAACTTTGCTTGATGGCTTCTCGCCCCTCATTGGTTACCCCAAGTGGAAGGTTTGAGATGCAGTGTAGCGGAAGTTTTCCCTTGGCAAAGATACCAAGGATCGAATTCCCCTGAGACTCCAAGATTCAACAAGAAGGTGTCAACTGCTAATGGCGCCAGATACTTAGCAATCAACTTGGACCTGCACACAGATACAAATAACTTTGCTCCCAACGAGTACAGAGAGGTTGTCAATCCCTCCGGCCTTGTCGTTTACAAAGGATCAAACGCAAGAGATAATAGTGACAGGTATTGCTGCAACTAGTAAGTAAAAGCAGAAAGTAAATAGCGGATGTGATTAGTGATGGTAATATGGACCGGGGTCCCATGATGTTCACTAGTGATGTGTCTCTCCCAAAAGACGATAAAACAGCTATGTGAGGTAAACGAATTACAGCTGGGCAATTGACAGAATTATGTGCGCAAACCAATGCTAACTATGCTGCAAGAAAGGTTGAGGCTCAAAAGCATGGGCGGTACGCCAAGGTAAGTAGACCGAAATCCATCTGCATCAACTACTAATCATCCACCTTGAGATATCTATCCAGAACATCTCGCTGGTATTAAGTTGCGAGTCCCACCCATAGTGTAAACTCAAAGCAACAGACAACTGCATTAAAAGAACTTTGCGTAAAGTAAACAATCCTTGCACCCGCGAGTACAAGCACCGTTGTTTTCCCCCTTGTGGCAACAACACATCCCCTAGACTCATGTTTCTGTCACTCAAGCTAGTCATCGAGGGGCATGAACCCACAATCAAGCATAACGTTCCCTCTTGGAGTTACTACCTACTACTTGGCCAAAGCAATAAACAGCAACGGAGAACATGCAAGAATTACTCAAGAACATAAATATAAAAGAGGTAAATCAAATATATTACTCACACACAATCTGAACATAATCTCACAATCCATCGGATCCCAGCAAACTCAACATAGCAACAGCATAAGGATTACATATGTGCCTCGATCATGTAGGGCAGCTCACGAGGTCTAATTAGTGAAGCACAAAGAGGGGAGGAGAACATCACATAGCTACTGGTCATGGACCCATGGTCCAAGGGATACTACTCACAACTCATCCGGGAGGCGTCCATGGTGGTGGAGAGGCTCCCGGTGGTGGTTCTCCCCTCCGGCAGGGTGCCGGGAAGAGTTCTCCTGGTGCTCCCGATCTTGGAAGCGCGACGGCGGCAGAACAGAGATGAGATCGCGAAAAAGGGTTACGTCCTCGAGGGTTTCGGGACGCGGTGTAAATATATGCCAAAGGGGGGCATCAGCGGAGACCTGGGGGGCCCAGGCGCCCCCCCGGCGCGGCCAGGAGGGGGGCCGCGCCACCAGGGCGCTTGGAGCCCTGGTGGCCCCCCTCCGGCCCTACTTCGGCCGTGCGGAAGCTTCCGGAACGCTGATTTTTTATATAATTTTTCCGGGATTTTTCTAGCAGTTTACGTGACGGGAAAACCTGAAATACAAAAACAGCAGAAAACAGAAACTGGCACTGGGGTGCACTGAGTTAATAGGTTAGTCCAAATATGATCAAAAGTGTATGGAAGTGTATAAATATCATAGCAATATCACCCAAAAGAGGCTTGGAGCAAGCAGAAATTATAGAAACGTTTTGGACGTATCAGTCATGAACACCAGCGAGAGTTAAACCAACGTTCATTGTAACCCGGATCGGCCATCAGGCTAAGCCAAACAAGAGAGCCAAGAGCCTCATCAGCGCATGCGCCTTCAATTATGCCTACTGGGTTAAGGTTGACAAGCACACTTAATCAAAGGTATGATATATGTTTGTGATCAACAACTATTCCTTTGATATATATATATCAGAGCAGTATAATCCGTCCGGTGGTAAACCGCCATGACATCTTTTAGCTTCGTTCATGCAGGCACAGGTAATATAAGCTGATCACGCATTGCAAACAGAAGATTAAATTGAGAGATGCCAATTCAAATAGTGCCATAAATAGTGGGACAAAGGCAGTATTTCAATTATCCTATTACAAGGCACTTGCAGGCCCGAATGGATCAAAAGTTTCTGGCAAAGTACTCAGCAACTACAAGTTAAACCGGACGGTTTACGACTCCTCTTCACGCTGCGAAGGCTGAGGGTCAACTTGTTCCGGGTCTTCATCGACTTCAGGCAATGGCTGGAAACCAGGAGCGCTCCAATCAATCATGGAGAGAGCACGGAAATACACTTCATCATTGATAAGATCTGAATGGTCAATATTTGGAGAGAAAGTGTGGTTACGAACTGGTGGGATCAGATTTTCAGTGTCGTAAACCGGCCGCTCCACCCGCGAATTTTCTAGATCGTAAGCCGGATGATACCTTGTCAAATCTGCTTCATCGGCAAGCTTACTGGCGGGAGGGCGCATATCCTTGGTCAAAGAGCGGAGATCTTCAGCAGAGAAGGCTGACCCGTCCTCTTTCATGCTGGGATAGCCGTTCATGGCTTCAGCCGGATCAAAATCAGGGACCCATGCTTTGGCCCAGGTCAGCGCCATGAGAGAGCTAGCTCGCGCAGCAGACTTCTTCACCTCAACAAGACGTACAGGTAGGACAGACAACTTTTCCAGGGTGGCTTGGATGGTGGTCGGCGCCGGTTTATTGTGTGACATGGCACTGATAGCCCTTTGAGCGCCGGAGTAGGGCTGCTCCACCAGGGTATAAGCTGCCTTGAGCTTCTTCTGGACATCGTCTCCAAGATGAGTTATGCGCCTCCCTGTATGCAATTGGCGAGTTAAACTGTAATGCCCAGGATGGGACTATATCTCCTACGTGTCGATGCACGACTTAGAGACATAACCCCATGCTGGAATGATCGCAAGTCTGGTATCTTTGCACAACTCATGTAAAAGATGGGGATGGAAAACATAAAATAGTTGGCTTACACTCGCCACGTCACACAAATACAATACATGTCTCAAATCATCATTCAATAAAACATCACAGCCCTCTAAGGGTAAAATCCACAGGACAAGATACCAAACATAATTTAAATCCACAGGTCGGATCGAATCCTAGTAGAAGTCTCCACTACTGATCATCAGGATAACGAACATAGTATCGACTACGCTCCTCGTCATACTCCCAGTCTAGCTCGGTGCCATCGCATGGATAGCTCACCATCGGACCTGCATCTGGTGTGGTGAAGTAACTGTGAGCCACAGAGGACTCAGCAATCCCGTTCCCGGGTAACAAGACTATTTAAGCCTTGGGAGAGGATAAGGCTGAAGAAAAGAATAAGTGTCTGCAGCAGCAACTAGCACTAGCTTACGCGAATGAGAGCGAGAAGAGAAGTGCCTCGGTCGAGAGGTGATCACGAAGTGATCCTAGCTAAAGCCCAACAAACATAACCCCACCGTGTTCAACTCCCGAATACCTATTCGGAAATTGACAGTCACGGTACACACGCTGGTAGTGTATTGTAACATTGTGTCAAGTTATCTACAACCGGATATTAACAAGCTCCCATCTGCCACATAACCGCGGGCACGGCTTTCGAAAGTTCATAACCCTGCAGGGATGTTCCAACTTGACCCATTACAAGCCCACGATCCACGGAGTCGCAACTCCAAAGTGGGAAGACCCGAGTATTCTCGGAATCCCGTGCTCAAGATACTCCGAACTAAGGTAAGGCTAATCCAGCAAATCCTCCCGGCGTGTCGACACCCTGATAGTAGCCGCGCGTATCTAGTCTCAGGACACGTCCGGATGGGCGATGCTACAGGTGTATGCCAGATACCTCGGGTTGCCCCAAGGCGGCCCTGCAGGACCCCCAGTTCGGACCAACACTCATGTGGAGCACTGGCCCGGGGTTGTTGATTAAGGAAAAAGGGTTTATAACTCCCTATGCAAGTTATTTAGTTATTAGGCAAATAGTACCAATGTTGGGACTTGCTGGAAAAGACTTAGCACTTAGCGGTTTATCGAGGGGGTACCATACACCCCAACCGTGTGAGGAACGCATAATCAAGGAACATAACACCGGTTTAAATGGTTCCTAACGGCATGAGTGGAACAAATCACCAAGCAAAAGGCTTAGCCTTCCACCCTTGCCAATATATAGATCATTTCATTTTTTTAAGCATTTATATAGTGTGATATAACCCAATAAATCTTCAACATGAAGCAAGCATCTTCAATCTTCACCTGCAACTAGCAATGCTATAAGAAGGGCTGAGCGAAGCGTACTTAGCCAAGCAACGGTTTGCATAGGTAGGGTGGTTAGACATGGACATGGTTACAAGTAGGAGGCTGACAAGAAAGACATGGGCATCGAGGCAAAACTATAGAGCGGAACTACTAGCAATAGGCAAAGATAGTAATGGTATCCGGGTTCGGTCATCTTGCCTGAAGAGTTGTCGTTCGGATCGTAAGAAGGGTCCTCGTGCTCAAACTCGGTAGTAACCTCGTGCTCGTACTCGTACTCGGTCTCAGCTTCCGGCTCTAAACAATACAACCACACAAGGCACGAATCAACAAGATGCAATGCGCACTCAAAAATGATGGATGCATGATGGATGCACTAAGGGAGCACACGGAGCACGGAAAATAAGCATTCAAGCAAAACACCTCAAAACATGATAACAATAGGATATTATGAATCGACACGAAAAACCAATCAAGTTTCATATAAGACTCGCTGAAAACGGAGCTACGGGCTAAAAGTTATGCCCGAAACAAGAAACATGCGAAAGCTGAAAATTACAGCAACATAGCAACTTAGGAGCACTAGATAAATAAGCTACAGCACTCAAACATCATGTAAAAGAGCATGAACATAAACTAGACATATCCTACAGCAAATAAGTCCAAAGGTGCACCCCCAAAAGGAGCCACGGATCAATAACAACAAGCTTGGACTTATTGAACTTGACAACAAAATCCTGACAGCAGAATTTTATTGAAACTTTGGAGCAAACGTTAAATGTGCTACAGCCACTTAAATAGGCATATGAGAACATGAATGGATAGACAACAATATATTCTACAAGGAACCATCAAGAATCACCCCAAAACTATCATGGTTTGTCCTAGAACAGCAAGCAAACATGGCATCGGAACATTACAGATTCCAGACTTAGTGAAAATCCACTAAGTGTTAAAACAGCAGTTTCATCATGGCATCTATAAGAGCAAGTTTAAGTCACCTCGAAACTAAACATGGCAAGTGGTAAGCACCACATCAAAGTACACATGATGGTGATTCCGAAACATACAAGCATGCATCATGGAGATAAACACAACAATAGCAATGAGCTTAACAAGATGGCATTTCATAACAAGTTAAATAACTAAACATCCACATAGCACTTTGCAACGAAGATAAACATGGAAAGAATAAATCTAGCATGCAACCTAACACAAGCAACATGTAGAGCATGGCAAGACGAACACGTGGACATGTCATTTGCATCATTCGGATAAACGAGCTAAAAGATATCACTATGCAAAGATGGCATAAAACAACACATAGCAGCAGTTTATATGGGGATGCACTCTTGCAACAGAAAAATAAGCATCTAGATGATCACAAACATGCTTGGCACAATGAAATGAAACGTAGTGCTAGTCACCACGAACGTCTGGACACCTCATTTGCGCAAAACGGAGCAACACACAAGAAGTTATTGCAGTTAGAAAAGTGCATCAGCACACAAACAATCCTGGGACTTAGCAGAAATTGGACTAGGGAAAAGCAAAAAAAAACACGGCGCAACAAACCTAAACAGCGCACGGGGCGGTTCTTGAGAGGCTCACCACGGGCTCGGCCCGGGAAGAGGAGGCTGGAGGCGGTGGATCGGGCCAGCGGCGGCGGCTGGGCCCTGGCGGCTGAAGGAGGCCCGCGGAGCGGCGGACTGGGCGCTGGGAAGCCTGGGCCGAGGCCTAGGGTTGCGGCGGCTGGCGTCGATCCGATCTGGCCGAGGCGGCTCGGCTGGCTTCGACGCGGCAGGGGAGCGAAGGGAGGCGGCCCACCTGGCGGCGGTCAACGGCCCGGCGGCTGGCGAGGCGATGGATCGGCGGAGGAGAGACCCGCGGCCCAGGGAGCAACGCGGGATGGGCCGCGGCAGGGGAGGCCCGCGGGGCACGGTGGCGAAGTGGCCTGGCGAAGCGGGCCGAGGGTTCGGTGGGACTGGATCGGGACGAGGGTTTCCCTCGATCCCCAGGCGCGGCGGCGGAAGCTCGATCTGGCGGCGGGGAACCGGCGACGGGAGGTGGTCCGACAGCCCTGGGAGGCCCGCCGGCGGCCGGATCTGTATGACGGCGGCGGACCTAGCCGGAGGGAGGCGTGGTGAGGTGAGGTGGCGCGATGGAGAGGTGAGAGGAACTCCGGTGGTGAGGTGAGAAGCGGATTCCGGCGAGGTGGAGGAGCTCCGGCGATCTCCGACGAAATTCCGGCGAAACTCCGGCGAGGTGGCTGGCTGGAGGAAGGGGATGAAGTGGGGGCTAGGGTTTCCTTAATTTGGGGCAAAAATTGGGGGAGTGGACAAATATATAGGCACAAGTAGCTAGGGTTGTCCAAATGGAGTGCGGTTTTCGGCCACCGGATCAGATTTGGATGGCCTAGATGATAGAAGTGGTTAGGAGAGGTTTGGTGGGCTGTTGGAGGGGTGTCTTGGGCCTCAAAGTGGAGGCACTTTGAGCCCACGAGAATAACTGTTGGGGTAGCAAACGGACTCGAAATGCGACGAGATTTGACAGGCGGGTTACACACATCAAAACAACAACACACGACAAGTCTCGCGCCAAACCGGTAACGTTACACGGCCAAACAACAAAGTAGGCCTACGGGACGCCACGAACACGTGAGGGAGCTCCGGAACGCGAAACGGACAACGGGAAGGAACGCGTGGCACCGGATGCAACCGACAACACAAATGCAATGCGATGCACATGACTACATGATATGAATGAATGCCACACACGCACACAACAAAACGACGAAA
Source organism: Secale cereale (assembly GCA_902687465.1). NCBI lineage: Eukaryota > Viridiplantae > Streptophyta > Magnoliopsida > Poales > Poaceae > Secale > Secale cereale. The sequence goes on along the minus strand of LR738713.1, from coordinate 38,586,645 downwards.
ACCCGAAAGACAAAGAACCCGGAATGGAATAGATGAAGCCGGAGATATATTATATGCCCAAAAGGGAAAGTATTACATCCGGGGCATTACAAACTCTCCTCTACTACAAAAAGATCTCGTCTCGAGATCTAGGACTGGAAAAAGGAAGGGTACTCGGAACTAAGATGATCTTCTCGTTCCCACGTAGCCTCTCGGTCGGTGTGATGTGACCACTTGACTTTCAAGAATTTGATGGACTTGTTGCGGGTCTTGCGCTCGGTTTCTTCGAGAATGGCAACGGGATGCTCTCGGTAGGACAAGTCTTGTTGAAGATCAATCTCTTTAAACGGAATCATGCGTTCAGGTGCCTTGAAGCATTTGCGGAGTTGAGACACATGGAACACATCATGAACATTGGTGAAGTTGGAAGGGAGCTCAAGTTGATAGGCTAGATCGCCTCTTTTGCCAAGAATCTTGAAAGGCACGACGTATCTAGGAGCAAGCTTTCCTTTGATACCGAATCTTTGGGTGCCTTTCATAGGAGAAACACGGAGATAAACATGATCATCAATGTTGAAAGCCAAATTATGATGCTTGCCGTCATAGTAGCTCTTCTGACGAGACTGAGCGGCCTTGAGATTCTCACGTATGACTTTGCACATTTCTTCGGCTTCTGAGATCAAGTCATTGCCAAGAAGTTGACGTTCTCCTGTTTCAGACCAGTTGAGAGGGGTACGGCACTTCCTGCCATAGAGGATTTCAAACGGGGCTTTGCCTGCACTTGCTTGGAAGCTGTTGTTGTAAGAGAACTCGGCAAATGGAAGGCAGTCTTCCCATTTCATGCCGAAAGATATGACACAGGCTCTGAGCATGTCTTCTAGAATCTGATTCACTCGCTCGACTTGACCACTGGTCTGAGGGTGAAAAGCAGTGCTGAACCTGGTCTTAGTGCCCATGGCGGACTGAAATGAGTCCCAGAACTTGGATGTGAACAAACTTCCACGGTCTGAGGAGATAACTTGAGGAATGCCATGTAAAGACACAATTCTGGAAGTGTACAACTCTGCAAGTTGAGCTGCATTGATTGATTCTTTGACTGGAAGGAAGTGAGCGACTTTGGTAAGCTTGTCAATCACCACGAAGATAGAATCATTCCCTCTCTTGGATTTCGGAAAGCCAGTGACGAAATCCATTTCGATGTGGTCGAACTTCCACTCGGGAATAGGAAGAGGTTGGAGAAGACCGGTTGGACGTTGATGTTCTGCTTTCACTCTTCTGCAGACATCACATTCATTGACGAATTGGGCAATTTCCCTTTTCATGCATGTCCACCAGTAAGATTGCTTGAGGTCTTGGTACATCTTGGAACTGCCAGGATGAATGGAAAGGAGAGAATCATGTGCTTCTTCCATTATGAGCTTCCTGAGATCACCTTTGGGAACAACGAGTCTGTCCTCGAAGAACAAGGTATCTCTCTCATCAACACGAAAGCACTTGTATTTTGAAGTGCCCTTTGCAATACCATGTTTCACCTTCTGCACCATGGCATCACTGAGTTGGGCCTCACGGACCTGATCTTCCAAGGTAGGAGCAATTTGAAGATTTGCAAGAAAACCCTGCGGAACAACTTGGAGGTTGAGTTTCCTGAATGCTTCACAAAGCTCAGGCTGGAACGGCTTGATAAGAAGGCTGTTGCAATATGCCTTTCTGCTCAAAGCATCTGCAATCACATTCGCCTTGCCAGGAGTGTATTCGATGCTGGGATTGTACTCTTGGATCATTTCAACCCAACGAGTCTGGCGGAGGTTCAAATTCGGCTGTGTGAAGATGTACTTCAAGCTCTTGTGATCAGTGAAGATGTCGACTTTTCTGCCCAACAATAGATGTCTCCACGTAATCAAAGCATGTACCACAGCTGATAGTTCGAGATCATGTGTGGGATAGTTCTTCTCACTTGGCTTGAGCTGACGAGAAGTATATGCCACAATTCTCTTATCTTGCATATGCACACCACCAAGTCCTTGAAGAGAAGCATCACAGAATACTTCATAGGGCTTGGACTCATCTGGAGGAGTAAGAACTGGAGTAGAGACGAGCTTTTCTTTGAGAGTTTTGAATGCCACTTCACACTCTGGAGACCAAAAGTATTTGACATTCTTCTGAAGCAAGTTGGAAAGAGGCTTGGCAATCTTGGAGAAGTTCTCAATGAACCTTCTGCAATAGCTGGCAAGACCAAGAAAACTGCGGAGTTGCTTGACGTTCTGAGGAGCTTCCCAGTTGACAATTGCTTCAACTTTCTCGGGGTTCACCGCAATACCGTCAGCTGAGATGATGTGGCCCAGGTACAAAACCTTATCGAGCCAAAATTCGCACTTGGAGAACTTGGCATAGAACTTATGCTCTCGGAGTCGATCAAGAACCAGACGTAAGTGCTTTTCGTGATCTTCTTCATTCTTGGAAAACACCAGAATATCATCCATATACACAAGCACAAACTCGCCAGTATAGGGGTTGAAGATGTAGTGCATCATTCTCGAAAAGGTAGGAGGAGCATTGGCGAGACCAAAGGACATGACTGTATATTCATATGAATCGTAGCTCGTTCTGAAGGCAGTCTTGGGAATGTCTTCCTCGCGAATGCGAATTTGGTGATAGCCCATTCGGAGGTTGAGCTTAGAGAACACTTTAGCTCCCTTGAGCTGCTCGAACAGTTCGTTGATGTTGGGGAGCGGATACTTGTTCTTTATTGTCTTCTTGTTCAATGGCCGGTAATCAACACAGAGACGCTCCGTGCCATCTTTCTTCTTGACAAATAAGGCACCACAGCCCCAAGGAGACGTACTAGGCCTGATGAGACCCATACGCTCCTGTTCATCAAGCTACTTCTTCAATTCCTTCAATTCTTCAGGAGAGAGCTTGTACGGACGCCGGCATGCTGGCTCAGTACCCGGCTCGAGTTCAATGACGAATTCCACCTGACGGTGTGGAGGCATGCCTGGAAGTTCTTCAGGAAAGACGTCTTGATATTCGTTCACCACCGGAATTTGAGATATGGCATTAATTTCGCCCTTATCATTGAGAGAGAAAAGTCTGATAGTGTTATCCCTGGAGGCAAAGATAATCACATCTTCATCAGGATGAGTCATCTTGACTTCCTTCTGTGCACAATCAATGTGAGCATCATGCTGAGAAAGCCAATCCATCCCGAGGATGAGGTCAATGTCGGAAGGTCCAAGAACCACCGGATTAGCCAGAAATCGATAATCACCCAAGCGAATAGAAACATTCGGAGCATATACACTGGAGTGCATTCGTCTCCCCGGAGAAATAACTGTTAACTCCCTTGGCAGATTTTTGGTGACAATATCGTGCTTGGATGCAAATGGATATGACATGAAAGAGCATGAAGCACCCGAATCAAACAACACTTTAGCTGGAAAAGAGTTCACTAGAAGGTTACCCAAAATAACATCAGAAGAATTCTCCGCTTGCGCTGCACTCATCAGATTGACCCTTGCTGCCTTTGGATCATGCTTGACAATAGCTGAACTCACAGGCGGAGGAGGTGGAAGACGCTTCGGGTTGGGGCACTTGTTGGCATAGTGACCCTTCTTGCCACACTAGTTGCACACCACTTCTGAGAGAGGACGGAAATGAGAACCACTTGACTTGGAACCTTGAGACAGAAACTGGTTCTTCGACTGGTTGCTCGGGTTGGGTGGGTGGGAGAAACCACGTCCACCGGAGTTCTTGTTGCTGTTGGAGTTGTTGGAGTTGTTGTAAGGAGCTCGAATCACTGGAGGAGGAGGAAGCCAAAATTTATGTTGTTTCGAGACCATCTGAGACGATGAGGAAGAGTGAACGGCATCTCGAATCCTCTTTTTAGAAGCCTCCATCTTAAGCTGAGCCGCCACTTGTTTCAAAGCCATGTTATAGAATTTGTCAAACTCATCAGGCTCGAACAAGGTGAGAGCAAGTTGAAGTTCATCTTTGAGACCTCCACGAAACTGATAGATTTTGCTCTTGGCATCAGGAATGTCTTGCTTAGCATAGCGGGCGAGGTTTTGGAACTTGACATTATACTGGTAGACTGTCATAGAGCCCTGCTTCAGGTTGCGGAATTGCTCACGCATGCCCTCGATGACACTTGTAGGAATATGGTGAGAGCGAAAGTCCTTGCAGAAATCTTCCCAAGAGATCACACGACCTGGCCTGGAGTCTTTGTACTGCTGCCACCAGTCAGCTGCTTGGTCTTTGAGTTGGAAGGCTGCAAACTTCACATAGTCCTCTTCTCTTACGTTACTGCACTCAAAATGCTTCTTGATATCGGTTAACCAATCTTCAGCATCAAGAGGGTCGACACAGTAACTGAAAGCTTTTGGATTATTGGCCAAGAACTGGTTGAGAGTAGCATGGTGCTGTTGGTTGAAGAAATTGCCTTGATTCCCTGGAACACCCTGATTAGCTTGATTAGCTTGCATCTGCTGCAACATCTGCATCAACAACTGGGTGTTCTGATTTGTAGTCTGCATAATCGCTCTCCATGCCTCAGACGGAGGAGGAGGGGAAGGAGGACGATCTGGGACCTCTTCCGCCTCTGGGTTAGCATTGGGAACTTTTTTCGGAGCCATCCTGAAAGAGATGACCACGAATCAGCAATTGATTGAAAGAAGGTATAAGCTGAATCAATGGAATGAATTGCAACAAGTCTTCACAATAATCATTCGAACAATAGGAACGAATGAAATCATTCGAACAAGAGGAACGAATGAAATTCTCAGTTTAATGATAACAACAATCTTCACGAGAAGCAACATAGGGGACAAAAGGTAAATAAGAAAACAACAAGGTACGGACGGAAACAAACACAAGATAGGAGCTTCGTTCTAACATCTTTGTGCTGAAAGCATATGAACGCGTTACGAAAGGGTTTCGCAATCCCCGGATCAGCATAGCCAAGGACCCTTTAAGATGCAACTCCCGATCGGAACATCGGTCATAAAACCACTTCACTCAATGTAGAACCCCGAACTCGCTAACCTGCATTCGTTGGAAGAATGCCTACGATCTACTGGATAAACCCACCTATTAATTTCCGAAAGATTCCAGTTATGCAATCAGGTGTTGGGGATACAGGGGAAGCACCGCGCAATCAACTCTAAACCTACATCCAGCTGTATCCATCCTTCAACACATAACCAGTCTTTTCCGGAAACTGTCTACCTCGGACCTTCGAAAAGCATCCACTATAACAAGCTATGGAAATACTCCCGAACTACCTCCCCAGTACTGGGTGATGTCGGGGTTATCTTGCCACTAACCGTATAGGAGAGATTTTCGATGTCGGCCATCTTAAGTATTTAGTACTGCCGCGATATGCTTGTGACGACAACACCCCGAAGCTCAACTCCCCGGGACACTGCCACAACCCCTAATGTCAGGAGGCATCGAGAACAATATTCTCGTCACAAGAACATCGAAACAATCCCAGAGTACTCGCGAGATTCCTAAAAAAAAATTGGTGCAATTTTTGAAAGTAGAAGAGGCAAGAGTAGTAGTCAGGAGTCCTCACCAGAGAGAAAGGGATGAGAAGCAAAGAAATCCTACTCTCTGATATAATATAGGACTCAAAATATTTTCAGTGTGTGCCTAGACTCGACCGTCAACGATTCGATCAATCAGTGGGGGCTCCTAGGTCGGAGAAGGCTCTGAATACCAACTTGTAATGCCCAGGATGGGACTATATCTCCTACGTGTCGAGGCACGACTTAGAGACATAACCCCATGCTGGAATGATCGCAAGTCTGGTATCTTTGCACAACTCATGTAAAAGATGGGGATGGAAAACATAAAATAGTTGGCTTACACTCGCCACGTCACACAAATACAATACATGTCTCAAATCATCATTCAATAAAACATCACAGCCCTCTAAGGGTAAAATCCAAATGACAAGATACCAAACATAATTTAAATCCACAGGTCGGATCGAATCCTAGTAGAAGTCTCCACTACTGATCATCAGGATAACGAACATAGTATCGACTACGCTCCTCGTCATACTCCCAGTCTAGCTCGGTGCCATCGCCTGGATAGCTCACCATCGGACCTGCATCTGGTGTGGTGAAGTAACTATGAGCCACAGAGGACTCAGCAATCCCGTTCCCGGGTGACAAGACTATTTAAGCCTTGGGAGAGGATAAGGCTGAAGAAAAGAATAAGTGTCTGCAGCAGCAACTAGCACTAGCTTACGCGAATGAGAGCGAGAAGAGAAGTGCCTCGGTCGAGAGGTGATCACGAAGTGATCCTAGCTAAAGCCCAACAAACATAACCCCACCGTGTTCAACTCTCGAATCCCTATTCGGAAATTGACAGTCACGGTACACACGCTGGTAGTGTATTGTAACATTGTGTCAAGTTATCTACAACCGGATATTAACAAGCTCCCATCTGCCACATAACCGCGGGCGCGGCTTTCGAAAGTTCATAACCCTGCAGGGGTGTTCCAACTTGACCCATTACAAGCCCACGATCCGCGGAGTCGCAACTCCAAAGTGGGAAGACCCGAGTATTGTCGGAATCCCGTGCTCAAGATACTCCGAACTAAGGTAAGGCTAATCCAGCAAATTCTCCCGGCGTGTCGACACCCTGATAGTAGCCGCGCGTATCTAGTCTCAGGACACGTCCGGATGGGCGATGCTACAGGTGTATGCCAGATACCTCGGGTTGCCCCAAGGCGGCCCTGCAGGACCCCCAGTTCGGACCAACACTCATGTGGAGCACTGGCCCGGGGTTGTTGATTAAGGAAAAAGGGTTTATAACTCCCTATGCAAGTTATTTAGTTATTAGGCAAATAGTACCAATGTTGGGACTTGCTGGAAAAGACTTAGCACTTAGCGGTTTATCGAGGGGGTCCCATACACCCCAACCGTGTGAGGAACGCATAATCAAGGAACATAACACCGGTTTAAACGGTTCCTAACGGCATGAGTGGAACAAATCACCAAGCAAAAGGCTTAGCCTTCCACCCTTGCCAATATATAGATGATTTCATTTTTTTAAGCATTTATATAGTGTGATATAACCCAATAAATCTTCAACATGAAGCAAGCATCTTCAATCTTCACCTGCAACTAGCAATGCTATAAGAAGGGCTGAGCGAAGCGTACTTAGCCAAGCAACGGTTTGCATAGGTAGGGTGGTTAGACATGGACATGGTTACAAGTAGGAGGCTGACAAGAAAGACATGGGCATCGAGGCAAAACTATAGAGCGGAACTACTAGCAATAGGCAAAGATAGTAATGGTATCCGGGTTCGGTCATCTTGCCTGAAGAGTTGTCGTTCGGATCGTAAGAAGGGTCCTCGTGCTCAAACTCGGTAGTAACCTCGTGCTCGTACTCGTACTCGGTCTCAGCTTTCAGCTCTAAACAATACAACCAGACAAGGCACGAATCAACAAGATGCAATGCGCACTCAAAAATGATGGATGCATGATGGATGCACTAAGGGAGCACACGGAGCACGGAAAATAAGCATTCAAGCAAAACACCTCAAAACATTATAACAATAGGATATTATGAATCGACACGAAAAATCAATCAAGTTTCATATAAGACTCGCTGAAAACGGAGCTACGGGCTAAAAGTTATGCCCGAAACAAGAAACATGCGAAAGCTGAAAATTACAGCAACATAGCAACTTAGGAGCACTAGATAAATAAGCTACAGCACTCAAACATTATGGCAAATAGCATCAACATAAACTAGACATATCCTACAGCAAATAAGTCCAAAGGTGCACCCCCAAAGGAGCCACGGATCAATAGCAACAAGCTTGGACTTATTGAACTTGACAACAAAATCCTGACAGCAGAATTTTATTGAAACTTTGGAGCAAAAGTTAAATGTGCTACAGCCACTTAAATAGGCATATGAGAACATGAATGGATAGCCAACAATATATACTACAAGGAACCATCAAGAATCACCCCAAAACTATCATGGTTTGTCCTAGAACAGCAAGCAAACATGGCATCGGAACATTACAGATTCCAGACTTAGTGAAAATCCACTAAGTGTTAAAACAGTAGTTTCATCATGGCATCTATAAGAGCAAGTTTAAGTCACCTCGAAACTAAACATGGCAAGTGGTAAGCACCACATCAAAGTACACATGATGGTGATTCCGAAACATACAAGCATGCATCATGGAGATAAACACAACAATAGCAATGAGCTCAACAAGATGGCATTTCATAACAAGTTAAATAACTAAACATCCACATAGCACTTTGCAACGAAGATAAACATGGCAAGAATAAATCTATCATGCAACCTAACACAAGCAACATGTAAAGCATGGCAAGACGAACACGTGGACATGTCATTTGCATCATTCGGATAAACGAGCTAAAAGATATCACTATGCAAAGATGGCATAAAAACAACACATAGCAGCAGTTTATATCGGGATGCACTCTTGCAACAGAAAAATAAGCATCTAGATGATCACAAACATGCTTGGCACAATGAAATGAAACGTAGTGCTAGTCACCACGAACGTCTGGACACCTCATTTGCGCAAAACGGAGCAACACACAAGAAGTTATTGCAGTTTGAAAAGTGCATCAGCACACAAACAATCCAGGGACTTAGCAGAAATTGGACTAGGGAAAAGGAAAAAAACACACGGCGCAACAAAGCTAAACAGCGCACGGGGCGGTTCTTGAGAGGCTCACCACGGGCTCGGCCCGGGAAGAGGAGGCTGGAGGCGGTGGATCGGGCCAGCGGCGGCGGCTGGGCCCTGGCGGCTGAAGGACGCCCGCGGAGCGGCGGACTGGGCGCTGGGAAGCCTGGGCCGAGGCCTAGGGTTGCGGCGGCTGGCGTCGATCCGATCTGGCCGAGGTGGCTCGGCTGGCTTCGACGCGGCAGGGGAGCGAAGGGAGGCGGCCCACCTGGCGGCGGTCAACGGCCCGGCGGCTGGCGAGGCGATGGATCGGCGAAGGAGAGACCCGCGGCCCAGGGAGCGACGCGGGATGGGCCGCGGCAGGGGAGGCCCACGGGGCGCGGTGGCGAAGTGGCCTGGCGAAGCGGGCCGAGGGTTCGGTGGGACTGGATCGGGACGAGGGTTTCCCTCGATCCCCAGGCGCGGCGGCGGAAGCTCGATCTGGCGGCAGGGAACCGGCGACGGGAGGTGGTCCGGCAGCCCTGGGAGGCCCGCCGGCGGCCGGATCTGTATGACGGCGACGGACCTAGCCGGAGGGAGGCGTGGTGAGGTGAGGTGGCGCGGTGGAGAGGTGAGAGGAACTCCGGTGGTGAGGTGAGAAGCGGATTCCGGCGAGGTGGAGGAGCTCCGGCGATCTCCGACGAGATTCCGGCGAAACTCCGGCGAGGTGGCTGGCTGGAGGAAGGGGATGAAGTGGGGGCTAGGGTTTCCTTAATTTGGGGCAAAAATTGGGGGAGTGGACAAATATATAGGCACAAGTAGCTAGGGTTGTCCAAATGGAGTGCGGTTTTCGGCCACCGGATCAGATTTGGATGGCCTAGATAATAGAAATGGTTAGGAGAGGTTTGGTGGGCTGTTGGAGGGGTGTCTTGGGCCTCAAAGTGGAGGCACTTTGAGCCCACGAGAATAACTGTTGGGGTAGCAAACGGACTCGAAACGCGACGAGATTTGACAGGCGGGTTACACACATCAAAACAACAACACACGGCAAGTCTCGCGCCAAACCGGTAACGTTACACGGCCAAACAACAAAGTAGGCCTACGAGACGCCACGGACACGTGAGGGAGCTCCGGAACGCGAAACGGACAACGGGAAGGAACGCGTGGCACCGGATGCAACCGACAACACAAATGCAATGCGATGCACATGACTACATGATATGAATGAATGCCACACACGCACACAACAAAACAACGAAAACCCGAAAGACAAAGAACCCGGAATGGGATAGATGAAGCCGAAGATATATTATATGCCCAAAAGGGAAAGTATTACATCCGGGGCATTACATAAACCGGAGCATAACAAAGATTGCAAGGATACAAATATACGAAGACAGATACTCATCGAAGATAGCAGAAGTCATGTTCTCTATTTGCTGTTTCAACCCGGATAGTTCCTGCATAACCGGACTGAGAGCGGCTTCGGCATCCTTTGCTCTTTTTTCTAGAGCGCCCCTTTGCACCTCCCATGTGGACCGCTCTGCTTCAAAATCTTTCTTCAATTTTTCCATGTTAGTCAAAGCAAGGATAAGTTCTTCCTTAGCTTTGGTTGAAGCAGCCTCATGGAAGGCCAAGCTATTCCGGAGCTCAGTTGCCTCCGAAGCTCTCCGGTTCAAATTAGCCTGCAAGAAAAGCAAACGTATGAGAAGGACGGATTATTCAAAGTCGCAAGCACATAACAGGTTATGCACTTGACACTTGGGGGCTAATGTACAATTGAAGTAAGGAAAGCAAAAAAAATTCAGACAAGTCCCAATCACATAAACAGGTTATGCACTTGGCACTTGGGGGCTAATGTAAGTTCATTCTCAGACATAATTGAAGTCCCGGTTCACCTACAGGGAAGCTAAACCGGCACTTGGGGGCTACTATGGTCTAAAGGTATGATTGAAAAGTATAAAGAAGAAACAGAAAGCAAAAGGAAAGAAAGTCACCTCATATTTGTCCTTCGTCATGTTAACTAAGCCGGCTTCATAGTCGCGGCTGGTGAAGAGCCGGTTCAGATACCCGGAATGAAGTTCCTGGGCACTCAGCTGAGCATAGCTTGATAGGTCTGTCCTCCACTTGCCTTTATCTTGTTGAAGTTTCTCTTCCTTGGCAGTATGCCTCGCCAAGGTGACAGGCTCTGTGGGAGCAGTGAAGCCTAACCCGGTTATCTCAACGTCTGCTGTCGAGGCAATAGTTGGCTGGAGAGGATCAGCAGTGTGCACCGGACTAACACGAGCCGGGCTAGCCCGAGGAGGACTAACCCGGACAGGGCTTGCCGGTTCAGTCGTGTTCTCCATGTCATCACCTCCCGGAGCAGCAACATCTTCATGATCCATAGGAGTGGGATCATCGAGCTGAACTTCAAAGTTGTCCTCTGGAGGGATGGCCGCTTCAGGGTCCTCGGCCGGTTCAGCAGTAGTGGTCTCCGCAGCCGGCTTATTTGCTTTTGCCTTTTTGCTAGGCTTGGGCATTCTGATAAAGGTCAAAAGAACAATGAGAATCACAAAGTTGAAAACAAGAAGATAAACCGGACGTTTGAAAGAAGGTCTTACCCAGGAACGGTTTTGAGCACTGGGACTTGCGTAGCGGTCGACTCGCCGGAAGAAGACAGAGGAGCCTCCTGATAGTTGGGATCAGACGGTTTAAGTGGTTTACGTATAAGGCCTGCTTTTGGATAAAGGAGGGTTGGAGTGAGCAAAACCTTGGAGCGGCGTCTGCGAGCCGGCGTAAGGGGTATTCCGGACGATTCAACCACCTGGCCGCTATGGCGCGTGGTCCGGCGAGCTTCATGTTGTTGTTTCTTCAAAAGAAAGTTGGGATCCAGTTGAGCATAAGGGTGAGAAAATGGATATTTCCGGGACACCCGGCGGATCTTGGGTGGCAACGGTTCTGAATCAGAAGAGAGAGAAATTACCTCAACTCCCTCCGCTTTACTTCCCTCCGCCAGGTCCTATGAAAAGGCATTATTAACATAAATTCAGACAAAGGAAGATCCAAAGACATAAGGGTTAATTAGTACCTCAGAAGCCGGATTATCCTCTTCAGGGCTTGAACCGGAAGTGGCAGCAGCTTTTTTCTTCTTGACAACAAAGGTTTTCTTGCGTGATTGCTTGGCCGGTTTATCCTGAGATTTCCTCTTCCAGAAAGGATCGTTGGCCTGTGCAAAGGAATAATAACAAGTTAAAGACAACTGATATGAACGGATTAAGATGAAAAGAAAGGGTCGGAAGAGCTTTACCGACGGTGGTTTGTTGGTTAAGCAGAATGGAGCTAAACCGGTCCGGCTGCAATCCTCCAGAGGGATGTTCAGCATTTTCTTCGCAGACTCAGTAACTTCATTGTCAGGAAGTACTATTTTTGTGTGGCGTTGAGGATCTTCCGGCTTACCGGTATACTTGCACATCAAGCTTGAGCACTGGCTTAAGGGAAGAATGCTCCAAGATAACCAGCATCGAACAAAGTCCACACCGGTCAAACCGTTTGCCACGAAAGCCCTGAGCTTGGAAAGTTGAGGGGCATATCGAGCCCGGTCTTGGGCGCTTAAACGATGTGGCAAAGGATGGGTTGACGCCAGACGGTAAGCACGGTAACCCGGCAGTGGGTTTTCTCCTTCTGGCGAAGTGTCCTTGCAGTAGAACCATGTCTGGTTCCACTCCTTAGGGTGGTTGTGGAGAGTGGCGTGAGGAAAACTGACGTCCTTCCTTTTCTGGATGCTGACACCTCCCAGCTCCTGATGAGGCCCATCAGTAAACTCAGTCCGGCGGTTCAGATGGAAGAAATCTCGGAACAGATCCACTGATGGTTCTTCTTGAAGGTATGCCTCCGAGAAGACTTGGAAGTTACAGATGTTCGATACAGAATTTGGTCCTATATCTTGTGGGTGGAGTTGAAAAGCGGTTAACACATCACGAAAGAATTTTGAACCGGGAGGACTAAAACCCTGGGCCAGATGATCATAGAAGACTATGATTTCTCCCTCCTTAGGCTTAGGAGGGCACTCCTTTCCAGGGGCCCGCCAGTGCAGAACTCCCTTAGGGCCCAGAACACCAATTGAGGCCGCTTCAACTAAATCATCTTCCGTAATCCGGGACGGAACCCAGTTGCAAGCAACAAATTGTTTTGCTGTGGAAGCCATTTCTCCAAGAAAGGAATAGTGGAAAACATAATACAAGACCCGGTTTACCAACTGCTAGATATAAACTGGTGCATTCTATGAAGGTATGGACTTAATTGGCGGTTTAAACAAGGGGCTAATGGTATTTACTAATCCGGAAGCAGGTATGAGTGAGACAGCTACCGGTTCATGACGATAGATGGAGAAAGTTAAACCGTCAATTGTGGAATAGAGGTTTAAATCTAAAACCATCAAGACAAGCATATGACGCGCAGGGTATGGCTAAACCGGCAATGTAAGCGAGTTGCAGATCTAGAAGTGTGAGAAATAGTTTTCACACGAAGCTGAGGTAAATATGGATCTAAGATGCAAGGAAAAGACAGAATAATACAAGTTATATTCAGCGAAGGCCGCGGGATTCTCTACAGGTTCAATCTAAACTAACAGTGCTGGAGAAGCTAAAGTATAATGGTGGAGCGGAAGCGCACGGATGAGGATCAAGCCTAACGAGTTTATATCTACAGCTAAGACTGACCTACGGCGATGAACTACGAAGAAACGAGGGTTCATGGCGAGCTACAGAAGAAACCCTAGAACTAAGATCTACGGGGGAGAAGATGGCGTACCCGAGGAAACAGAGGATGGCGGCGAAGTTCTCTGGACACGTTCAGGCCGATGCAGCGGCCGGACTTGCTGGCGACGGCGAGCTCGAAGGACGGCGGCGGAAGCTCGAGCGCTGGAGACGGAGGAAGAAGAAGCAGAAGGGGAAAGAGATGTGCCTCGGCTGTATTTATAGGCCGATGGGTTAAAACGGCAAGTGCGGGAATCGAGGAGGCCGGAAATCGGATAAAGATTGAGCTGTCGCCCTGATCTTCGGTGCAGCGATAAAGAAAGGTAACAACCGGGTGCGGGCATTAAATGTGCAGATGGTGTCACGACAGATTAAAAGCGATCTCAGGAGATGACGTCATGGCCGGTTTATGAAGCATATAATTTGCAGAAAGGAAACTCGTACAAGACTTCGAAGACTCACATGAACAAGTTCAAATCAATCTGGGGCCTAATGTCAGGGATATTACTAGCAGGTATAAACCGGCTAGGAAGGTCCGGATTACATTGGTAAAGTTAAATTATCAGAAGCCCTGTAGAATATGTACATGAGGTCGTAGCCCGTAGAGGCTTAGGGCCCATGTATAAAGCCCATGATCTATAAACCGTCATACCATGTAACTTGGGATGTAAGATAGAAAGAGTAGAGACCGAGGCGGACACGTTTATGAGCCGGCCTCGGGACTCTATAAACCGGACCGGGCGTCGCCTCCTATATAAAGGGACGACCCGGCGACGGTTCAGGACAAGAAACAACAGCTTGAGACACAGGCAAAGCGGATTCGCTCCCTGGTCATCGAAGCACAAGCAATACCACACCCAACTAGACGTAGGCTTTTACCTTCATCGAAGGGGCCGAACTAGTATAAAAATCCCTGTGTCCTTCGTCCGCTTTAACCCCTTTAAGCTAACCCGAGCGATGGCCTCACACCTAAGTCCATTAACCCGGACATCTGCCGTGCTAAATCCACGACAAGACCCATCTGTTTGCTTAGCACTATGATCGTTTAGTTTTACTGCTATTGCTTTCTTCATGACTTATACATGTTCCTATGACTATGAGATTATGCAACTCCCGAATACTGGAGGAACACCTTGTGTACTATCAAACGTCACAACGTAACTGGGTGATCATAAAGATGCTCTACAGGTGTCTCCGAAAGTGTTCGTGGTGTTGGCATAGATCAAGAATAGGATTTGTCACTCCGAGTGTCGGAGAGGTATCTCTGGGCCCTCTCGATAATACACATCATAATAAGCCTTGCAAGCAAATGACTAATGAATTAGTCACGAGATGATGTATTACGGAACGAGTAAAGAGACTTGTCGGTAACGAGATTGAACTAGGTATAGAGATACCGACGATCGAATCTCGGGCAAGTAACATACCGATGACAAAAGGAACAACGTATGTTGTTATGCGGTTTGACCAATAAAGATCTTCATAGAATATGTAGGAGCCAATATGAGCATCCAGGTTCCGCTATTGGTTATTGACCGGAGATGAGTCTCGGTCATGTCTACATAGTTCTCGAACCCGTAGGGTCCGCACGCTTAACGTTTGATGACGATCGGTATTATGAGTTTATGAGTTTTGATGTACCGAAGGTAGTTCGCAGTCCCGGATGAGATTACAAACATGACGAGGAGTCTCGGAATGTCCGGGGCGTAAAGATTGATATATTGGACGACTATATTCGGACACCTGAAGTGTTCTGGAAAGTTTCGGAATTTACCGGAGTGCCGGAGGGGTTACCGGAACCCCCCGGGGGAAAGTTGGGCCCTAGTGGGCCTTAGGGAAGAAAGAGGGTAGCAGCCAGGAGGTGGCGCGCCCCCTCCCAAGGGGCAGTCCGAATTGGACTAGGGGAAGGGGGCGCGGCCCCCTCTTTCCCTCTCCTTCTCCCCCTCTCTTTCCTTCCCCCTTCTCCCTCTTGGTGATTCCTACTAGGAATAGGATTGCAATCCTATTCCTAGTAGGATTGCACCCCTTGGCGCACCATAGAGGGGCCAGGTGGCCTCCCCCTTGCTCCTTTATATACGGGGGCAGGGGGCACCCTAGAACACACAAGTTGATCTCTCCAGCCGTGTGCGTTGCCCCCACTCCACGGAAACACACCTCGGTCATACCGTTGCAGTGCTTAGGCGAAGCCCTGCGCCGGTAACTTCATCATATCCGTCACCACGCCGTCGTGCTAACAAAACTCTCCCATAAAGCTCAACTGGATCAAGAGCTCGTGGGACGTCATCAAGCTGAACATGCGCTGAACGCGGAGGTGCCGTACGTTCGATGCTCGATCGGTTGAATCGCGAAGAAGTTCGACTACATCAACCGCGTCACTTGACGCTTCCGCTTTCGGTCTACAAGGGTACGTAGACACACTCTCCCCCTCGTTGCTATGCATCTGGTAGATAGATCTTGCATGATCGTAGGAAAATTTGAAAATACTACGTTCCCCAACAGTGGCATCATGAGCCAGGTCTATGCGTAGATGATATGCACGAGTAGAACACAAGTGAGTTGTGGACGATACTAGTCATACTGCTTACCAGCATGTCATACTTTGGTTCGGCGGTATTTTGAGATGAAGCGGCTCGGACCGACATTACGCGTACGCTTACGCAAGACTGGTTTCACCGTTATGAGCACTCGTTGCTTAAAGGTGACTGGCGGGTGTCTGTCTCTCTCACTTTAGTTGAATCGAGTGTGACTACGCCCGGTCCTTGTGAAGGTTAAAACAGCACATACATGACGAAACATCGTTGTGGTTTTGTATGCGTAGGTAAGAACGGTTCTTGTTAAGCCCGTAGCAGCCACGTAAAACTTGCAACAACAAAGTAGAGGACATCTAACTTGTTTTTGCAGGGCATGTTGTGATGTGATTTGGTCAAGACATGATGAGTGATACGGTTTTGTATGAGATGATCATGTTTTGTAAAGTTATCGGCAACTGGTAGGAGCCATATGGTTGTCGCTTTATTGTATGAAATGCAATCGCCATGTATGCTTTACTTTATCACTAAGCGGTAGCGATAGTCGTGGAAGCAATAGTTGGCGAGACGATAGCGATGCTACGATGGAGATCAAGGTGTCGCGCCGGTGACGAAGGTGATCATGACGGTTCTTTGGAGATGGAGATCAAAAGCACAAGATGATGATGGCCATATCATGTCACATATTTTGACTGCATATGATGTTTATCTTATTATGCTTCTTATTTTGCTTAGTACGACGGTAGCATTATAAGATGATCCCTTACAAAATTTCAAGGTATAAGTGTTCTCCCTGAGTATGCACCGTTGCGAAAGTTCATCGTGCCGAGACACCACGTGATGATCGGGTGTGATAAGCTCTACGTTCAAATACAACGGGTGTAAGCCAGTTTTGCACACGCAGAATACTCGGGTTAAACTTGGCGAGCCTAGCATATGCAGATATGGCCTCGGAACACTGGAGACCGAAAGGTCGAGCGTGAATCATATAGTAGATATGATCAACATAAGATGTTCACCATTGAAACTACTCCATCTCACGTGATGATCGGACATGGTTTAGTTGATTTGGATCACGTGATCATTTAGATGACCGGAGGGATGTCTATCTAAGTGGGAGTTCTTTAAGTAATATGATTAAATTTAACTTTAATTTATCATGAACTTAGTCCTGATAGTTTTGCATATCTATGTTGTTGTAGATCAATGGCTAGTGCTACCGTTCCTTTGAATTTTAATGCATTCCTAGAGAAATCTAAGTTGAAAGATGATGGTAGCAAATTACACGGACTGGGTCCGTAACTTGAGGATTATCCTCATTGCTGCACAGAAGAATTATGTCCTTGAAGCACCGCTAGGTGACAAGCCCCCTCCCGCTAATGTAGACGCTTTGAATGTCTAGCAGACGCGGTCTGATGACTACACGATAGTTCAGTGTGCCATGCTTTACGGCTTAGAACTAGGACTTCAACGACGTTTTGAACGTCATGGACCATATGAGATGTTCCAGGAGTTGAAGTTAATATTTCAAGCAAATGCCAAGATTGAGAAATATGAGATTTCCAATATTCTATAGCTGCAAGATGGAGGAGAATAGTCCTATCAGTGAACACTTACTCAGAATGTCTGGGTACTACAATCATATGACTCAACTTGGTTGCAAAGTTGACGAGGATAGTGTTATTGATAGAGTTCTTCAATCACTGCCACCAAGCTATAAAGGCTTCGTGATGAACTATAATATGCAAGGGATGCAGAAGACAATTCCCGAACTCTTCGCTATGCTCAAAGATGCGGAGGTAGAAATCAAAAAGGAGCATCAAGTGTTGGTGGTTAACAAGACCACTAGTTTCAAGAAAAAGGGCAAGGGAAAGAAGGGGAACTTCAAAAAGAATAGCAAGAAAGTTGCTACTCCCGCGAAGAAACCCAAGTCTGGAGCCAAGCCTGAAACTGAGTGCTTGTACTGCAAAGGGACTGGACACTGGAAGCGGAACTGCCCCAAGTATTTGGCGGATAAGAAGGATGGCAAGGTGAACAAAGGTATATGTGATATACATGTTATTAATGTGTACCTTACTAATGCTCGTAGTAGTACCTGGGTATTTGATACCGGTTCAGTTGCTAATATTTATAACTCGAAACAGGGACTACGAATTAAACGAAGATTGGCTAAGGACGAGGTGACGATGCGCGTAGGAAATGGTTCCAAAGTCGATGTGATCGCCGTCGGCACGCTACCTCTACATCTACCTTCGGGATTAGTTTTAGACCTAAATAATTGTTATTTGGTGCCAGCGGTAAGCATGAACATTATATCTGGATCTTGTTTGTTGCAAGACGGTTATTCATTTAAATCAGAGAATAATTGTTGTTCTATTTTTATGAATAATATCTTTTATGGTCATGCACCCTTGAAGAGTGGTCTATTCTTGTTGGATCTCGATTGTAGTGATACACATATTCATAATATTGAAGCCAAAAGATGCAAGGTTAATAATGATAGTGCAACTTATTTGTGGCACTGCCGTTTAGGTCATATTGGTGTAAAGCACATGAAGAAACTCCATAGTGATGGACTTTTGGAATCACTTGATTATGAATCACTTGGTGCTTGCGAACCGTGCCTTATGGGCAAGATGACTAAAACTCCGTTCTCTGAAACTGTGGAGCGAGCAACAGATTTGTTGGAAATCATAAATACTGATGTATGTGGACCGATGAGTGTTGAAGCTCGCGGCGGGTATCGTTATTTTCTGACCTTCACTGATGATTTGAGCAGATATGGGTATATCTACTTAAGGACACAACTGAAGGAAATATGCCCTAGATGCAATAATAAAGATGTTATTTGTATTTCCTTATATCATGATAAATGTCTTTTATTCATGCTAGAATTGTATTAACCGGAAACTTAGTACATGTGTGAATACATAGACAAAACACTATGTCCCTAGTATGCCTCTACTAGACTAGCTTATTGATGAAAGATGGTTATGTTTCCTAGCCATAGACATGAGTTGTCATTTGATCAATGGGATCACATCATTAGGAGAATCATGTGATGGACAAGACCCATCCGTTAGCTTAGCACTATGATCGTTTAGTTTTACTACTATTGCTTTCTTCATGACTTATACATGTTCCTATGACTATGAGATTATGCAACTCCCGAATACCGGAGGAACACCTTGTGTGCTATCAAACGTCACAACGTAACTGGGTGATCATAAAGATGCTCTACAGGTGTCTCCGAAAGTGTTTGTGGTGTTGGCATAGATCAAGAATAGGATTTGTCACTCCGAGTGTCAGAGAGGTATCTCTGGGCCCTCTCGGTAATACACATCATAATAAGCCTTGCAAGCAAATGACTAATGAGTTAGTCACGAGATGATGTATTACGGAACGAGTAAAGAGACTTGTCGGTAACGAGATTGAACTAGGTATAGAGATACCGACGATCAAATCTCGGGCAAGTAACATACCGATGACAAAAGGAACAACGTATGTTGTTATGCGGTTTGATCGATAAAGATCTTCGTAGAATATGTAGGAGCCAATATGAGCATCCAGGTTCCGCTATTGGTTATTGACCGGAGATGAGTCTCGGTCATGTCTACATAGTTCTCGAACCCGTAGGGTCCGCAGGCTTAACGTTTGATGACGATCGGTATTATGAGTTTATGAGTTTTGATGTACCGAAGGTAGTTCGGAGTCCCGGATGAGATCACGGACATGAAGAGGAGTCTCGGAATGTCCGGGACGTAAAGATTGATATATTGGACGACTATATTCGGACACCGGAAGTGTTCTGGAAAGTTTCGGAATTTACCGGAGTGCCGGAGGGGTTACCGGAACCCCCGAGGGGGATTTGGGCCCTAGTGGGCCTTAGGGAAGAAAGAGGGCAGCAGCCAGGAGGTGGCGCGCCCCCTCCCCAGGGGCAGTCCGAATTGGACTAGGGGAAGGGGCGCGGCCTCCTCTTTCCCTCTCTTTCCTTCCCCCTTCTCCCTCTTGGTGATTCCTACTAGGAATAGGATTGCAATCCTATTCCTAGTAGGATTGCACCCCTTGGCGCGCCATAGAGGGGCCGGCCGGCCTCCCCCTTGATCCTTTATATACGGGGCCAGGGGGCACCATAGAACACACAAGTTGATCTCTCCAGCCGTGTGCGTTGCCCCCTCCATAAAAACACACCTCGGTCATACCGTTGTAGTGCTTAGCCGAAGCCCTGCGCCGGTAACTTCATCATATCCGTCACCACGCCGTCGTGCTAACGAAACTCTCCCGTGAAGCTCAACTCGATCAAGAGCTCGTGGGACGTCATTAAGCTGAACGTGTGCTGAACGCAGAGGTGCCATACGTTCGGTGCTTGATCGGTTGAATCGCGAAGAAGTTCAACTACATCAACCGCGTCACTTGACGCTTCCGCTTTCGGTCTACAAGGGTACGTAGACACACTCCCCCCCC
>LR738713.1:38431514-38562485 GCA_902687465.1 Secale cereale | reverse complement strand
CATGGCGCCCTAGCCGCGGGCGTCATGCAAAAGGGGCCATTTCGTGAAATATTTTCAAAATAGGGTCATTTTGTGTTGAAGTTTCAGATAAGGGCCAGTTCTGTACATTTTCACTCAAGAACGGGCCAGCTGCATGCCGGTCTCAATATTTTGATGGACCTACTGTGTGCAGTACGCCAGTTAAACTTGATGGGATATCATTCGCAAAAATAAAATAAAAAGAAGAAAAAAAACTTGATGGAATATGACTTGGGACAGAGTTACTATGGCGCGCTCTAAAAATTCGACCGTGCATGTCTTGTCATGGATCGAGTAGAAATTCAATTCATTTTTGAAACGGAGAAAATATGTGACAACTACGGCGTGCTCTAGAAATTTGAACGTGCATGTCTTGTCATGTCAAGCCCTACGCATTTACAGCGGACAGGCCACGCAGACGCAGGCACGCGTGGTGGTCGATCTGATCTGGACGCGTCGACCCAAGGCTTTGGCTTTCCCGTTTGGAACATTGTCCAGCCCCGGCACGCAGCATGCATCGACCGAGGACGCTCTGCGTGGATATGCATGCATGCATGCTGTAGCAGGGCTTCCTTGAATTCCATTCGTTTTGCCCCTGCCCTTTTGCCCGACTGCAGAGGACAGAGAGGGTACAGTGTAAGTGGATGATGCAGGCGGGTGCAGCGCCTGCAGTCAGTGTGCCCGTGCTATACTACTCGCCATGACCAACGGCTCCAAGCTCCCATCCGTGTAATTTAAAATACAAAAATAGACTATACGATAATACTAGGAGGAAGATGAAAAAACTAAATCCTACAGCGTGTTTGGATCTCGGGTCGATGGATGGATATTCCCTTCGGCGACGGCGACGGCCCTGGCCGTGGCGTTGGCGTTGGCGTTGGGAGGTGTGCGGCAGCAGCAGGAGGGTGTCATTGTCATGGTCATGTCACCTCCTCAACGAGGGCAAAAAACAAAGACGTGCGCGCGGCGATCGAGGGGAGGGAGGGGCAGGCACATGTCAGGCATTTTGCCGCCGCAGCCGACCACGGGCGACAGCGGCCATGCCGATGCGCCACGCACCGCACGCCGGCCGCCCGGCGTTTCTTTCTTTTCCTTTTCCCTCCCTCCCTCCCGTCCCGTGTCTGCTGTCAGCGGCGTGCGAGCGCGGGCGCGGGCGCGGCGTAGGGAAGGGAGGGGAGGACCACCCGCCGTGCGCGCGCCGCCCGGGCTCGGCAAGGAGAATATTTGGACGCAGGGCATCATGCCAATATTGCCATGGTCCTCTCGCTCGCTCTCGTCCACACACATCCTCTTCCTCTGCGTCGGGTGGGGTTTGCACGCTGCCACGCTTTCAGTTTGGTCATGCGTGCTTTCTCCTGTTTTCTAGCGAGCGTTGGTAGGGTGCCTCGGAATTTACGTGGCCTGGTTGGTCATCGCTCTCGTGTAGTATAACTTTTTCTTCGATTTTCAGCCCTGTTTGAAATGTGTAAAGTCCAAAAGCTAGTCACAAAAGGGCGCATGATTTGAGTTACTACCATGCACCCTGGCTTACTATCTGAAGCAAAAGAAAAATGGCATCCGGGTGTCATGCAGGATACACAGATGGGTTAGGGTCTGTCTAGGACACATATAGTTATGTCACATCTAACTTGATGTTCACTATATTTGCGGTCTATTTTCTTATTCCTTTATTATTGCGTTATTTATGGGAGTTTAGATGTGACATCCTTAGAAAATATCAACATGTGAATTAGACAAACTGGATGAGATAACCATCGGATTGTGAATCTAAAGTAATCTATGGATTTTATCTACATACGCCTCCTTAGGTGAAACAATGGTTCATTTGCCTCCCGCCGCCTCCCCTCCCCTATGGTTCATCTGCCTCCCGCCGCCGCCAATTCGCCACGTTTCCGGTGGCCTTAGGGGCATGGGGGCGCGGCGGATCCCGACCATTGCCGGTGGGAAGGGTTTGTTAGGGTTTGTATCCTAATCGGGAAGATGGGATGACGACGGCTCCCTGAAGATGGAATAAGATTCTCCCTACCAATACACCGTCCTGATGGTGCGTCTAGCATCGTCAGTGGGCATGTGAAGGTGTGTCTTCGGTGGAACTATCTTTGGAGGATTTACTCGGATCTGGTCCTAGTTCGTCTACATTCGTGTGTTTTCAGTTTGGACCCTTCCGATCTACGATACTCTTCATCAGCGGCGGCTGTTGTTCTGCCACGCTGGTCTGATGTAGCCGTAGCACGACGACTTCCCAACTGTTTACTACAACAAGTTTTGCCTGGCTACTCCGAGGGAGGGACGATGATGGCGGCGCGCCTTCGACTCGCTTCAGTGTTTGTAATCGTCGCTAGGTGGTTTACAGATCTAGATGTAGTTTTTATTATTTCTGGTGTTCGTTCTACCGGCATGGTTGAGTATGAATATATGTTTTCCCTAAAAAAGAAGAAGAAAAAGAAGATAACCATCGGATTCCCCACCCATAGGAATTTTTTTCTTAAAAGAAATAGGGATTCATTTCTTTTCCTCGGATGCCACCATGGAATTTTTGTTCTATTCAGAATCCTATCCTCAAAATTGCAAAATCACAATGTGTCTCACCATGTTGGCTGATGTAATTATTTCGTTTTGTTCCGTTTGATTTGGTCACGGCTTCTCTTCACGTGCACATCTTCTGGTCTGGTCTCACAGTCCAAATCCATGGACTTAAAACTAATCATACAGCACAAAGTTTGTGCAAACATGCTCATCTCATCTCATCTGGGAACATGCAAAGTTCCTTAATCAAATGAGGAACCAAAACCAAACAAAACAGAGCTTTTCCCAGCGGCTCAAGTGCCTGCCTGCCTGATGGGGCTAATTAGTGGGGCTCTGCCTTTGTGATATATAACACTTTTATCAGCACAACGTAGTACGTAATGGAGCACTGACAGCCCTGCCTGCCTGTCTGCCCTGGTGTTAGGGGCAAGGCAATGGGCATGCACCCATGAGTGAGTGAGCGAGATCAAAACTCATTTAACTAGAAGATTTTGTGTCTTCTTTTCCACTGGTTATGTGCCTTGCATCCAAAGGGACACCACCCAGCTCCACAAACCTAGGCTTTTATTCCATCATCACCAAATGCGCTTCCCGGAAAGAAAACGGAAAGATTTCGGCGGCGGCGAGAATGCGCGAAAAGGCATATAAAAACTGTTACTTCATCTGGTCCGAAATAAGTGTCGCAGTTTTGAACTATGGTCGGAGGTAGTAATTGAAAGGTAATGGAAACGACGTAGTTAAGCTCCTTGGCTGTTGTCGCGCTGTAATTGGCCGGTAAATCTTTGTTGGCGCGGCGCGGTGAAATTTCCCATCGAATTACCTGTTATACTGAAGATTTCAGAGATTGAACAGTGCTTTAGTACTCAACAGTTGCATATGACAGTAGTTGTATCTGTAGATCATGCATTATATACCTGTGAAACTTCTTGGCACATTGTCATGTCACAAACATTTTTGACAGAATAACTGATGCTCACAAGGTTGGTATTGGTACTAGTAGCAGTGTCCCTCTTGTCAGGTACTCCTACTAGTACTAGATACAGTTTGCAATCAATTCAGATCTGAATTTCCTTTTGCTGTTTCAATACAATACTACAAGCAAGGAGCGTACGTATGCAGTCGCCACTGTCCATCAGCCCCTGTCCCCATCACAGCCTAGGTAGGTTATCGATTCACAGCCACAGAGACAGAGGAAGCTTGCCATGTTCCTCTTTCCCTTTGGCATTTACACCACCCACACTTGAATGCTATACTACTAAAAACACAGCTACAAAACCCTTGCATGAAAGAAGGATCTAGGATGAAACAGCTGAAAGGAATCCATGGATCTTCTCCTGCTCACAAGTTCTCTTCCTTTCTGTCTGTCTTTCATCACCGAGGAAAGAAACTTGCAATCTTCTCTCCCTTTCAGGTTTCAGCTGCAAGAAAGGTGGTGGACGTGCATTCATTCAAACGCAGCTCCAAAACGCCAAACATGATCTAGGGGCCAAGATTTGCTCCTTGCATGCATGCATGCATCAGCACCAAGCTGGAAAAAGACCTAGGATGAAATAATTTCCTGGGAAAGTGGATGTGCCTTGTTGCCGCTTCAGGGTGGCAGGCAGTAAAAGCTGATGGTTGGATGGATGCAAGCAAGCAAGCAAAGATCCTGCTGCATTTAAGCACCTGGCGCAGTTAATGGGCTTGATGATCATTATTCATTAGGTGTGCGGATTGGTTGGAGGCGAGCCCAAGTGCCTGTGCTCTGTGCTGGGTTTGATATGGCATGGCATGGCATTGGCAATGGCAAAGCTTCTTGTTGGCTTCACCAGAGCTTTCCTTTGCTGCATGCATGACTGACACAGGTGCATTCAATGGGCTGTCATTGCTGCATCCTCCTCCAGGCATTACTTGCTAGTGGCTGATCTCGTGATGGTAGTAAGTAGTAGTAGTACTGATTAACGTCTGATTAATCACCTGTGGTTTTGAGTTTAGGATGGATTCATGATCAAGACATGCATGTACTGGGACATCCATTGACCGGAGTTCATTTTAACAGCTTACTTAACCACCAAATGGAGTTTGTCACGTTCAGATTCAGCTACACTATCACTTTCACCCTCTGAATTCTTGAGAAATCATGTGTTGCTTTTGGATGGCCAGCTTTCCCTAGAGGGTAACAAAAAGGAGAGACTATACTAGTTAAGTGGCATAAAAATAAGAGCAAAAAAGGAAAGAAAGGCAGAGCATTTCTGCCCCTTGCAAACATCACAAGCACGGCTTTCCAAAGTCCAAACCCAGAGCCAAAGCAATGTTGTCAAGATCATGCAACCAAATGACATTTGATCACATTTCAGTCTGTTGTGCTGATCTACCACAAAACATCTACTAGCTGTAGTGGTGTGCTACTATCTATCTATCACAGCCTTAACCCCCCTAAAAACCCTAGCAGGACCCCTACATTGTGGTGAAAGCCACTTTCTTGGCATGAAGAGAGGAGAGGGGGCACCAACCATCACTTTCCAATAAAAACCCTTTCTTTCCATCCCTTCCATGGGTGACAAGTGAGAGTGCTGGCCACCCATCTCCCTTCACTCCCAAGCTTGTCATTGTCTTTTTCACATTCAAAAGAGAGAGGGAGCGTGTGTTTTAGAGAGAGAAAGAGTTTTAGAGAGGGTACAAAAGCACAACACTTTTCTGCATTCTTGAGGGCATGCTTGTTCTCTTTTCTTTTCTCTCCTACTAGGGTTGACATGCACAACATGCCATTGCATATTTTGTGCTTTTTCCATGACACATTCTTGCAAGATTGTCTCTCTCTCTCCTCCATGGTTGGGGACAATCATACATGCTCTTCTGATCGCCGGTGCCAGACATACTCGTATGTCATGTCGCTTTTGTGCATATGCTCTTTGGTTTCCAATGGGGCCATCAAAAGGGGCAATGGAGCCGGCCATCCTATCCTATCTAGGGCCAAAGCCGCCCACAAGAACACCAGAGGAATGCAAGGATTGATTGACAGACATGACTGTTAGGTTGATCTCTCCACCAATGGGCCCAACGGCTCATTGGGCCCTTGACCCACGCCCTGATCGGAGGCGTCCAGCCCAAGCAAGGCTGGTGGGCCCCTGTCGCGCAGTGCTATAAAGAGGAGGTGGGGACCATGGGCACAGGGTACGAGGTTCGCTGCCACCACTGGTTCCCCACTCCTAACCCTAATCCGATCCAGAGGGATGCACTGAAGCGATGGGAAGTCCATCACCGCCGTCACCATCTCTCTCACTCCTTCCTCACCGTCGTCACCACCTTGACGATGGACACCGGAGGGAACTCATGGAGACAACAACAAGGTAATAAATCCCCATCTTATACCGAACACATCTAAGCCAAAGATCCATAGGATCTATCAATGGTATCAGAGCCACGAGGCTTTTGATGTGTTTACGGATAAAGAATGTACAAGTAAAGTTTTCCCCCTCCCCGATATGAACCCGAGAAGGGCAAAGATCAAAGAAAAGAAAGCTTCACCGGAGTTCTCTCCGGCAAAGAAGCGCCGCCGCAAGGCCGCGCCTGTTCCTCTCGATCCACACACGCATCGGCATGCCGAGGTGTGGGGAAGAAGAACCTGCCTATGTGGAGGCAAAGTATGGATCTAGATCCAGCATAAAAAAAAAAAGAGGGTGAATCGGATCAAATCAAAAAAAGAAAGAAGGCAAAGACGAAGGGGAACATGCCAAGCAAAGAAAAGCCACCCATCCGGGGGCAAAGTACATGCACCGCGACCACGCCGTTCGACGGCGGCGCGCTTCAGAAAAAGAAATTTTCATGAATTTTACAAAGAAAATAGTAAAGTTCATGAATTTTTATTTAGTCAAACAAAAGTTTCCGTAAAAAGTAAAAAGTTTATGAATTTTAATTCATGTTTTTGCTGCAAAGTAAAAGTAAAGTGCTCTTTTAAAAGTGAATAGACCTAAAGTAAAAGATTAGATTGTTGCTTCTCTAATGCAATTTTGAATTCAACCGGTTAAAATTGCTTAGGGAGCAAAAGAGTACAGAATTGTTTCTGAATAGAATATTGTAAAGTTTCCGCTGCAAAGTAAAAGTTTTATCCTCTAATTAAATTGGAACCAACGGGAAAATTTAATTGAAGGACCTATTCTTAGCATTGTTTTTCCCCTGTGGGTGAAATAAGATTCAGATAGTTTCCGCTATGGCAAAAGAAAGATATTTGTTTTAAAGTTAGAATATGGCATTGTTATTTTCTGACCAACGTGGATGATAACAGTACTATAATTCTATGAGTCTTATGTTCAAAGCTTTAATCTTTTTGTATCAAAGAGATTAATTTTCAGAGAACAGATACAGATCAAGAAATGCTCTTGAGCTAAAGAAATGTATAATTTGTGTTCCCGCTGCAATAAAGTTGATGATGATGATTATTTCTTAGCAAAGTTGTTTCATAGACATAATATCATCACATTGTTTATGAGTTATATGCGTTATTTCTATGAGTTATATGCATATGAAATAATGTAGAAGGATGATGTTTATTCTAATTCTGCCCAACGGTGATTTAGAATATAGAATATAAAAGGAAAGTTTTAAAAAGTTTAATGTGCATATCTTTTAACCAGACGAACGTTGGGTTATTTTTATGCTCATTATTGTTGATTATTGGCTAAGTTTTTTTCAGACTAAAAGTTTTCCATGCTTTCATTCGCGAAAGCGAATGGCTGGGTACTTGTGACCCGAAAGATGACCAAGAAAGGTCATAACGTGAGGGAGTATGTTCTCTCTAAAGAATGGCTTCAAAAGAAAAGAGATAAATCATTGAGAAGTCTTGGTTGACGAATGTCTTTCATGTACTCTCTATGAAGAAGATTTTTCAGTCAACATGATTTGAAATGAAACAAGCAACATGCATGTTTATTTTGACCAACGTCGGATCAAACATGTGTGTCAAAGATAATTCAGATTTATTTCTGAATTTGATGCAGTCAAAAGAGCCAATTATGGCATTTATGTCCCTTACAGGGAATTACCTGCATGGCGGGAAAAGTCCGGGAAGAATGCCTGCGTAACCGGGTAAAGTTGACATTGTATTATGTCAACAATTCTGTATGACAGGAGAAAGTTATGATGACTCATGTTCATTGTATTATGTAACAATCCTGTATGACAGGAGAAAGTTATGATGACTCATGTGCGGTTAATGTGTCCCACTATGGGAGAAAAGTATGGAGTAGCTATTAAGCTTTCCTAGTATCGACCGTACACCTTATGTGTAACAGTCATTATGCAATCTCTAAATCCAGAAAGGATAAAAGTAACAGACGAACCTAAAGACAAGAATGATATGCAAGTGTGACTTGCAAAAGTGGCAACCATAAAGAACTCTGTTGAGTTTCTGAAATGAAAATGAGGAAAAAGTACTCCCATACTAGTCAAATTATAATTTCATTTTACATGAAGTGATAAGATGAATGATCTAGATAATCGAAGTTTCCTCATTTCACAAGAACTATGAATGGGTTTCGAAATTGTGGCAGAAAAGTTCTTGCCACATTTCGAGGGGGAGATACAGACATGAAATACATTGTAGTGTATTTCATGACTCCTCTGTAATTTAGATGATGTGATGCACATTATGCATCTAAAGTGATCCATTAATGAAGAAAGTGATTGTCAAAGGGAGTACGACAGTCATTAGAATACCGTCATTATGATACCCCTAAAGAAAAGAAACAGTTGCATTTCCGGATCTTTTATAGTTCCGAAAGCAGACTAAGGAATACAACAATGGCGCTTTAAGTGCCATAAAGAAGAAAGTTTAAAGATACGCCATTTCTTTAGTAAAGATGGAGTAATCTGGGGGAGCATGTTGTATGACCTATACAACACCTGTTGTTAGCTCTACAAGGGATCTTGTGATACAGGTCTCTGTAAAACCTATTGCTTTTTGGAAATGGGTGACTATAGAATTAATTTGCCTCTTGGCAATGACAGAGCAACGACAACCCCATATGAAAGAAGTGCCAGTACTTGAGATTTTGATGGTCTCTAGGAATGTGAAAATAAGATACTTGTGATTACTATAAAGTCTATGTTAGTGAAATTCCACCATTTGAATTTCACTAACATAGACTTTATGAAGAGTCTACAAGGCAAATGTGACTCCAAAGGAAATATGTAAAGGTGTAAAACATTACTTAAATCGAAAGTTTTCGTGCAAAGAAAATGAGAGGACAATTGTATTCATGCAAAGTTATGGAATGGGAAATTCGTTTCCCAATTCCTGTGCATGTGGATGACGTCCTACTTGCTTGTGGTGATGTCAATCTACTGCAGGAGGAGAAAAGAAGTCCTTGTCCTCAAAGTTCAAAAGAATAAAAGGGGGTATTAGGAATGTCGAGTGAACATACTAAGAAAGATCTCTAAAGTATGCATGCGAGAAAACTTACGCCTGTTCTTATAGTCAAGGGTAATGGAACTGGAAAACTATGGTGTTCCAAAAGTCAATAAGAAAATATCGTAAACGGATATGGTACCATATGCTTCAGCTGTTGGAAGCTCAATGTATTACCCTGACACAGTTCACGTATATATCCGGGTTGTTTTTAACAATATCCAGTCCATATGTAAGTCAATGGAATGGAGTAAAAGATATCGGCCTCATGCTAAAAGAAATAAGTGCTCTAAAAGGATTGTGAGTACAAAGGCAGGATTTGTGAAATGTATAGCGAAATCCACAATTGTCGCTAACTTTCACACTCGGAGTTTTGTGTGGAAAATCTCCAAGTGAGTGAAACAATTGTCATCAATGTGATGCAATGATATGTTATAGCTTGATATGAGGCTGAGGGACAGGCAAAATGGTTAAGAAAACCTGTACCCGGAGTTGATAATGGTTGACAACATCAATAACCATTTTTAATAGAATATGCTCCTGAGACAACGAGTCAAGTGTTGATGTCAAACACACTGACGAAGAGTTGCATGTTGTGAAGGAGAAAGTCCGGAATTATGGAGAAATGCTTGAGGCATAAAAGCAACAGAAAAGTGTTTGCAGATCTGCTTATCAAAGGCTTACCGCCCAGTGTGTTCGGAGAACACACAGTCGACATGGGTTTTATGGTATAGTCTAAAATTTCCGGACAATAAAGGGCCCAAGGTTAAAGAATCTGTTTCAAAACGAAGGAGTGTGTTGTAGGTGTCGATTCTACCGGGATGGACCGTGATGATGAGACATGCTCTACATACAAATTTGTGATGGAACGAGTACTTTGAAAAGAGTTATTTCAAAGTATAAAGTCAAAAGTATATGATGAGATCAAGGGGGAGAATGTTAGGTTGATCTCTCCACCAATGGGCCCAACGGCTCATTGGGCCCTTGACCCACGCCCTGATCGGAGGCGTCCAGCCCAAGCAAGGCTGGTGGGCCCCTGTCGCGCAGTGCTATAAAGAGGAGGTGGGGACCATGGGCACAGGGTACGAGGTTCGCTGCCACCACTGGTTCCCCACTCCTAACCCTAATCCGATCCAGAGGGATGCACTGAAGCGATGGGAAGTCCATCACCGCCGTCACCATCTCTCTCACTCCTTCCTCACCGTCGTCACCACCTTGACGATGGACACCGGAGGGAACTCATGGAGACAACAACAAGGTAATAAATCCCCATCTTATACCGAACACATCTAAGCCAAAGATCCATAGGATCTATCAATGACTTGTGTGAGATGTGTCTGTACTTATTACTCAATTAGCTACCACACATCAATGAGAGCTTAGCCTGTCTAGTGGCTTAATCTGCATTAGTGCATTGTGATTAACTGTAAGCTGCTTGGTGCCATCCTTGACAAGTAGTAGATCATCATGGGTAATTGGTAGTGTGCCTGCTGGAACTGTAGTGGGTGCAAATGCAGTGGAAGAACATGGCAGCCATGAATGTGTGTGAGAGAGAGGAACTTTACTTCATAGTGGTGTGATGCATGTTGCAAGAAAAGAACAAGAATAGAAACCATATAGCAGAGCAATTAATGGGTCATGATGGACACTGGGAGAGGGTGTGAGGTCAATGGGCCTGAAGCTGAAGGCCAGCTCTCCTGCCTGCCTTGCACCAATGTGCTGTGTGCTGTGCATGTATGTGCACCCCTGCTTGCCTTGTCTCCCCTGCCATTGCCATCATAAGGGCTCATGTCACTTTTCCCATGCCTAGCTCTGCCCCCATGCCCCCCCTCTCACTCTCTCACTTCCTCCAAACATTTCTAGAGAGAGAGAGGGAGAGATCTAGAGGAAGATGCATGGCATTGTGACATGGTGTGGTGTGGTGCAGTGCAACGCCCTTTGAGGAGGGATGGGGCCTGGTTTTGTAGTGCAAGCAAAGCATGTCAAGAATCCCTTTAACTGTTCATCAGGGAGCTCATGCATGCTGTTATTTAATTTTTCTTCTTCCCTTTCAATTGTGTTATCTTCCTCTTTTTGGACAGGGTTTGTACAGTGTTATCTTGCTTCAGAGAGACACTGGCAAGACTCACCACAGTTGCAGAGAAACCACTGTTCCATGAGAATTCAGCAAGTAAAAGACCATATCTTGATTCGGTGAGACACTTGCAACTCACTGCACACCCTTGGACGATTTCCAGGGCAAAAAGAAAAAAATGCATGCAAAACTGAGCTCATGCATGTAGTACACAATGATTAATTGGCACCCAAATTAAGATGTTTTTAAAAATCTTAAAAGATGATCCAGTACTACTACCTTCTTTCCGGTTTATAAGGCTTACGCGTATCCCTAGGTCTATAATTTGATCAACATAAAATGTGTTGTATAGTCTAAAAATTACACCATTAGAAAGTAGAAGATCTGAAGTTTCTAATGATATATTTTTTGTGACAGATAACTTGCATTATGTTGGTTTATTTTTCAACCTAAATATACGTGTAAGCCTTATAAACCGGAAAGAAGGTAGTAGTAGTTAACAAGCCATATACTACATATGTATGCATAACATTGGCATGTTGCATGGGGTTCATGATTAAAGATTTGACCTGAAGATTTCATGGTTAGACTAAATGCATGCGGGGACGCATGATTAGTGTCGGGACACGCAGTACTTACATGGGGCTAGACTATGCATTTTCATATGGGCATGTTTAATTAAGATGTAAACAGGAATCCTATGTGTGAGGTTCCTTTGCTTTCTTAGTCTTAGTACTATATAGTATATAAGTAGCTTGTGGGCTAAGGGAGAGGTACGGTGACGTGGCGGCGTGTCTGGCCATTGGTGAGCACCTGGCATAATAACAGAGTGCTGCCTAAGCTAATCACCTGGGCCATTGCAACTGATTGAGCGTCACGCAGATGCAGATGCAGGCATGTTCCAGTTCAGATGGTGGCTTAATTAGACCACATCTTGCATGCCTGTTACCAAGGACAGAGAGGTCATAATTTTGTTACTAGCACTGTCCATTAGTACTTCTTGATTTACAGCATGGTCATTTCTCCCCTCGGGAGAAATATTTTTACCGTCTCACCCGCGTCAACAAGACAGTGACGTTGGAGCATGGAAATGCTCTTTGCTTCTCTCTTCTTTTCTGCAAGCAAAAAAGGCGTCGTGTGCTCGTGCAACTTCAGTGTTCTCGAGAAAGCAGCCTCTATATTCTTCTTGGTAACAGTAAGTAATTGTTAACTTCCATCTTATCGAGGTTTAAAAAAAAAGACATGATTCAAATGTTCAAGTGATGACAGTATGATTCCAATGTCCATGACGGGGAAAAGGAAAGTAAGATTCAAAAGTATGGCTGCTAATTCTGAAGGCTTGACTGACCTTCTCTACCATCATCAGGCAACTGAACTCAATGGACAACATATATACCAGAGAGAGATGCAAACATCTTATCGCGAGGCTCCGAATCATGCAGGGAAACAACAACCAACCAAAACATGAGAGCATCATTTGCAGCGGATGCAATCAAGGCCAAGCTATTACAGTATTATGTATACCGAGATTTTATTTTCTGCACCGCGAATGAGGATGCAGCACAGCTAAGAGACCAAACCCACACCAAAGGAAACAATGTAGCACTAATTATACTTCTTTTATAAGCTACAAAAGCCTCCTGACCGAACCGGCTAACCCCCGGGAACACAAAAACCACAAAAAAAACTACTACTCATTGTACAGAATGTAGAAACCAAACCGAGCAAACACGGACCAATGTGCTGCAAAAAATTCTGTCGATACGTCTATCACTACTATAGAGCAGAGCGGATATGTCCTACGGCACCCGCCGGCGCGATTCTCTCTCGCTCACTAGCATATATATACTGTACAAAACTGTTGGCATGGATCGTCGCGTCCGGTGGACTTCTGGCCATCTCATTCATGGTTGGTTTCCCGACTTATCAGCCGAAGTCGCGCCTTTGGGAGATTGAGAGGATGACGGTTGGCCATTGCTGCTGCGGGGCGCAACTCCATTCTGCTTATCTTTGGAGCTGGAATCAGAATGCTCTTCGTTGTCGTCTGACTTTGCGTTAAGAAACCGGCCTCCGGCTCCCCTGGCCCTTTTCAAGGCATGTTGATGTCGCGACTCGTGGAGATATGGCTGCACAATGTAGGCACATATCAATTATTATAATTACAAGATACAGAAAGGGGATACCAAGAAGCACAAACTTGACAGCCACAATAATGAACATTAGCATAATCGTCCCACATGCTACCCAAGAATAAGAATTGTAAGCAAATTGGCACTGGAAACATCTGTATATGGTTCATGCAAGTCCTAGATGAGCTTTTGCAGATAATGCCAACACCAGTCTCTGGGTCGAGGTTCAAAACTGAGAGCATCTAACAAATTCAATTCTCTCAAGCTTAGCAACTTCCCAGGTAAACATCTCAAAAATAAAAAACTTCCCAGGTAAACTGAAATTTATGGGTTGCCGTTTACTACATTGCTACTAACAAATTCGATTCTCTCCAGCTTAGCAACTTCCCAGATGAACAAAAGAAGCGCAAATCCACCTTCTTCCATATTAGAAATTGTCAATGTGTAGCAACTTGCTTCTATTCCCAAATCCTTACTGTTTTTATGTTGCCATTGATAACTTGGTGTATTGAAATACAGATATAGCAGAAGAATGAAATGATGTTCACCCTAAGATAGTAAAACGTGGTGCAGATCGATCTTCATAGTGGAGGTAGGGTATGTAGAATGGAGAATTCACTTGATTATTTGCCCTATTGTTGTGCACTTGTGCTTCCGACCAACTCTTAACTATACTGAAGCTTCAGAAACAGAAACATCTAATTAAATTTCAAGTTATACAGGAACGTAAATACACTTATAGGCATTTACCTTGCGGCCCTTGATAAGCTTCCTTTCTGACTCTGCTTTAGCCCGAGATTGGCGCCGCCTTAATATGGCATTATATTGCTTTGCGTTCACATACACAGGCTCTTCAATTGCATCAGTAGGCAACGGTATTGCGGCTGCATGCACTCCGACCATTGGTGGATGCATCTGAAGAACACACCAGTTTGATGAGCTGAACTAGTTTGAATAGAGTAACAATAGTATAGCAAGGTCTACAATCATGCAGAGTTACTTTTCACTTGCTAAGAACCAGGACGGCTATGTAGGCATATTCAATGTAGGCCTAGACATACAAACCACAGGTATACTTGTGGCCTATACTACGGATATTGCTATACCATGTAGCAAGAGCTTACCATAGGTTGTCCACCGTAGGCTGCATAAAGGCTTCCATAGAATGGATCAACAGTTGGGTAAGCAATTTGACCCTGCTGAGCACAAAATGTGGGATTAGCCAACAAATTTCACACAATAACTCCAGAATCATGCATGAAATACAATAAAAATCCATAACAAGAAAGCAATAGAAGGAAGAGGCAACAATCTGTCCAGGGAAGGCATGGGAATTTGCTCAATTAGAACAAATGGCAGCGCTTTTTTAACACATTCAGTCTAAATTAAAAAAAAAATTAAGTTGCTTTAAGCATGACAAAGAAATCTTCTAAACCAAAATATTAAAGCTAGAAGCAGAGAGGAATATATTAGGATGCAGAAGAGGTAGCGAGAAATTGATGCAACCCATGTATGGAGTTTGCAACAGGCAAGTAGTTTTATGTGATCGGTGAGCTGACATAGGCAATCAGTATGGCAAGGAAATGTGATATACGAACTGTGGCATTGGATATAATCAATATTGCACGTCTAATTAAGAATTTAACAAAATAGTCTGCCTTAAAAGGTAACGAAATCTCATATATCACCTCAACGAGAAGGAAATGATGCAGCTTAACCTAACCATTTTTTACAAGTTTTGACCTCAATATCGTCTAATATTATTGGATGCTGATAAGTCCCGAACGTTCGGGATTTGCCCATGGCAAATCGAACGTTTTTTGTCGCAATTTATATATGCGAGAGATGGCAAGTGTAGTTAGTGGCAATTCCACTCTCAGTTTGTTTTTTCCAGGAAATTGCCGTGCTTGTCAACTGAACTTGCCATCCTCGCGTCAACTAAAGTTGCCATAAAAAACACATGGCAAATCCCGAAAGTTCGAGAATGTTGATTTAATGTGCTTCAACCAGGAAAAAAAATATTACACTGATGCCTATCAATATAATGCGGAACAGGTAGTCAGGCAGAAGAATCCATACTGAACGACTAACCCATAGTGATTCTTATGGGTATCCATTACATTGCTCCAACTAATACCATGACCAATCCTCGATCTTTCTTTAAACGAGGGCTCAGTGGAAGACATTACAATCTGAGAAGTGTACAAGGGTGGTTGTACCAATCAATAAAGAAGAAAAATGGGAAGCTACAGGTTTCATACCATTGCATGGCAAGCTTCCTGGTGGCCATAGGGTGTGACATAATCTGTGGAAGGTGTCGCCACCATTGCCTGGCTACCTATACTAGTAGCTGGGGCCTCTTCCTGGTTCCCTTGAGCAGCTTGCTTCTGCTGTTGCTCATCAGCTCTATGATCACCTGCACGAGAAATTGTTGCATAAAAATGAGACAGGC
This sequence comes from Secale cereale, assembly GCA_902687465.1. Taxonomy (NCBI): domain Eukaryota; kingdom Viridiplantae; phylum Streptophyta; class Magnoliopsida; order Poales; family Poaceae; genus Secale; species Secale cereale. Next base: position 38,546,901 of record LR738713.1, on the reverse strand, counting down.
ATAGTTGATTGGATCTCCTTGTATGTTTAATAAAAATGGAACGACTGGGAATTTATGGTGTAGATATTATCAACATGTCAACATTTATGGAATGTGGCAACTGATATCGATGCAAATACTGCAGAATAATATCAACAGATATGGAATGAAATCCCAGCATGTCCAGTAATCTTACCAGCTACTCCCTCCGTTCGGAATTACTTGTCTCGGAAATGAATGTATCTAGAACTAAAATACATCTAGATGCATCCATTTCTGCGACAAGTAATTTCGAACGGAGGGAGTATTAGACATGACAGCTGGTATACTACCGTGTAGTGCTACACAATTGAGTGCTGGTACACAACTACAAATACACCTTTTATAACCATTGGATGTGATGCTATAAGATGCGTGTGAGATATAATCTGTTCTTGTTTTTCAAGTGAATGAGACCAAATTATATCTCATCTAGATGAGTTCTAGGTACCCCCAATACAATATCCCAATTCCCACGTACACCAAAGCTCCAATTCCATGAGCCAAGAGTCATAAAAAGCATCACAATTATGGTCAAAATTCCAATCGCACACTGCCCTACCTAGTAGCTACTACTGCTACGGTTCAAAATTGACATGGCAAAGAACTGGGTGACAAAAGCTACAAAGCATGGACAAAACTGCCAAACTGCCAAACTGCCGCACTAATTCGGCGGGACGCGGCGATATGACCGGACACACCGGGATAAGCGTGTCCCCCAGTATCCCTTGATTTCCGAAATAAGAAAGGAAATAAAAAGACATGGCTAGGATACGTATGGAATACGTTGGGGACACGGGAAGCCCAATAATAGCCTCGGCCCTATACAAACCCTAGTTTGCAGGGTCCCACACACGCTCGCCACAGAAGGAACGCTGCTCGCAATCGAAAACGCCATCACCGCCGCCTGGACTCGACCTCCCAACGACAACCACGCTTGAGCAGATAACCCCAGCAGCCTCTCCTCAACCTCTTCCTCTCTTTGCTTGATTTCTTACTGTTGAGTTGCTGCTGCTTGCTTCCCCATGCGGCCATGCCGTTGCTGCTTGCTCTTGAGCTGCTGCTCACTTGCATGCTGGTGCCTGGTGCTTCTGTTTTTGATTGTTGCTTGATGTTAGGGAGCATGGTGTCTCAGAGCGCCACCGCCAGTAGACAATCGTCCATGGATGAGGGTGAAAGTTATACCTGCATCCTCTGCTGCATGTCTTCTCCAGTCTCTACTCTCTCTAATAGACTAATAGTAGCATTTGATGTATTTTGCAAGTTGCAATAGCATGGTTCTAGAGGATCAATTAATTCAATCATGAGCACTTGAAAAAGGAGACAGCAAATGGAAATGGGAAAGTATTATGATCTCATCTCTGTTTCTCTCTTATTTCACTCTCTATTTACAGGGCATGTTTTAATTTATTTTTTGATATATACTCGACGTATCCCCAAATGGCTGCTTTTGGAAAATGACGTATCCCGTGTCCCCGTATGCGTATCACCGTGTCCGTGTTTCCATATCCGTATGCGTGTTTTTTAAGACAAGAATCATACCTGAAACACTGTCGGCGACAGAAGTCATGGTTTGTTACTTTCCAAGGCGAAGCGCAACCAGTGTCAGGCTCGGAGAAAAGACACGGTGATCAAGATCCTCATTCCATGCCGCAGCAGGAAAGCACACCGATATCTTCTCCGAGACCAAACTGCAAAGGCTTGTCCTGAAACGGGAAACAGGAAAAATTTAAATAAAACTGAGCTTCTAGCAAGACCCTGCTACAGCTTATTTCTGTTTATTTATTCCCCGCAAAAATAAAAGTTTATTTCTGTTTATGGCCACTGAAGAAGCCACAGCAACAAGGCAGACCTATGTATGCATACAGGAAGCCAATTGTGCTACACGGCGTCAGTCAATTGAGATTTCAAAACCACTACTGTACACGAGAATCATCCACTGGTTATCCGCAAAGGTACCGCGTCATCGATGCCCCCACGCCATGACTGGATTCCGCAACTAGCAAAGAGCACAACCAATCCACCGCGGACAGGGTGGGGAGGCAGGCGGCAGCGCGAGGGTTCTAGTCAGTTGAACCCCCAATTGCTCCCAAAACAAGCCGCTAATCAGCACTCCGCCGCGCAGCAAGCGAATCCGCGGCACAGATGGTGGGGCGATAATATATGGACGACCGGAGCGGGGCTAGGGTTCGTCGCGGCGGCGCTTACCAGCGAGAGGGGTCGAGTTCGGGCCCGGACGGATCCCCGCCCGGCGGAGGAGGGCGACGGCGACGGCGACGGCGAGGGGGCGGGAGAATTCGCTCGCGCGCTTAGGTGGAGGGAGGAGGAGGTGGAGGGTGGGCGTGTACGGCGGAGAGGAGTCGACGACGACGTCGCGAAAGAGAGGGGAGCGGGGAGGTGGAGAGAGAGGATAAGAGGGTATTCTCGACTTCCCCAGGGGTGTTTTCGTATATGTATCGGCCAGTGGATGGATGGATGGATGTGGACGGATGGAAACCAACGGAAGCTTCCGGGTGCTTGTTTGCAGCCATTGAACCGAACCTTCCAAATTGACACCTGCTCGCTCGGTAAATCTTTTTGGGTTTTTTTCAGTGGTCATCAAGGTTTTTGTTTAGGGAAAAGCTTGGGAACAGCCGGCTGATCCAGCACAGGGCGTCCGCCGCCTCCAGCGCGTGCCGCGTGTCCCGTGTGTGCTCCGCGCACCACACTATTGCAATGAAAATTTTGTACAACAAGGCCTCTGCTGCGGAAAAATCTGTAGTAAGACATTTCTTGTGATTTTTTGTACAAAATTTCCACAACAAAACCTCTGTTGCAGCAAAATTCCCGCAACAAATCCTTTGTTGCAAAAAAAAAAAATCTCCAACAATACCGCATTACAAAAATTTCTGCAACAAGAAGTATGTTGCAGAAAATATCGTGTTTCAGAAAACTAAATGACGGCTCGGACGTTTTGCAACAAGCATCGTGTTGCGAAGCTTTTTTTTCGCAACAACACTCCTGTTGCGCAATGCATGTGGGTTGGTAGATCGGATAGCTGGCCAGCCAAGCGGCGGATGTTTTCTACCAATCCGCCCGCTAAAGCGTAGCGTGTTGCAGGAACTCAGAGAACACCAGATCTTGCAACAAGAACATTGTTGCAGGAAATTAGAGAGGAGAATTGAACGGCTCGCGTCACGCATCGAATGACTTGCGAGATGCTTGTTTCTGCAACTCGACCGTTGTTTCAGAAATTAATGGGCCTGGGGAGGAGACCGAGCCGCGCGCCAGAAGTACATCGGATGGCTGTGGGCGCGTACATCGAACGGCCGTCGAGGTGGCGGATATTTCATACGGATCACCCGGCGGACGCGTAGCGTCTCCCTTTTGTTTATGGTTTCTTCTTCCTCCACATGCCTATGGCATGATTTTTTTTATTGCATGTGGTGAGTTATCATTTTGCGATGGAGAAACAATCGGTCACACGAAAGATATCTTGTCGACATAGGATAGTTGGTGATGGTTCATACGCACCCGATGGAATAAACGCAACTAACAACCCCATCACATGTCAATATCTTTATTGGTGTAGATGGGTTGATGGTGATTCATCTCTTTTCTTTTTTAACAGTGAGGAGGACCCGAAAATCATGACACTGATACAACATTACTGGAGGGTACCGAAAAGAAATAAAAATTACATCCATGTCCATCCTTTTTGCAAACAGGGCCTCCAGAGACAAAAACTTAGATTGAAATTTGGTCAAAAAGCAGCCAGCGGCATCGCTGGCGACGCTTGGCCCAACCATCATTGACAGAAACCTTGTCAACATCGGGCAAGGAGGAAGAGGCTCGCTAGACGCTCATACTCTTTTGATCCTAGGTCCGGGTGCTAAGGTCAACGAAATAAGTACAAAGATTTTGATTATCCATGAAAATTGCACTCATGGACCTTATGTTGAAAAAAAACCGAGGCGAAGATCTTTTTTATAGAAAGAAATAGCTTGTTTTTCACTTTCATTTATTGGGGTACTTAATTTATCAAGGGTGTTGTCAAACTTAGGTCATAGCATCATTGCATCAATATAGGGGCATATTGAATGCCCTTCTGAATTAAGATCATTGGACAACAAACCTTTCCTGTAGCAATGTTTATGAGTTTTGGATCATCTCGCATCTAAAGCAAATATGTGCATCTAGCTTTCACTTAAGACAAGCTATTATGCTTATGAGTTTCGGATCATCTCGCATCTAGAGCAAATATATGCAACTAGCTTTCTCGTTAAGATGAGCCAGAATCTTTATGTCGGGAAACCATAGTCAATGAAAAATATGTCTATGAAAAGTTCATAATAAGAGAACTCATCCATTTAGTCATCCGTATAACGAATGGTTTATTGAGCATTTTGTACGTGGTATTGATTAGGTTTGTATATAGTTTGGAGAGTTGCTTTCATGCTCTATTTCCTCGGCCGCGATGATTGTTCCAAAGAGAAGTCATTGCCTCGTTTTCTTTACCATCCACGTGATTGGTCCAAATAGAAAAATATTTCTCTATTCAGAAAAGCATGGTTAATTAATAACTAGTTTGCTATCATAAAATGTTTCGTGCTCTTCATCGTCAAGCATAATAGCATGAGACTCGGTTTACGATTGCAAAATCATGGTGTGTTGTAGTTTCTTTATTAGCATGAAAGCAGGCAACACATGATTAAGCAAACAATAAAATAGGCAAAGACCAGTTGGACCAACAAAGTTGTCATAACTAGCTACAATGACAAGCACAACCCAAGGGCAACGGTATCGTAGTATTTTAGTAAATGTATAGGCACAAAAGATAATTACTCAAAAGAGGAAGTTTTCCCACCCCCAACAACACAAGTTCACTCTCTTTTATTGGCAACGGGGAGGTGATTGTTTCTTCCTCCTCTTGGTGAACACCGGTGATATGGCGGGCAATGCCCCCCTCTACGCATCCTGCCGCAGTGACATGAGGAGGGCAAGGGGCTAGGTTCCTATTTTATTATCGGTTAGAACATATGTGTTGGTTTTCTCCCTCGTCTAGTAGCATTGGTGCGGTGTGGCACTATGTTGAATAAGGTGGCATCAATCCTTCCCTTACTGCAGCAACATTCTCCACAATGGCGTCGAAACCAACGGAAGAGAGGGGAGAGGTGGAGAGAGAGGATTAGAGGGTATTCTCGACTTTCTCGGGAGTGTTTTCATATATGTATCGGCGAGTGGATGAATCATGGATGTGGACGGGTGGAAACCAACGGAAACTTCCGGGTGCTTGATGTTGAACCGAACCTTCCAAATTGACACCTGCTTAGTAAAACCTTTTTGGGTTTTCAGTGGTCATCAAGGTTTTTGTTTAATAGTTTCTTCTTCCTCCACATGCCTACCATGGCCTAATTATTTTATTGCTTGTGGTGAGTTTTCAAGACAATCGGTGTCACGCGTAAAGATATCTTGTCGTTATATGATAGTTGATGCCTTGGTGGTGGTTCATACACACCCGATGAAATCAACGTGACTATACACCCGGGCACGTGTAAATATTTTTTTCGAGTGGTTGTAAATATATCTATTGTTGTAGGTGAGTTTATGGTGGTTAAAAAAAAGAACAATGAAGAGGACCCGAGAAGTTGCATATTATATCGAAAATCGAGACAACAATACAAAGAGGTGTAACACCCCCCTTGTAATGATCACTGTGATCAACTGCTAATGATGCCAAGTCATCTTCATTTACTAAGCTAATCACAGTGGTTAATCATAGCAACTCAAGTAGCCCCTGAAAATTCAAATTTAAACTTCAAGTGCAAAATGAAGTTGCTCCAAAAATTATGGAAAAATGTTCACCTTGTTACAAATATTCCATAACAAATGATGGTGTTGAAAACAACATCATCAGCAACTCCAAAACATGGGCTAGGGCATTAAACAGTGTTATAACAGCACTATTAATTGCCTATTCATTTTTGTAAATTTCAAAATGATCCAAATTTGCCCAAACCAATTTTTGGGGTTGAGGTTTACTGTAAAGCACTTGTGGGTCCAACTCTCACATTTTTCCTAAAGAGTTTGGTGGCCTATTCTTTTCTTTCTCCTCTCTGTGATTTAATAAAAATAAAGAAAACAGAATAGAGAAAAGAGGAAAAAGGGACAAGCCTGGCACTGTGCACTTGGGCCCAAGTGCACAGCACCAGGCCCAGCCCACCTCACCTGCCCCCTTCCCCGTGTCGACTGCGCCATGGCCGCGCGCGCCACCGCCGCTCGCCGCTCGCCACCGCTGCGGAGCAGGTGGGCGAGGGTGTTGGGGAACGTTGCATGGGAAACAAAAATTTTCCTACCGTTCACCAAGATCAATCTAGTAGATGCAACTACGAGAGGGGAGTGTGATCTACGTACCCTTGTAGATCGCTAAGCGGAAGCGTTATGAACGCGGATGATGGAGTCGTACTCGTCGCGATTCAGATCGCCGAAGACCTAGCACCGAAGCAACGGTGCCTCCGCGTTCTTCACACGTACGGCTCGGGGACGTCTCCTTCTTCTTGATCCAGCAAGGGGTGGAGGAGAGGTTGATGGAGAACCGGCAGCACGACGGCGTGGTGGTGATGGTGGAGAAGAACTCCAGCAGGGCTTCGCCTAAGCACCGCGGGAGAGGAAGATGTGACGGGAGAGGGAGGGCAGCACCGAGGCACAAACTGTGTTGGCTGCCCTCCCTTTGCCCCACTATATATAGGGGGGGTGGAGAGGTGAGGGCGCCCTAGGGTTTCCCCCTAGGGGCCGGCGGCCAGGGCAAGGGAAGGGGGCGGCGGCCAGGGCAGGGGGAGGCGCCCAGGCCCTAGGGTTTCCCCCCTAGGTGCCTTGTCCCCCAAGCCCAAGGGGTGCGGCCAGCCCTAGGGGGTCCCACCCCCTTAGCCGCATGGGGAGAGGGCCCAGGGGGGGCGCACAGCCCCCTGAGGGCTGTGGTGTTCCCCTTTGTGGCCCAATAGGCCCAGAACAACTTCCGGACCCCCCGAAAACCTTCCCGGTACTCCGCCGATTTCCCGATGCTCCCCGGAACACTTCCGGTACTCCGAAACCTTTCATCCTATATATCAATCTTCGTCTCCGGACCATTCCGGAGACCCTCGTCATGTCCGGGATCTCATCCGGGACTCCGAACAACCTTCGGTAACCATGCACTCTTCTCACTAACAACCCTAGCGTCACCGAACGTTAAGTGTGTAGACCCTGCGGGTTCGGAAACCATGTAGACATGACCGAGACACTCCCCGGTCAATAACCAATAGCGGGATCTGGATACCCATATTGGCTCCTACATGTTTCTCGATGATCTCATCGGATGAACCACGATGTCAAGGATTCAGGCAATCCCGTATACAGTTCCCTTTGTCTCGTCGGTATGTTACTTGCCCGAGATTCGATCGTCGGTATCTCTATACCTAGTTCAATCTCGTTACCGGCAAGTCTCTTTACTCGTTACCGTAATACATAATCCCGTGACCAACTACTTAGTCACTTTGAGCTCATTGAGATGACGTATTACCGAGTGGGCCCGGAGATACCTCTCCGTCATACGGAGTGACAAATCCCAGTCTCGATCCATGTCAACTCAACAGACACCTTCGGAGATACCTGTAGAGTACCTTTATAGTCACCCAGTTACGTTGTGACGTTTGGTACACACAAAGCACTCCTACGGTGTCAGTGAGTTACATGATCTCATGGTCATAGGAACTTATACTTGACATGCAGAAAACTATAGCGATAACTGACACGATCAAAAGCTATGTTTATGTTTGGGTCTCGTCCATCACATCATTCTCCTAATGATGTGATCCCGTTATCAAATGACAACTCATGTCTATGACCTGGAAACCGCGGTCATCTTTGATCAACGAGCTAGTCCTGTAGAGGCTCACTAGGGACACAAAGTCTGTCTATTCATCCACACGTGTATTTGAGTTTCCAATCAATACAGTTATAGCATGGATAATAAACGATTATCATGAACAAGGAAATATAATAATAACTCTTTTATTATTGCCTCTAGGGCATATTTCCAACAGTCTCCCACTTGCACTAGAGTCAATAATCTAGCATTACAAGGTAATGAATCTAACACCCATAGAGTCTTGGTGTTGATCGTGCTTAGCCCGTGGAAGAGGTTTAGTCAACGGATCTGCAACATTCAAATCCGTGTGTACTTTGCAAATGTTTATGTCCTCCTCCTTGACCGAATCGCGGATGGAATTGAAGCGTCGCTTTATGTGTCTGGTCCTCTTGTGAAACCTTGGTTCCTTGGCTAGAGCAATGGCACCAGTGTTATCACAGAACAGAGTCATTGGGTTCAGTGCACTAGGCACAACTCCAAGATCTGTCATGAACTCCTTCATCCAGACACCTTCCTTAGCCGCCTCCGAGGCAGCTATGTACTCCGCTTCACATGTAGAATCAGCTACCACGCTCTGCTTGGAACTGCACCAGCTTACCGCTCCCCCGTTGAGAATATATACGTATCCGTTTTGTGACTTAGAGTCATCCGGATCTGTGTCAAAGCTTGCATCGACGTAACCCTTTACGACGAGCTCTTGATCACCTCCATAAACGAGAAACATATCCTTAGTCCTTTTCAGGTACTTTAGGATATTCTTGACCGCTGTCCAGTGATCCATACCAGGATTACTTTGAAACCTTCCGGCCATACTTATGGCAAGGCTGACATCTGGTCTTGTGCACAGCATTGCATACATGATAGAGCCTATGGCTGAAGCATAGGGGACGACACTCATCTTTTCTCTATCTTCTGCAGTCACTGGGCATTGAGTCTTACTCAACTTTGTACCTTGTAATACCGGCAAGAACCCCTTCTTGGATTGATCCATTTTGAACTTCTTCAAAACTTTATCAAGGTACGTGCTTTGTGAAAGTCCTATCAAGCGTCTTGATCTATCTCTATAGATCTTGATGCCCAATATGAAAGCAGCTTCACCGAGATCTTTCATCGAAAAACTCTTGTTCAAATACCCCTTCACGCTATCCAAAAATTCTATATTGTTTCCAATCAGCAATATGTCATCCACATATAATATTAGAAACGCTATAGAGCTCCCACTCACTTTCTTGTAAATACAAGCTTCATTGTAAACTTGTATAAACCCAAACGCTTTGATCACCTCATCAAAGCGAAGATTCCAACTCCGAGATGCTTGCACCAGCCCATAAATGGAACACTGGAGCTTGCATACTTTGTCAGCATTCTCTGGATCGACAAAACCCTCCGGTTGCATCATATACAACTCTTCCTTAAGAAAACCGTTAAGGAACGCTGTTTTGACATCCATCTGCCAAATTTCATAATCGAAATATGCAGCTATTGCTAACATGATTCGGACGGATTTAAGCATCGCTACGGGTGAGAAAGTCTCATCGTAGTCAATCCCTTGAACTTGTGAAAAACCCTTTGCCACAAGTCGAGCTTTATACACGGTGACATTACCGTCAGCGTCCGTCTTCCTCTTAAAAATCCATTTATTCTGAATGGCCTTCCGCCCTTCAGGTAATACTTCCAAAGTCCATACTTTGTTTTCATACATGGATCCCATCTCGGATTTCATGGCCTCTAACCATTTGTCGGAATCTGGGCCCACCATCGCTTCTCCATAGCTCGTAGGTTCACCGTTGTCTAGCAACATGACCTCCAAGACAGGGTTACCATACCACTCAGGTGCAGTGCGTACCCTTGTCGACCTACGAGGTTCGGTAGTAACTTGATCAGTAGCTTCTTGATCATCATCATTGGCTTCCTCTTCAACCTCTGCAGGCTCCACAAAAACATCTTTCTGTGCTGCGCTACTTTCTGGTTGAAGTAGAGGTTCAATAACCTCATCAAGTTCTACCTTCCTCCCACTCAATTCTTTCGAGAGAAACTCTTTCTCGAGAAAGGACCCGTTCTTAGCGACAAACACTTTGCCTTCGGATTTGAGATAGAAGGTGTACCCAACTGTTTCTTTTGGGTATCCTATGAAGACACATTTGTCCGCTTTGGGTTCGAGCTTTTCTGGCTGAAGCCTTTTGACATAAGCATCGCAACCCCAAACCTTGAGAAAAGACAACTTCGGTTTCTTACTAAACCATAGTTCATACGGTGTTGTCTCAACGGACTTAGATGGAGCCCTATTTAAAGTGAATGCAGCTGTCTCTAACGCATATCCCCAAAACGATAGTGGCAAATCGGCAAGAGACATCATAGAACGCACCATATCTAATAGGGTTCGGTTACGACGTTCGGACACACCATTACGCTGTGGTGTTCCAGGTGGCGTCAACTGTGAAACAATTCCACATTTTCTTAAGTGATCACCAAACTCATAACTCAGATATTCTCCCCCTCGATCAGATCGTAGGAACTTGATCTTCTTGTTACGATGATTTTCTACTTCACTCTGAAATTGCTTGAACTTTTCAAAAGTTTCAGACTTATGCTTCATTAAGTAAATATACCCATATCTACTTAAGTCGTCAGTGAAGGTGAGAAAATAACGATATCCACCGCGCGCCGTTACACTCATCGGACCGCACACATCAGTATGTATGATTTCCAATAAGTCACTTGCCCGTTCCATTGTCCCTGAAAACGGGGTCCTTGTCATCTTGCCCATGAGGCACGGCTCGCACGTGTCAAGTGATTCAAAATCAAGAGACTCCAAAAGTCCATCAGCATGGAGCTTCCTCATGCGTTTCACGCCGATATGACCGAGACGGCAGTGCCACAAGAAAGTGGTATTATCATTATCTACTCTACATCTTTTGGCATCAATGTTATGAACATGCGTATCATCACTATCGAGATTCAATAAGAATAAACCCCTAACTTCGGGTGCATGACCATAAAAGATATTACTCATATAAATAGAACAACCATTATTCTCTGACTTAAATGAGTAACCGTCTCGCAATAAACAAGATCCAGATATAATGTTCATGCTTAACGCAGGCACTAAATAACAATTATTCAGGTTCATAACTAATCCCGATGGTAATCGAAGAGCGAGCGTGCCGACGGCGATCACATCAACCTTGGAACCATTTCCCACGCGCATCGTCACTTCGTCCTTCGCCAGCCTCCGTTTATTCCGCAGTTCCTGTTTAGAGTTGCAAATGTGAGCAACCGAACCGGTATCAAATACCCAGGCACTACAACGAGAGTTGGTAAGGTACACATCAATAACATGTATATCATATATACCTTGCTTGTTGTTGTTGTTGGCCCCCTTCTTGTCTGCCAGATACTTGGGGCAGTTCCGCTTCCAGTGGCCGCTCCCCTTGCAATAGAAACACTCAGTCTCTGGCTTGGGCCCAGCCTTGGGTTTCTTCACTGGATGAGCAACTACCTTGCCACCCTTCTTAGAGTTACCCTTCTTGCCCTTGCCATTCTTCTTGAAACTGGTGGTTTTATTGACCATCAACACTTGATACTCCTTCTGGATGTCTGCCTCAGCGACTTTCAGCATCGAAAACAGCTCGGCGATGGTTTTGTTCATCCCTTGCATGTTATACTGCTGCACGAAGCTCTTGTAGCTAGGCGGGAGTGACTGGAGAATTCTGTCAATGATAGCCTCATCCGGGAACACAAGTCCCAGATCAGCTATGCGGGTATAGTACCCAGACATCTTCAGTAAGTGCTCACTGACAGACGAATTCTCCTCCATCTTGCAAGCAAAGAATTTATCGGTGGTCTCATACCTCTCGATCTTGGCATTCTTTTCAAAGATGAACTTCAACTCCTGGAACATCTCATATGCTCCATGACGTTCAAAACGCCTTTGAAGCCCTCCTTCCAAGCTATACAATATGGCACACTGCACTACTGAGTAGTCATCCGAACGCGACTGCCAGGCGTTCATAACGTCCGCAGAGGCCTGAGGAGCGGGGGGTTCACCTAGCGGTGCATTTAGGACATAAACCTTTTGGGCAGCTGTGAGGATGATCCTCAGATTGCGGAGCCAGTCCGCAAAGTTGCTCCCATCATCTTTCAGTTTAGCTTTCTTTAGGAACGCATTAAAATTCAGGGGAGCTACTGCGCGAGCCATCTACAACAAAAGATTTGCAAAGACATTTTAGACTATTGTTCATGATAAGTGAGTTATTACCTAATCAAATTATTTATAACTCCCACTCAAATTGACATCCCTCTGGTCATTCGAGCGTGACATGATCCAAATCCACCAACCCAAGTCCGATCATCACGTGAGATGAGGTGGTGTCAATGGTGAACATCTTCATGTTGATCATATCTACTATATGACTCATGCTCGACCTTTCGGTCTTCCGTGTTCCGAGGCCATGTCTGTACATGCTAGGCTCGTCAAGTCTAACCCGAGTGTTCTGCATGTGCAAAACTGGCTTGCACCCGTTGTATGCGAACGTAGAGTCTATCACACCCGATCATCACGTGGTGCTTCGAAACGACGAACCTTCGCAACGGCGCACACTCGGGGGGAACACAATTTCATCTTGAAATTTTAGTGAGGGATCATCTTATAATGCTACCGTCGTCCTAAGCAAAATAAGATGCATAAAAGGATTAACATCACATGCAAATCATAAGTGACATGATATGGCCATCAACTCGTGCTTTTGATCTCCATCTCCAAAGCACCGGCATGATCTCCATCGTCACCGGCGTAACACCATAATCCCCATCATCATGATCTCCATCATCGTGTCGCCATCGGGGTTGTCGCGCGCCCACCATGCTCTTACTACTATTGCTACCATTTAGCGATAAAGTAAAGCATTACATAGCGCTTAATGATTGACACGCAGGTCATACAAAAATTAAAGACAACCCTATGGCTCCTGCCGGTTGCCGTATACATCGACATGCAAGTCGATATTAACTATTACAACATGATCATCTCATACATCAAATATATCTCATCATGTCATTGGCCATATCATATCACAAACATACCCTGCAAAAACAAGTTAGACGTCCTCTAATTTGTTGTTGCATGTTTTACGTGGCTGCTATGGGTATCTAGCAAGAACGCTTCTTACCTATGCAAAGCCACAACGGTGATATTTAAGTTGCTATTTAACCTTCTACAAGGACCGCCTTTGTCGAATCCGATTCAACTAAGGTGGGAGAGACAGACACCCGCTAGCCATCTTATGCAACAAAAGTCACATGTCTGTCGATGGAACCGGTCTCATGTACGAGGACATGTAAGGTTGGTCCGAGCCGCTTCATCCCACAATACCGCTGAATCAAGAAAAGACCAAGGAGGGAAGCAATCTAAACATCAACGCCCACAAACTCCTTTGTGTTCTACTCGTGATTGCATCTACGCAAAGACTTAGCTCATGATGCCACTGTTGGGGAACGTTGCATGGGAAACAAAAATTTTCCTACGCTCACCAAGATCAATCTAGGAGATGCACATCTACGAGAGGAGAGTTGGATCCACATACCCTTGTAGATCGCTAAGCGGAAGCGTTGCTAGAACGCGGTTGATGGAGTCGTACTCGCGGCGATTCAAATCGCGGAAGATCCGATCTAGCGCCGAACGGACGGCGCCTCCGCGTTCAACACACGTGCAGCCCGGTGACGTCTCCCACGCCTTGATCCAGCAAGGAGAGAGGGAGAGGTTGGGGAAGACTCCATCCAACAGCAGCACGACGGCGTGGTGGTGGTGGAGGAGCGCGGGACTCCAGCAGGGCTTCGCCAAGCGCTGCGAGAGACGAGGAGGGAGAGGGGTAGGGCTGCGCCAAGAGGGAGACGTTCTCGTGTGTCTAGCAGCCCCAAAACCTCACATATATATAGGGGGAAGGGAGGGCTGCGCCCCCTTTAGGGTTTCCCACCCCTAGGGGTGCGGCCAGCCCTAGAAAACCCATCTAGGGTGCGGCCAAGGGGGGCAGAGAGAGGGGGGGCGCCCTAGGATGGGCCTTAAGGCCCATCTGGACCTAGGGTTTGCCCCCCTCCACCCTCCATGCGCCTAGGGACTTGGTGGGGGGGCGCACCAGCCCCCTTGGGGCTGGTCCCCTCCCACACTTAGCCCACGCAGCCTTCTGGGGCTGGTGGCCCCACCTGGTGGACCCCCGGGACCCTCCCGGTGGTCCCGGTACATTACCGATATCGCCCGAAACTTTTCCGGTGACCAAAACAGGACTTCCCATATATGAATCTTTACCTCCGGACCATTCCGGAACTCCTCGTGACGTCCGGGATCTCATCCGGGACTCCGAACAACATTCGGTAACCGCGTACATACTTTCCCTATAACCCTAGCGTCATCGAACCTTAAGTGTGTAGACCCTACGGGTTCGGGAACCATGTAGACATGACCGAGACAACTCTCCGGTCAATAACCAACAGCGGGATCTGGATACCCATGTTGGCTCCCACATGTTCCACGATGATCTCATCGGATGAACCACGATGTCAAGGATTCAATCAATCCCGTATACGATTCCCTTTGTCTATCGGTATAGCACTTGCCCGAGATTCGATCGTCGGTATACCGATACCTCGCTCAATCTCGTTACCGGCAAGTCTCTTTACTCGTTCCATAACACATCATCCCGTGATCAACTCCTTGATCACATATTGTGCACATTATGATGATGTCCTACCGAGTGGGCCCAGAGATACCTCTCCGTCACACGGAGTGACAAATCCCAGTCTCGATTCGTGCCAACTCAACAGACACTTTCGGAGATACTTGTAGTGCACCTTTATAGCCACCCAGTTACGTTGTGACGTTTGGTACACCCAAAGCATTCCTACGGTATCCGTGAGTTGCACAATCTCATGGTCTAAGGAAAAGATACTTGACATATAGAAAAGCTTTAGCATACGAACTACACGATCTGTGCTAGGCTTAGGATTGGGTCTTGTCCATCACATCATTCTCCTAATGATGTGATCCCGTTATCAACGACATCCAATGTCCATGGTCAGGAAACCGTAACCACCTATTGATCAACGAGCTAGTCATCTAGAGGCTTACTAGGGACATGGTGTTTGTCTATGTATCCACACATGTATCTGAGTTTCCTATCAATACAATTCTAGCATGGATAATAAACGATTATCGTGAACAAGGAAATATAATAATAACCAATTTATTATTGCCTCTAGGGCATATTTCCAACAGTCCACCCCCCTTGGCGCACAAGGAGAGGGCCCAGGGGGGGGCGCACAGCCCCCTGAGGGCTGTGGTGTTCCCCCTTGTGGCCCATTAGGCCCAGAACTGCTTCCGGACCCCCTGAAACCGCTTTCCGGTACTCCGCCGATTTCCCGATGCTCCCCGGAACACTTCCGGACTCCGAAACCTTTCATCCTATATATCAATCTTCGTCTCCGGACCATTCCGGAGACCCTCGTCATGTC
Organism: Secale cereale; assembly: GCA_902687465.1. Classification (NCBI taxonomy): domain Eukaryota; kingdom Viridiplantae; phylum Streptophyta; class Magnoliopsida; order Poales; family Poaceae; genus Secale; species Secale cereale. Next base: position 38,531,495 of record LR738713.1, on the reverse strand, counting down.
CGGGATCTCATCCGGGACTCCGAACAACCTTCGGTAACCATACACTTTTCTCACTAACAACCCTAGCGTCACCGAACGTTAAGTGTGTAGACCCTGCGGGTTCGGAAACCATGTAGACATGACCGAGACACTCCCAGGTCAATAACCAATAGCGGGATCTGGATACCCATATTGGTTCCCACATGTTTCTCGATGATCTCATCGGATGAACCACGATGTCAAGGATTCAGGCAATCCCGTATACAGTTCCCTTTGTCTCGTCGGTATGTTACTTGCCCGAGATTCGATCGTCGGTATCTATATACCTAGTTCAATCTCGTTACCGGCAAGTCTCTTTACTCGTTACCGTAATACATAATCCCGTGACCAACTACTTAGTCACTTTGAGCTCATTGAGATGACGTATTACCGAGTGGGCCCGGAGATACCTCTCCGTCACACGGAGTGACAAATCCCAGTCTCGATCCATGTCAACTCAACAGACACCCTCGGAGATACCTGTAGAGTACCTTTATAGTCACCCAGTTACGTTGTGACGTTTGGTACACACAAAGCACTCCTACGGTGTCAGTGAGTTACATGATCTCATGGTCATAGGAACTTATACTTGACATGCAGAAAAACTATAGCGATAACTGACACGATCAAAAGCTATGTTTACGTTTGGGTCTCGTCCATCACATCATTCTCCTAATGATGTGATCCCGTTATCAAATGACAACTCATGTCTATGACCTGGAAACCGCGGTCATCTTTGATCAACGAGCTAGTCCTGTAGAGGCTCACTAGGGACACAAAGTCTGTCTATTCATCCACACGTGTATTTGAGTTTCCAATCAATACAGTTATAGCATGGATAATAAACGATTATCATGAACAAGGAAATATAATAATAACTCTTTTATTATTGCCTCTAGGGCATATTTCCAACAGAGGGGATAAGAGCGGCCCCGGGCCGTTCCCCCTGGTCGCCTCCTCCATCCTCCCCTCTCTCCCTCGCTCTCTTCCCCTCTCTCTCGCTCGGTTCCATCGCCACCGAGCGGATCCGCCGCCGCGTCTTCGTCGTTGCCGCGTCCACCGTCGCCGTCTCGTTCCACCACCGTGCCGAGGAGCTGCGCCGACCTCGACTACGTCGAATGGAGCCCGCAGGTGGAGCCGGGAGGCACCACTGACGCCGCTCTCCTCCGCCCCCTTCCTCTCGGCCTCCGGCGAGTCTCCGTCATCTCCGGCCACCGCACGCCTGCTCCGAGCAGGCGCACATCGGCTACACCCTCAGTGAGCTCCCCTCGACCCTTCTGCTCCTCCTTCTCCTCCCTATATAGCCGCAGAGGCCGCGCCATTTTCGTCCGAACGTAGCGCCGCGGAGCTCGCCGCCGGCGAGTCTCCGGTGACAAGCAGGTCGAGGGCGCATGTCCGTTAGCTCCGCTAGATCGTGTAGGTGCGGTTGAAGCCTCGCGCGGCTCGTTTAGCTCACCGCAGCACCTTCCCCGACGAGCAACCGAATGCTCCTCCGCCACGGCTCAACGCCGGCGAGGATTCCGGCCATCTCCGGCCCGGAGACTACCGGCGTTGGATGCGCAGCTAACTGCTCGTTCGAACGAGCCTACGCGCGGGTCGAACGGACCCCCGTAGCGGTTTTCCGACCAGCTCCGGCGAGAAGCCGCCGCGGAAGTGGTCGCCGGAGCAACTCCGGCGCCACTGGCCGGCGTGGCTGACCTGGGGCCACCCCCCAGTGTCACTGCCAGTGGCCCCGCGGGCCCCGTTGACTGGTTTGACCAGTCAACGGGCTGACTGGGCAGCCCTGTGCCGCTGACACGCGGGCCCCACCGCCCTTAATTTAACTAAACCGTTTTAGAAATAAAAATATATTAATTAAGCTTAATTAGTCACTGACAGTTGGGGTCCAGTAGATAATTAGGTTTAGTTTAGATTTAAAATAATCTTGTTAAAGTAACAGAGGCCGTCCTGTTGACTTGCTGATGCCAGCATGACATCATGCTGATGTCATATTTCCTTTTTTCTGTTAATTTAAATAAATCCAGAAAATCATTTAAACTTTGAAAAAATCATATCTTTTAATCCGTAACTCCGATGAAAATAATTTATATATGAAAATCGATCAGAAAAACGAGACGAATCCGAATATGCCCTCCTCATACCTATCACATGCCTCTAGCATGAAGAACATGGAAGTTTCCCCTCCGTTTCATCTGTTCGATAAACGTCCGGAGCCTGGGAAAATATTCCCGGATATCCTCCCGCTCCGTCTGTAGCACCTAACATCACATCAGGCAACCCTGCACTGCTTCCTATGCTGTCACGTGCCTCTAACACCGCAACCCAGGAACCTTCCCCTCTCCGGTCATCTGTCTGGTACAGGTCCGGAACCGGGAATACTTCCCGGATGGGTTCCCCTCCTTCGTTATCGGTAGCACCGCGTTAGTTTGTCACGCTTTGTGATTACTTTTGTTACCGTGTATTTATATTGTTTCCTCTCCCCCTTTCTTCTCGGTAGACCCCGAGACCGCCGACGATGCCCTGGTGATCGACTACTTCACCGTCGTTGTTCCTTTTCATTTGCCGAGCAACCAGGCAAGCAACCCCCCCTTGAGCATTTCCGATATCGCCTATGTCTATTCTCTCTTATTCTTGCATTAGAATTGCTGCTACTGCTACTGCTCCTATTACCGTTGCATAGCCTGTTTTTGCTAAATTGTTGATACCTGTCATTATTCTTAACTGCTTAGTATAGGTTGGGTAGCACTGCTGGTCCCGCACTCTCGTAGTTGCCTCGCATAGTACCCTTGCCTCGATCAAGCGATCGAGCCCCCTTCCCCTGACCTTCTTCACAGCACCGCACAACCCCCCCTTAATATGCTCGACTCCGCAGAGTTAACATCGGGTGACGAGGGTGATACCTCCGAACTCACTTCTGATGTTGTCCCTGTATAGCTAGCTCGTCGTGGGTTACCGAGGGTGATTCCTCTTCCCACTTCCGACTTAGCTTTTGTCGTGCATCCGCTATGGTGATTACCGCCGAGGGTGATTCCTCCGGTACCACCTTATCGGGATTTGTCGATTCGGAGTCCAACGAGGGTGATTCCTCGGATTCCTCATCGGCATGAAACCACACGGATGCCCGGGTTCACTGTACCGTGTTTAAAGACGTATCGATCCCCGAGGCCGGACGTCGCCAGGAACAAAGGCGTGCGGCCAGAGGTATCGTGCGTCTGATGACACTTTATGGTGACTACTACACTTGTTGGATAGAGACGGGTTGACCCTGAGGGGTACCCGCGAGTGCCTTTAAGGCGTGAGCTGTGGAGTCGGGTGACCAGAGAGGGTACCCGCGAGATAACTACGAGGCGTGGCCGGTCTTTTCCAGTCCTTGTCACAAGTCCTCGAGACGGGACGACGGGGCCAACAGTATCGTAGGCTCTGCTCGTCGCCGCGCGCTCCCAAATCACTAAGCGATTTGGATATTTAATCCGAGGGGCCTCCGGGTCCGATAGCACTAACCACCACGTGGGTGTGAGTGGGTGCTCTGCGTCGTATACATCAGCCGGAGTCGTCACGACGTCAGCGATTGAGCGGTCCGTTCGGATTGGACTTAGGATGCAACTGCGCTTGTATAAGGGGTTGCTAGGTCTGCTACCGAACGGCCTCGCAACGTGCGGAGCGCTCGGGGCGATGGCTCAGACCCCCGGGGAGCATAGGATTAGTCCGGCGTGCTCGATCCTCTCTGGCGGTATCCGGTCGGGTTGCGGCGTATGGTTTAGCCGAGGGCGGGCACGACCTGATGGTGTGTCCGGCCGGAGTTAAGCGAGCGTGGTGGGTAACTTGGTGCACCCCTGCAGGGAAGAAACAATCTATCGATAGCCTGTCCTACGGTAACGGACACTCGGAGTTGTATCCACTTCGGTACAACTAGAACTGGTGACTTGAGATAGGAGATATGAGATGATGTTGCTGCAAACACTATATATTATTATGATGAAACTATTCTGCTCCCTTCTTATTGCTGCAAGACGCTGAAGATGCTAGTCTTCGTCAGGACTAGGCTTTTCCCCCTCTCTGCTCTGGCTTTCTGCAGTCTAGTCCACCCACATAAAGCCTCCTTTGAAAATATTGCATTGCTAGTATAGATCTGATGTAAGTCTTGCTGAGTACTTTGGATGAGTACTCACGGTTGCTTTGCTTCCTCTTTTTGTCCTATCCACTTGATAAATCAGACGACGGAGCCATGGTGCCTGCAGCCCCCGTCGACGACTACTACTACCAGCCCGAGGCTGGCTACTACTACTACCCGGCCGGCGAGTACTACTACGAGGAGCCGGCGGACGACGACCAGGAGTAGGATCGGAGGTCTCAGGCAGGAGGCCTGCGCCTTTTCGATCGTAGCTTTTATTTTGCCCCGCCTTTGTAAAAGGCCTATCTTCTGCTGTGTTGTATCTGTACCCAGATACCTAACGCTTCCGCTGACTATGTGTGAGACATCATGTTATGTATTCGAGCCCTCGAGGCCCTGGCTTGTAATATATGACTTGTATGTATTTATTTATGTTTTAGAGTTGTGCTGTGATTCCTTCACGTGAGTCCTTAGGCCTGATCGTGTGCATTTGCGTGTATGATTAGTGCACGGTCGGGCCGGGGTCGTCACAAGAGGATACAAAAAAGAGAAAAAAATCACATCCATGTCCTTCCTTTTTGCAAATAGGACCCTAGAAATAAAAACTTAGATTGCAATTTGGTCCAAAAGCAGGCAGCGACATCATCGGCAATGTTGGCCTACCATCATTGACAGAAACCTTGTCAGCAGCGGGCAAAGAGGAAGAGGCTCACCATGGAGATTGAAAGAGGCTCATTGGACACTCATACTCTTTGAGCCTAAGTCCAGGGGCTAAGGTCAACGAAATAAGCACTAAGATTTTGATTATCCATGAAATTGCACCCACGAACCTTATGTTGAAAAAAACAAGGCAAAGGTCCTTTTTATAGAAAGAAATAGTTTATTTTTCACTTAAATTTATTGGGGTACAATTTATTGGGGGCTTAGTCAAACTTATATCATAGCCTTATTAGATCATCTCGACCCAACGAGTCTGGCGGAGGTTCAGATGCGGCTGTGTGAAGATGTACTTCAAACTCTTGTGATCAGTGAAGATGTCGACCTTTCTGCCCAACAACAGATGTCTCCACGTAATCAGAGCATGTACCACAGCTGCTAGCTCGAGATCATGTGTGGGATAGTTCTTCTCAGCTGGCTTTAGCTGATGTGAAGTGTATGCCACAATTCTCTTCTCTTGCATAAGCACACCACCAAGACCTTGAAGAGAAGCGTCACAGAACACTTCATAGGGCTTGGATTCATCAGGAGGAATCAGAACTGGAGCTGAGACAAGCTTCTCTTTGAGAGTTTTGAAAGCCACTTCACACTCGGGAGACCAAAAGTATTTGACATTCTTCTGAAGGAGGTTGGAAAGAGGCTTGGCAATCTTGGAGAAGTTCTCCACAAACCTTCTGCAATAGCTGGCAAGACCCAGAAAACTGCGGAGCTGCTTGACGTTCTGAGGAGCTTCCCAGTTGACAATTGCTTCAACTTTCTCGGGATTAACCGCAATACCGTCAGCTGAGATAATGTGGCCCAGGTACAAAACCTTATCGAGCCAAAACTCGCACTTTGAGAACTTGGCATAGAATTTATGCTCTCGGAGTCGATCAAGAACCAGACGCAAGTGCTTTTCGTGATCTTCTTCATTCTTTGAAAACACCAGAATATCATCCAGATACACAAGCACGAATTCGCCAGTATAGGGGTTGAAGATGTAATGCATCATCCTTGAGAAGGTAGGAGGAGCATTGGCGAGACCGAAGGACATGACGGTATACTCATATGAACCGTAGCTCGTTCTGAAGGCCGTCTTGGGAATGTCTTCCTCGCGAATGCGAATTTGATGATAGCCCATTCGAAGGTCAAGCTTAGAGAACACTTTAGCTCCTTTGAGCTGCTCAAAGAGTTCGTTGATGTTGGGGAGCGGATACTTGTTCTTAATCGTCTTCTTGTTCAGTGGCCGGTAGTCAACACAGAGACGCTCCGTGCCATCTTTCTTCTTGACAAATAAGACACCACAGCCCCACGGAGATGTACTCGGTCTGATGAGACCCATACGCTCCTGTTCATCCAACTGTTTCTTCAATTCCTTCAATTCATCTGAAGAGAGCTTGTATGGACGCCGACAAACAGGTTCGGTGCCCGGCTCGAGTTCAATGACAAACTCGACCTGACGGTGTGGAGGCATGCCTGGAAGATCTTCTGGAAAGACGTCTTGATATTCATTCACCACTGGAATTTGCTCTATGGCATTAATTTCACCCTTATCATTAAGAGAGAAAAGCCGAATAGTATTATCCCTGGAGGCGAAGATAATCACATCTTCATCAGAATGAGTCAACTTGACTTCCTTTTGAGCACAATCAATGTGAGCATCGTGCTGAGAAAGCCAATCCATTCCGAGAATGAGGTCGATGTCAGAATTACCAAGAACCACCGGAGAAGCCAAAAATCGATAATCACCCATGCGAATAGAAACATCCGGAGCATATAATCTAGAAGTCATGCATCTTCCCGGAGAAATCACTTGCAACTCCCTTGGCAAGGGCATAGTGCCCACATTATACTTGGATGCAAATGGGAATGACATGAAAGAATGTGAAGCACCCGAATCAAATAACACTTTAGCTGGAAAAGAGTTCACTGGAAGATTACCCAGAATGACATCAGAAGAAGCCTCTGCTTGTGCTGCATTCATCAGATTAACTCTTGCAGTCTTTGGATCATGCCTGACAATAGCTGAACTCATAGGTGGTGGAGGAGGAAGACGCTTCGGATTCGGACATCTGTTGGCATAATGACCCTTCTGGCCACACTTGTTGCACACCACTTCAGAGAGAGGACGGAACTGAGAGCCACTGGACTTGGAGCCTTGAGACTGAAACTGCTTCTTCGACTGGTTGCTTGGGTTGGGTGGGTGGGAGAAACCACGACCACTAGAGTTCTTGTTGTTGGAGTTGTTGAAGTTGCTGGAGTTGTTGTATGGAGCTCGAATCATTGGAGGAGGAGGAAGCCAGAATTTCTGTTGTTTTGCAGCCAACTGAGACGATGAGGTAGAGTGAACAGCATCTCGAATTCTCTTCTTAGAAGCCTCCATCTTGAGCTGAGCTGCTTCTTGTTTCAAAGCCATGTTATAGAACTTATCGAATTCATCTGGCTCGAACAGAGTGAGAGCAAGCTGAAGTTCATCTTTGAGACCTCCACGGAACTGATAGATTTTGCTCTTTGCATCAGGAATGTCTTGCTTTGCATAGCGAGCGAGGTTTTGGAACTTGACATTATACTGATAGACTGTCATGGAGCCCTGCTTGAGGTTGCGGAATTGCTCACGCATACCCTCGATAACACTTGTAGGAATGTGATGCGAGCGGAAATCCTTGCAGAAATTCTCCCATGAGATCACTTGACCCGGCCTTGAGTCTTTGTACTGCTGCCACCAGTCAGCTGCTTGATCTTTCAGTTGGAAGGCTGCAAACTTCACATAGTCATCTTCTTTCACGTTACTGCACTCAAAATGCTTCTTTATGTCGGTCAACCAATCCTCAGCATCAAGAGGGTCGACACAGTAACTGAAAGCTTTAGGATTGTTAGCCAGGAACTGGTTCAGAGTAGCATGGTGCTGCTGGAAGAAGTTGCCTTGGTTCATTGGAATGCCCTGATTAGCTTGATTAGCTTGATTAGCTTGCATCATCTGCATCATCTGCATCATCAACTGAGTGTTCTGAGCAGTAGTCTGCATAATTGCTCTCCAAGCCTCAGGCGGAGGAGGAGGTGAAGGAGGACGTTCCGGAACCTCTTCACCCTCTGGGTTGGCATTCGGAACCCTTTTCGGAGCCATCCTGTAATAGATGACCACGAATCAGCAATTGATTGACAAAAGGAATAAGCTGAATCAATGGAATGAATTGCAACAAGTCTTCACAATAACCATTCGAACAATAAGAACGAATGAAATCATCCGAACAAGAGGAACGAATGAATTTCTCAGTTAAATGATAACATCAGTCTTCACGAGAAGCCACATAGGGATCAAAAGGATAAAATAATAAAACAACAAGGTACAGACGGGAACAAACACAAGAGAGGAGTTTCGTTCTAACATCTTTGTGCTGAAAGCATATGAACGCGTTACGAAAAGGTTTTGCAATCCCCGGATCAGCATAGCCAAGGACCCTTTAAGATGCAACTCCTGATAGTAACCTCGGTCATATAACCTCTTCACTCAATGTCGAACCCCGAACTCACTAACCTGCATTCGTTGGAAGAATGCCTACGATCTACTGGATAAAACCCACCTATAGCTTTTCCGAAAGATTCCAGTTATGCAATCAGGTGTTGGGGATACACGGGAAGCACCGCGCAATCAACTCTAACCTACATCCAGGTGTATCCATCCTTCAACACATAACCAGTCTTTCTCGGAAACTGTGTACCTCGGACCTTCGAAAAGCATCCACTATAACAAGCTATGGCAATACTCCCGAACTACCTCCCCAGTACTGGGTGATGTCGGGGTTATCTTGCCACTGGCCGTATAGGGGAGATTTTCGATGTCGGCCGTCTTAAGTATTTAGTACTGCCGCGATATGCTTGTTACAATGATACCCCGAAGCTCAACTCCTCGGTAACAGGAGGCATCAGGAACAATATCCTTGTCACAAGAACATCGAAACAATCCCAGAATACTCGCGGGATTCCTAAAAAAATTTTGTGCAAATTTTGAAGATAGGAGAGACAAGAGTAGACGTCAGGAGTCCTCACCAGAGAGAAAGGGGATGAGAAGCAAAGAAATCCTACTCTCCGATATAATATAAGACTCAAAAAGTTTTCAGTGTGTGCCTAGACTCAACCGTCAACGGTTCGATCAAACAGTGGGGGCTCCTAGGTCGGAGAAGGCTCTGAATACCAACTTGTAATGCCCAGGATGGAGTTATACCTCCTACGGGTCGAGGCCCGACTTAAAGGCATAATTCCATCCTAGAATGATCTCAAGTCTGGTATACTTTGCACAACTCATGTAAAAGAGGGGATAGTAAACTTAAAAATAGTTGGCTTACAATCGCCACGTCACAGAATAACAGTACAAGTCTCAAACATCATCCAATAAGATCACTACAACCCTCTAAGGGCAAAAGCCAAAAGTCAAAGTACCAAACTCAGATAAATAAAACAACCACAGGCGGATCGAATCCTAGTAAGAGACTCCACTACTGATCGTCCGGGTAGCGCACGTAGTACCGACTACGCTCCTCGTCGTACTCCCAATCCAGCTCGGTGCCATCACCTGGATAGCTCACAGCTGGACCTGCATCTGGTGTGTGAAGTAACTGTGAGCCACAGAGGACTCAGCAATCCCGTTCCCGGGTAACAGAACTATTTAAGCCTTTAGGTGAGGGAAAGGCTGAAGAAAGAAATGAGGTGAAGGAACAACAAAGAGTCTGCAGCAGCAACTAGCATCTAACTTACGCAAGTGAGAGCGAGAAGAGAAGGCAACGCGAGAAGTGATCACTAAGTGACCCTAGCTACCAAACTCACAAACATAACCCCTCCGTGTTCAACTCCCGAATCCCTATTCGGAAATTGACAGTCACGGAACACACGCTGGTAGTGTATTAGTATCATTGTGTCAAGTTATCTACAACCGGAATTAACAAGCTCCCATCTGCCACATAACCGCGGGCACGGCTTTCGAAAGTTCAAACCCTGCAGGGGTGTTCCAACTTGACCCATTACAAGCCCACGATCCGCGGAGTCGCAACTCCAAAGTGGGAAGACCCGAGTATCCTCGGAATCCCGTGCTCAAGATATACCGAGCTAAGGTAAGGCTAATCCAGCAAATCCTCCCGGCGTGTCGACACCCTGATAGTAGCCGCGCGTATCTAGGTCTCAGGACACGTCCGGCTGAGACGTCCTACAGGTGTATGCCAAATACCTCAGGTTGCCCCAAGGCGGCCCCGCAGTCCGCTCGTTTTGGACCAACACTCAAGTCGAGCACTGGCCCAGGGGGGTTGAATTAATTAAGCCTCGGGTTAATTACTCCCTCGGAAAGGTTTAAGTTGTTTAGGCAAATAGTACCAATGTTGGGATTTGCTGGAAAAGACTTAGCACTTAGCGGTTTATCGAGGGGGTCCCATACACCCCAACCGTGTTAGGAACGCATAATCAAGGAACATAAAACCGGCTTATACAGATCCTAACGGCATGAGTGGAACAAAACACCAAGCAAAAGGCTTAGCCTTCCACCCTTGCCAATATATATGTGATTTCAATTAAAGCATTTATATAGTGTGATATAACCCAACCAAACTTCAACATGGAGCAAGCATCTTCACTTCACCTGCAACTAGCAACGCTATAAGAAGGGCTGAGCGAAGCGTACTTAGCCAAACAACGGTTTGCATAGGTAGGGTGGTTAAACATGGCAATTGGTTACAAGTAGGAGGCTGACAAGAAGAACATGGGCATCGAGGCAAAACTATAGATCGAGACTACTAGCAATAGGCAAAGATAGTAAAGTTATCGGGGTTCGGTCATCTTGCCTGAAGAGAAGAAGTTCGGATCAAAAGAAGGGTCCTCGTGCTCAAACTCGTTGGAAACCTCGTGCTCAGCCTCGTTGGAAAACTCGTGCTCAACTTCCGGCTCTAAACAAGACAAACACACCAAGCACCAATCAACAAAATGCAATGCGCACTCGAAAAACATGTATGCATGATGGATGCACTAGTGATGCACATGGAGCACGTAAAACATCACTCAAGCAAAACAACTCAAAACAAGATAACAACCTAATATTATTAATCTACACAGAAAAACACCCAAGTTTGATATAAGAATCGCTGAAATCGGAGTTACGGGCTAAAAGTTATGCCCGAAACAAAATTTGAGCGAAAACTGCAATTACAGCAACATAGCAACTTTGGAGCTCAAAATAAATAATCTACAGCACCCCAAAAGCATGGCAAAGGACTTGAACATAAACTAGATATAATGTACAGCAACTAGGTCCAAAGTGCACCCCCAACGGAGTCACGGATCAATAGCAATGATCTTGGACATAATGAACTTTGAAATAAAATTCTGGCAGCAGAATTTTATTGAAAGTTCGGAGCAAAAGATAAACATGCTACAGCCACTCAAATGGACATGTGAGGACATGGATGGAAAGACAACAATATATACTTCATGGAACAATTAAAATCCACCCCAAAACTATCATGCATTTTCCTAGAACATCACACGAACATGGCATCGGAACATAACAGATTTCAGACTTAGTGAAATTTCACTAAGTCCTAAAACAGCAATATCATCATAGCATCAAAAAGAGCAAGTTAAAGACACCTCGAAACTAAACATGGCAAAGGGTAAGCACCGCATCAAAATACATATGACGGTGATCCCGAAACACACAAGCATGCATCAATGTGGTGAACACACCGATTGCAACGAGCTCAACAAGGTGGCATTTCATAACAAGTAAAAACACAACATATGAACATGGCATCTTGCAACGATGATAACAAGGAAACAATAAATCTACCATGCAACCTATCACACACAACACGTAGTTCGTGACGAGACGAACACGTGGACATGTCATTTGCATCGTTTGGACAAACGAGCTAAAAGATATCACAAGTCAAAGGTGGCATGAAAATAACACATATCAGCAGTTTATAACAAGATGCACTCTTGTAACAGCAAAACAAGCACCTAGATGACATCTAACATGCATGACAAAAACAGGTAAAACGTAGAGGACAACTCCACGAACATCTGGACATACTACACGCTCAAAACGGAGCAACAGGTAAAAAGTTATGCATGGTCAAAGTAGGCATATCAGAACAGAGAAAAACAGAGACTTAGTGGATCTAGGTCAACCTTCAGAGACAGATCTGGCGGGTGAACAGTAACGGGCCTCAGTGAACAGTGCGCGGCGGCGGCCCGGTGAACAGTGCGGCGGCGGATCTGGTCCGCGGGCCTGCGGAGCGGGACGGCCTGGTAGGAGGAGGAGGCCCGGCGAGGCGGGGCCCGGCCGGCCCAGCCGGCGCGGCGGCGCGGGAGGCCCACGCGGGAGCGGCTGCGAGGCCCAGGGCGACGGGAGGCGAGCGGCGAAGGAGTGGGGAGGCGGCGGAGCGAAGCCCAGGCCAGCGATCTGGTCCCCGCTCCCGATCTGGCGAGCGGCGCTGGAGCGGCCAAGTGGCCCTCGAGGCCAGGCGGCGGTCTGCGTTGACTCGAACGAGGCGAGGGAAACCCGGCGCACGCCGCGACTTGCTGCTGCTGCGGTTGAACTGCTAGATCCCCTCGGGATCCGGTGGAAACAGTGGAGGATTTTTCTGGATCTGAGATCTGAATTTAGGGAAGAAGAAGGGGAAAGAAATGCCCAAATATAGACTAGGGGGGTCTATATGTAGCAGAATTTTAGGGTTAGGGAAAGTTTAGGGGCGCTAGGAGCCCTCCGATCTGATCCAACGGATCCGATCGCGGGAAAGATTTAAAAGGACCAGACGGAGATAAAAGAATGCAACAGGGGTATTCCCGGGACACGAAGTAAGGCACTTCGGACCCACACGGACAACGGAGGGAAAAGTCAACGGAGTCCAAACGAGACGAGATTTGAGAGGCGGGTTGCACACAACAAAACAACAACACACAACACAACCTCGCGGCACACCGGTAACGAAAAACGCCCGAACAACAAAGAAGGCCTACGGGACGTCACGGACACGTGAGGGAGCTCCGGAACACGAAACGGACAACGGAAAGAAACGCCACGAACCGGATGCAACCCACAACACAGATGCAATGCAATGCACATGGCTACATGATATGAATGAATGCCACACACTCACACAACAAAACGACGAAACCCGAAAGACAAAGAACCCGAAATGGAAATAGATGAAGCCGGAGATTTATTATAAGCCCAAAAGGGAAAGTAATACATCCGGGGCATTACAAACATAGTACACGAGACTCAGTTTACGATTGCTAAACCATGGTGTGTTGTAGTTTCTCTGTTAGCCCGTAAGTAATTAAGCTACACATGATTAAAAAACAATATAATAGGCAAAGACTAGTTGGACCAACAAGATTATCGTAACTTGCTACAATGAAAAACAGAACCCGAAGGGCAACACTATCAATTTATTTGGTAATGGTGTAGGCACAAAAGATAATGACTCAAAAGAGAAAGCTTTTCCGCCCCCAACAACACAAGTGCGCTCTCTTTCCATTGGTAACAGGGAGGTGATTGTTTCTTCCTACTCTTGGTAAACACCGGTGATATGTCGGTCCATGCCCCCTCTCCGCATGCCGCTGCATTGACAGGAGGAAGGGGGTAGGCTCATGTTTATTTTTGGTTAGTACATATGTGTTGGTTTTCTCCTTCGTCTAGTAGCACCCGTGCGGTGTCGCTCTGTGTGAAATAAGCTGACCTCAACCCTTCCCTTACTACAACAATGTTCTCCACGACGGCGTCAAGGGGCCGATGGCCTCTTTTGCTCACCTTTTTCTTAGGGTCTTGTGATTTCTTTGTATTTGTCGGTTGTTGTCTTTACAAGCAGAATCGACAAAAGGGGAGAAGTTGCTGCTTGCAGAGCAAGAATGGAGGCCCACTGGTGTCGAGCCTTGCATTCTTCCACAATATCTGTGGTGAGATGCGTCATCTGGATCCAAGTTGACGTTGGACATTTCCACTGACACGCCACATCGTTGTGTGCTTGTTATGTTCGGTTTTAAAGACCTTTATGGCTATGGCGCTCCCCTAGACCATGGATACTTGAGTCTGTCTCTTCTTCGGGCAAGAGTTAGCACGACATTAGCGATCTATAACGTTTTTTTTCTTCTTCTCAGGCGACAGTAGAATGATAGTATGTCTCTTCACGAGGCAAGAGTCAGCATGACATGGGCGACCTACAACGTTTTTTCCTCATATGACCCAAATGGATTCTATACGCATTAATATATTTTTTAGACAACTATATGCATTAATAAAAGGAAAACGCTTGGTTTCTACCGGGTCATCCGAACAACGGATGTCCTAGCCGAGCGGTCCTTTTCTTTCTTTCTTTCTTTCGGCAAACGTGTCCACTGCTCGCTGCTCACTGTCCACTATGATGAGTTTTTGCAGCAAGGTCTATATTGCAAAAACCACAACAAGACCTATGTTGCAAAAAAGAAAATTGCAACGAGACCTCGGTTGCCAAAAAAAAAAACTACAACAAGACCTCTATTGCAAAAAAAAAACTGAAACAAAGTATTTGTTGTAGAAAAAATATCTTACAAAAAATTCTGAAACATGACCTATGTTGCAATGATAAAAAGTGACACTGGGTCGCTCAATCCAGCAAGTCCGACAACTCACGAGGCGGATATTTAAAAAAAATCCGTCGACACGTAGCCGCACCCTTACGAAAAACAGTAACAATACAATTAAAATGACAACGGGGCAAAAATGAGAGTAAAAATCAAATTACGTCGAAAACCATACTAGCCGTCTACATCCACTCGTCGACGACGGTTACTCGTTTGACTGCTTGCACAAACACAAGGACTCATTTGAAATATATATTTTCTTTGGGGGTGAGGGGGCACAAAGTTCCCAGGACACATGTGCAATCCCTCTCTAGAAGTTTCCACATTTGTGTAACAATACTGTTTAATGAAGTTTCCACATTTATGTAACAATACTTTTTAATGGTTAATAATATTATATGCACACATTTCCTAAAAAAGGGGTAATTACTCTTTTTCTAAAACAAAATGGCTACTTGTTGACTCACTCACGTCTGAGATATACCGACCATCACACTTCTGTATCATAAGAGGAAGGAACATAAATTTCAGTTTCACCAAAGATCGCTACCAGCCATCAAAATTTGCTATTACAGAGAACGTCTCCTGCCAAAGCCAAAACCACAAAAAATGTTCCCCTGCCAAAAAACTACCGCAACAATTTCCTGTGACAATCATTTCATGCAGCGCGCAAAAGAATAGGGTTTCAAACCTGCGCCTGCCGTCTACAAGGGAAACAGAGAAGAAAATTGGACATCACATTCCCCAGAAATTACGCATTCTACATCCAACCATTCCAACGCCTCTCCATCCGCGCTTGCACACAGAAATTGCTTTGCTCAACGGAACGGTAAAGCTGGTGCATCATAGAACTATTAAGCATGCGTGAAGCTTGCGGTTCAACCTCCCTGTATCTTTCAGCTGCAAGCGTGACTGACACTCACGGTGTTGGTACAATCTTTCTCGTCTTGACAGTGTATGAACAAGCCGCAGGGTGTTTCTCAATGCGCAGGCTATCTATACCCTACAAATCTTCAGAGTCGTCTTGTAGACTGAGCCGATGAATTGCGACCCCATTCTTTGCTGTTGCAACACGGCCCCATTTTCCAAGACGAGGTTCCTAAGAAAATGGAGATAATCAAGTCATGCTGTTGAAGATACCAATAGTGTATGATACTTTGTTTCGTGCTGCTACACAAAATATCTTGAGAGCAAACATAAGAACGACCATCAGTAGTGATTATCATGTCTGCATTTCTTGAGATTTTTTCTATATATAAGAAGAGACAACTTTCTCAGCCTCTGGATCATATTATGCACGCAACCAAATTTCACCAGCTAAAAAAGATGGGAAAAACTCTTACTCGGCCAACACCAGCAACAATGAAGCGTCCCGATTTTGCTATTGCAAGAGAATTGACAAATCCATCCTGCCCATGACAAATTGCAGATCAGACTTACAACAGAGTCATATGGAAAAGATAGGGTAGTCATTAAAGTAGTAAGTAATGACCACTGGGGTGAAGTAGAATAATGCGAGTTCAATACCAGTGGCAAGTCGAACAATGGCTGCATCCCTTTTGAATCAGGTTGAATTGTCCAAAGGCGAACAACACCATTTGCTGCTCCAGACGCAGCCAGATCAGAACCTTTTCTTGCAGCAACAGCACTAATCCATGAATGGGCTGATGAAAGGCTTTGAGGCTTACAAATTCCATTTTCTGCATAGTTGCATGAGGAATAAACATGACATAATCTCAGTTGTTGAAATGAGGGAGCATACAGGAAGGAAATGTTCTCTCTGCATTGACCACAAGTACCGAACTACCAACGCATGGTGAAAAAGGGAAATATGACTAATATTGCCTGGTCAAATAACATTTTTGCATAATTTCCAATCACTACAAGCAAACAAATAATGATAAAATCCTACCATACCTTGCATCAAAAGAAATTATTCTTTTTTATCGCAGAAAGAGAGCAGCGGAATTGAGAAAGTATCTTTTACCTTTGGGCAACTTTTCATCAGCACTGTCAAGTGAACTAGGAGCTAACGCTGGATGGGCATTTTTTATTATGTGAGTAGGCTTCTTTCTCATAACACTCCAAAGCTCAAGGCTTCCGTCATCTGATCCAGACAAATATTCCTTGTCATCGATAAAGCAGCAGCACTCCAAAGACACAGCAGGAGCACGAAAGACTAACTGTGACTCCTCCGGTATCTGCCAAGAAATGAAAGCTTATTAAATAGGAAAGGTAAGTCCTGACATTACAAGGTTTTCGCCTACATTTCTTAACAGAGAAAGTCATGTCTGTTCGAGAATTAAAGCATCTCTCCTTGGTTGCATGAAACAAAGATGAAAGTGTCATTTACATGTTCACACATTGTTCAAAACCCTAGGCGAGGTCTTATCAGGCTACCTATTTATTGAAAACAGCTAGACATGCAGATGAATCACACAGCGTTATCTGATGGTAGCACAAACATTTTAAGCGTAGAAGCTACAACGAACGAAATAGAGCTAAGTGCAAATTACCTTCCAAAGATGCATTGTTCTATCCCGTGCTACAGTCAGAAGTCTATCTTTGCTGAGTGCATCAGTTGTCAATATTTCACCTTGATGACCATATAGGCAATGCATGTATGTTCTATCTTCAGCATTCCACTGCATTATTGAACGATCATAAGAACCAGAGAAAAGCTCCGAAGAGTCCAGGCCAAAAGCAAGACAGGATACTGGCCCTCTATGTCCACTGAATGCCTGCAGAACAGCAGAAAACGCTACTGAATTAAATTACATAAGCAGGGCAGACAATTAACATCATCAATAGTAGTAAAATTAACTCTGGCTCATGAGGGCATCAATAGTGATAGTATATATTGCTTTCAGAAAGATGTGCACAACGGTAAAGAGTGGATCCAAAAGGATCATGGATCTTGTGCGATAAGCTAGTGCAGGGGGCATAGAAATAAGAAGCGCCCAAAAGAGGGAAAGGCCATCATTGGCAATTTAGCATTGGACAATAGGTTATATGTATTTGAAGTTTGATAAATACAGAGTGACATAATATTACAAGGCAAAAGTTAGCTATAGGCACTGACATTAAACAAAAGAACATCTACAATCCAACTGAAAATGCTGCTCTCTGAATCACAAACAAACAGCTTACACTTGTACACGGATACTGATATGGAACTCAAGTTCCGTGTCAATTGACCTAAGAATACATCGGGTCAGTAACATACCCCAAACAGATATCTACGAAGGGCTACAGCATTCTACATTGATCAATACTGACAGCAATATCTTGGGTCTCGCAGGTAGTGAACATGACATCAGGGGGAGGGGGGGGGGGATATATAATGTTATTCCTTGCTACTTTGTGATTGTACTCCACCTTCCAGAAAAACGATGAGCACAGTAACAAAACAATGTTTGCTAGCTTATATTGTGTAAATAACACCTAGCTTGTATGTGTGTTCAAGAGAAACATCTCGGCTGAACTATAAGTGGTTTCCCTTGATTTATTTTGGGTTATTAGCCAGTATGACTCTGATATACAACACATACATGGAAATAATATAAGCTACCATTCCGTCACACAAATTAATAAAGAAAAACAATTTTCAATTTTACAAGCACGATAGTTCCTGCTAGCTAGCTCTACAATTTTTCTTTTCATCATTGTTTTGGTTTGCTTCTCTGGGGACCTTTTCTTTTTCAGTTTTTGTTTGCCTTGTTTTGGTTGGGCCGTTACAAATTCTGCATCATCTTGACAGTTTCTTCTAATATAAAATGTGAAACATTAGGGTGCTTGTTCGAGAAAAAGGAAATCAAACTTGCAAGCATTTCTCTGAATAATATGGTCAGCTCTTATATCATCGACAAATGAGTACCACACCTGGATATGCTCCCGTGATCGAACATCCCACAGATGGATATGCCTATCGAAGCCACCAGTGGCCAAGTATCGCCCATCGGAACTAACAGCCAGCGCAAGCACCTGCTGGCTTCTCTTTTTAGAGAGAGGAGCTTTAGCATGGTGCGAAACCAACACCTTTTCAGTTGGCCACAAATACTTCTCGCTTTTCCCGGTCTCGACATCCCAATGGAGGATAACTCCATCTTTGGACGCCGAGAAGCCCTTCTCACTGTCCTTCGACAGAGCAACGGCAGTCACTGGTTGCCGGTGCTTGGCTATAAATTTGAATCCATCCTGCGGGCCAGGTGGTAACACCCTGCAAATTGCAATGCCTTGTCACAAACATGAGGTGAAAAAATCCTACTGCATCATTTTGATTTGAGCAAGGCAGTCTAAGGGAGTAGTCTATATAGCATCAAAACAACCGGGTGGCAAAATGGAAGGACACTAAAAATTAAAAAATAAAACTCGCAGAGAATTGCTGCTCACCTTGCGGCGAGGCTCAGGCGCTGCCTGCCGCTCTCCACGAGCTGCTTCTTCTGGAGGAGCTTGGCGACCCGCCTCCCCGCGGGCAAACCATCATCCTCGTCGTCATCTTCGTCGTCGTCCTCCTCTTCCTCCTTGTTCCTCTTCACCGCATCGGCGATTCTCCCCAGGTACTCCTTGGTCATCCGCATCCGCTTCTCCCCGGCCGTCTCCTTGTCCTCCTTCTCCTCCTCCTCATCCTCGCCCCCGACGGCGGCGCCGCCCAGCGCGAGGGCGTCGTCGTCGCTGTCCCCGCTCTCGATGTCCTCGTCCGCGCGGGCGCGGCGGCGCTTGGGCTCCGACTCGAAGAAGGGGTCGTCTCCGGCGGCGGCGGGGCGCTTGCCCTTGCCCTTGCCCCGCGGCGGCGGCGGCTTCTTGCTGCTGCGGTTGCCGCGCGGCGCCATTGGTCGGTGTGGTGGGGGGAGGAAGGGGGTGGTAAAGTTAGGGTTTTAGGATTCCTTTCTGCGGCGGGGTTTTGCGCCGGAGTCCGACCGCCCAGTTAGCACCGTTTCGTGGGCTTTTTATGGGCCAGTGTTGATGCTGGGCAGGAAAGAAACTATACTTTGGAGTTCTCACAACTAGGCCCATTTGTGTGGTTGCAGAATGCAGATTCTCTCTCTCCCTCTTTTTTTTTTTTTGAGAATCACATATTTTCTTTTATTTATGCGGGAGCAACTAGACCTAAAACAATTGGGCATGCTACGCGTCCACCGGCTGATTTTTCTAAAAGATCACCCGGATCGCCAGCCGTTAGATCTGCCAAATCAAGTGTGGAGCGCGCCTCACTTACTGAAACACAGGTCTTGTTGCAGAATTATTTTTGTAACATAAGTCTTGTTGCAGAAACTTTTTGCCTCAACTATTTTGTTGCAAAAAAAAATTGCAACCGACTTTTTTTGCAACTGAGATCTTGTTGCAGGAAATTTCCACAACAGAGATTTTGTTGCAAAAACATAGACCCGTCGTAGACCATTGCAACACCGTATATGTTTCAGAAACATAACCACTGTTGCAGAAATGCTCTTGATGAAGGACGGTATGCTGGCTCAGTTGGACACGTGTCATGCAGGGAAAGTGACGGACGCGCCCGCTGCGATCCGCCGGGTGACGGTAAGTGTTTCACCTAAAACAATTGGGAAATGCTAATAATCAACCGGTGGATGGCTCGTCCGCATCCACCACCTCCTCCAATTGACACGTGTCTTTCTTGGGGCCACACTTAGTCTTTATTTCCTTGGCTCAGAAGCGTGTGTGTGTTCGCTGCTGCAGTGAATTATCACCATAGCAACACAGGGAGCTTTGCGGAAAATTTCTGCAACACGGGTCATGTTACGGAAATTTTTGCAATATAGGAGTTGTAATTCTTTTTTGTGCAATAGAGGCCTGTTGCAAAATAATTATTTTTGCGACAAAAGCTCTGTTACAGTTTTTCCGGCAACACAGGCCTTGTTTCGGAAAAAATTTTGCAACGGATCAGATGAATTAAGTGTTTGAGTGTCACCCTTTTATCATTGCAACATATGTCATACTAGAACATCGAGGCGCGCGTTGCCGCGCCCGTCCGTCTTAAAAAAAGATAGAAATATGGTGAAAAATAGATAAGGTAAAATCATTGAAAAGTCGAGCAGTTTTCCATTAATCTACACGGTAATTCAAATTTGTTCGAAGTTTGGTTGTCAAACAGAATTGGAGAACAACAACGTACAATTAGCCAATAACAAGCACTCGATGATCAATACAAAAACTAAATATTTTGTATATAAAACAAATACAGCTGTGATTTGCACACTCCAACAATGCATTGTAACATGAACACAATTTGATTTCAGGCCATGACATGAAGGTTCACATCAAATCATAAACAAAAGCAGACATGAACAAATATAGGTGTCCCAACAATTACTAATTTTTTTACTCTTGGTGCTACAAGTTTCTCCCTGGGAGAGAACGATTCTACACTGTCGGTTTGGCCGCAGCAGCTATATGGCTGGCTCAAAATCGAGTTACCTTTGAGCACAAAATTATTAAGTCACCCTTTAATTTGAGATTGTTTTTTCTATCTGTTCTTTTCTTATGTATTGGGAAGGCCTGCAGAAGGAAGGTGACATGACAATTCTGCGAGGAGGAGCTGAGCTGCTGCGAAGGAACACCATGAACTTGATGAGGATATGTGCGGCGTCTAGGAGCTAAATCGATGGGTGCTAGTGGTGCTGCTTGGGGGTCTGCTCTTCTCTGCCTCAAGCTCCGCAGCTGTTATTTTGTTTTGATAGTTAGGTGTCTCATGTTATGTCGTTTGCTACTTGTTTCTTTGTTGTCCCCTGATGCTGTAATAGGGCTAGTTTATCTGAACTTTGGTGCTATCAGGTTTTCGCCCCATAGTATCCGTTTTGACATCAGGCGGATACAACGCGTTTCCTAGGAGTGCTTTGAACTAGCTTGCCTCCCTTTCCCTTCCCCATTTACTCTTCAGACTTTATGTATTTCTGTTGTTATGAATGGAAAGGGAAATTGGCATGTTCAAGAAAAAAATAACAAATATAGTTATGGTACTTAATCTTGGTCCGGCCCTCATTCTGTTATAGAAGCAACAAAATCAAAACGTGGATCCTGAAACTACAGAAAATAATCTAAGATAGTTTAATCTTTTCTTGTCTATTTTTAAAAGTAGTGAAAAAACATATAACATTGACTTGGAGAATGTGAGCCAAACAAGAAGGCAATAATTACTGAGTTAAATTGGCAAACCACATAGTAGATACATGTGTATACATAGGATAACTTGTTTCTTAAGAGATGCTTGATAAAAGTTGTTTTCCCTGTAGCCATTGTCTTTTTGCATCAAAAAATTGTAAATTTAATGTGAGGCAAAATTAGAAGTACATTTACAGTGGGGTCAAGCGGTGTTTATCATCTCCCTCATCGAGTTGTGGGGCGAAGCAAAAATCATGGTAGAGAACAAAGCAACACTGATGCGCAATGGACTTACGGCGTGTAGAGCAGCCAAACCCTCCATCAGTAGCAGACCGATCAACTAACAACAATCTGGACTAGGCCTTTGGGTTAGTAGGTTAGTCCCAAAAATGATATAAAAGTGTAAGATAAAGCGCATTAAACATCCAAGACTTCATAAATAATAGCATGGAACAATAAAAAATTATAGATACGTTGGAGACGTATCAAGCATCCCCAAGCTTAATTCATGCTCGTCCTCGAGTAGGTAAATGATAAAGAAAGAATTTTTGATGTGGAATGCTAACCAACATAGTTTCTCAATGTAATTCTCTTAATTGTGACATGAATGTTCAGACCTGAAAGATTCAAGATAAAAGTCTATATTGACATAAGAAATAATAATACTTCAAGCATACTAACAAAGCAATCATGTCTTCTGAAAATACTATGGCTAAAGAAAGTTATCCCTACAAAATCATATAGTCTGGCTATGCTCCCTCTTCATCACACAAAATATTCATATCATGCACAACCCCGATTTCAGCCAAGCACTTGTTTTCATACTCTATTCTTTCAAACCTTTCAACTTTCACGCAATACATGAGCGTGAGCCATGGACATAGCACTATGGGTGGAATAGAGGTAGTTGTGGAGAAGACAAAAAGGAGGGAGATAGTCTCACATCAACTAGGCGTATCAACGGGCTATAGAGATGCCCATCAATAGATATCAATGTGAGTGAGTAGGGATTGCCATGCAACGGATGCACTAGAGCTAAATATGTATGAAAGCTCTACAAAAGAAACTAGTGGGTGTGCATCCAACTTGCTTGCTCACAAAGACCTAGGGCATTTGAGGAAGCCCATCGTTGGAATATACAAGCCAAGTTCTATAATGAAAATTCCCACTAGTATATAAAGTGACTAAGCATGAGACACTCTACAATGAGGAACATGGTGCTACTTTGAAGCACAAGTGTGGAAAAAAGATGGTAGCAATTGTCCCTTTTTCTTCTTCTTTTTTTCTTTTTTTGGGACTTTCTTTTTTTTCTTTGGCCTTTTTTTGCGGAGGGGCTTTATTGATTTAGCCCTTCCTCCCATGGGACAATGCTCTAATAATGATGATCATCACACTTTCATTACAACTCGATATTACAACTCGATACTACAACAAAGTATGACTCTATATGAATGCCTCTGGCGGTGTACCGGTATGTGCAATGAAACAAGAGTGACATGTATGAAAAGTTATGCATGGTGGCTTTGCCACAAATACGATGTCAACTACATGATCATGCAATGGCAATACGACAATATGAAGCGTGCCATATAAACGGAACGATGGGAAGTTGCATGGCAATATATCTCAGAATGGCTATGGAAATGCCATGATAGGTAGGTATGGTGGCTGTTTTGAGGAATAATATGGTGGCTGTTTTGAGGAAGGATATATAGTGGGTTTATGGTATCGGCGAAAGTTGCGCGGTACAAGAGAGGATAGCAATGGTGGAAGGGTGAGAGTGCATATAATCCATGGACTCAACATTAGTCATAAGAACTCATATACTTATTGCAAAAATCTACGAGTCATCAAAACAAAGCAATCAACGCATGCTCCTAGGGGGGAGTTTGGTAGGAGTTAACCATCACGCGCCCCCGGCCTCCACACAAAGGTTGACACTTTACAAATACCTCATGCTCTAACTTTGTCACATAGCGGTTCACCATACGTGCATGCTACGGGAATCACTAACCTTAACAAAAGCATTTCTCAATTTCATAATAAATCCACTAGCATGACTCTAATATCGCTATCCTCATATCTCAAAACAATTATAAAGCATCCAACATCTCATCATATTCAATGCACTTAGTGTGATTTTTTTTACTACATTGACATTGGATGTCTATCATGTGAAGACTAGTTTCTTTAGCCTAAACACATTACCATGATGTTTTAATAGACTCTCAAATAGATATAAGTGAAACATGAGAGTTCAACAATTTCTACAAAATATAACCACCACCGTGCTTTAAAAGATATAAGTGAAGCACTAGAGCAAAAACTATTCAACTCAAAAGATATAAGTCAAGCACATAGAGTGTTCTAACAATTCCTAGGCCATATTTAACTCTCTCAAATAGTTGTGTCCAGCAAGGATGATTGTGAAAAACTAACAAGCAAAGACTCAAATTATACAAGACGCTCCAAGCAAAACACATATCATGTGGTGAATAAAAATATAGCTCCAAGTATAGTTATCGATGGATGAAGACGAAAGAGGGGATGCCTTCCCGGGGCATCCCCAAGCTTAGGCTTTTGATTATCCTTGAATTTTACTTGGGGTGCCATGGGCGTCCCCAAGCTTAGGCCTTTGCTACTCTTTGTTCGATAGTCCATCAAAGCAATACTCAAAACTTGAAAACTTCACAACACAAAACTTAGACAAAAATTCTCGTGAGCTCCGTTAGTATAAGAAAGCAAACCACTACTCAAAGGTACTGCAATGAATTCATTCTTTGTTTATATTGGTGTTAAACCTACTGTATTCCAACTTCTCTATGGTACATACCTCCAAATATTACTCATAAATGCATTGAAATAAGCAAACAACACACGAAAAACAGAATCTATCAAAAACAGAACAGTCTGTAGTAATCTGCAGGTTTCGCATACTTCTGTAACTCCAAAAAATTAAAACTAAATTGGTAAATGTGAGAAATTTGTCTATTAATCATCTGCAAAAAGAATCAACTAAATATCACACTCCAGTAAAATCTGACGACCATTCTAGCGAGCGCTAACGATTCTGTTTTTCACAGCAAGATCACATAAACTTCACACACATCTTCCCAAAGGTTCTACTTGGCACAAACACTAAACAAAACATGAAACCACATCTAAACAGAGGCTAGATGCAATATTTATTCACTAACAGCAACAAAAACAGAAAATATAAAATTGAGTTGCCTCCCAACAAGCGCTATCGTTTTACGCCCCTAGCTAGGCACGATACAAGATAGATCTAGGTATTGCCATCTTTGGAAGGCAATCCATAAGTGGCTCTCATGATAGATTCAAATGGTAATTTGATTTTATTTCTAGGAAAGTGTTCCATGCCTTTCCTTAACGGAAAGTGGAATCTAATATTTCCTTCCTTCATATCAATAATTGCACCAATCGTTCTAAGGAAAGGTCTTCCATAAATAATAGGACATGAAGGATTGCAATCTATATCAAGAACAATGAAATCTATGGGCACATAATTCCTATTGGCAACAATAAGAACATCATTAATCCTTCCCATAGGTTTCTTAATAGTGGAATCCGCAAGATGCAAATTTAAAGAACAATCATCAAGTTCTTGGGATAGTGGAGACACTTGCACCCAAATCACACAAAGCATAGCATTCATGATCTTTTATTTTTATTTTGATAGTAGATTCCCACTCATCATAAAGCTTTCTAGGGATAGAAACTTCTAACTCAAGTTTTTCTTCATAAGATTGCATCAAAGCATCAACTATGTGTTTGGTGAAAGCTTTATTTTGACTATAAGCGTGCGGAGAATTTAGTACGGATTGCAACAAGGAAATACAATCAATCAAAGAGCAATTACCATAATTGAATCCCTTGAAATCCAAAGTAGTGGGTTCATCACTATGCAAAGTTTTAATCTCTTCACTCCCACTTTTAGCAATTTTAGCATCAAGATTTAAAAACTCCGAATCATTGGGACACCTTAAAGCAAAATCATCTCCAATCATATCTTCATCAAAATTTATACTAGAAAACAAGGATCTAATAGGAGACACATCAATAACTTTCAGATCTTCATCTTTATTTTCATGATAACTAGAAGAACACGCTTTAATATAATCCTCTCTTTTAGCACGCATCCTAGCGGTTATTTCTTTGCATTCATCAATGGAAATTCTCATGGCTTTGAGAGACTCATTGATATCATGCTTAGGTGGGATAGATCAAAGTTTCAAAGAATCAACATCAAGAGTAATTCTATCCATACTTCTAGCCAATTCATCAACCTTAAGCAATTTCTCTTCAAGCATAGCATTGAAATTCTTTTGCGAGATCATAAACTCCTTAACACTAGTTTCAAATTCAGAAGACATCTTTCCTTAAGAGTTGTTGTAGGAATTATCATAATTATTAGAGGAATTACTAGGAAAAGGCCTAGGATTAAAATTACCTCTATAAGCATTGTTACCAAAATTATTCCTACCAACAAAATTGTAATGCCCAGGATGGGACTATACCTCCTACGTGTCGAGGCACGACTTAAAGGTATAAGCCCATTCTGGAATGATCTCAAGTTTGGTATCTTTGCACGACTCATGTAAAAATAGGGATAAAATTGCAAAAGGAGATAGTTGGCTTACACTCGCCACTTCACACAGTACATTTAATAAGCAAGACATCATTCAAACATCACAACCCGACTACGGGCGAAGATCCAAAGAAAGATACCAAAACAACATAAAGCCACAGGTCTAGATCGAATCCTAGTAGAAACCACTACTGATCGTCGAAACCGTCACAAGCATACGGCCACTCTCTTCATCGAGCTCCTGGTGAAGTACTTGAACCAGCTCCTGCATCAAACTCGGCTGAACCTGCATCTGGTGTTGTAGTATCTGTGAGCCATGAGGACTCAACAATCCCATAACCATGGGTATCAAGACTAGCAAAGCTTTATGGGTAGGAAGAGGTAAAGTGGTGAGGTTGCAGCAGCGGCTAAGCAAATATGGTGGCTAGCTTACGAGTACCAGAATAAGTTGAGCATCTACGCAAACGGTCGCAAAAGTAGTGATCGCTAAAGATCCTGAACTACATACGGGTCAAACATAACCCCACTGTGTTCTCTTCTCAAAGTGAAAAGAGACAGTCATAGTTACTCACACAGTTGTGTGTTTTACTTCGGATCATCTGTCAAGTTTTCTACAACCGGACATTAACAAATTCTAATCTGCCACATAACCGCGGGCACGGCTTTCGAAAGATCATAACCCTGCAGGGGTGTCCCAACTTAGCCCATCACAAGCTCTCACGATTAGCTGAAGTGATAAATATAATATCATCACCCCTTATCTTAGGGAAATCCGATCAGGCTCGGCTTCCCGGTGCACAAGACATTTCGACAATGGTAAAACAAGTCCAGCAAGACCTCCCGGTGTGTCGACACCCTGATAGTAGCCGCGCGTATCTCGTCTCAGGCCACGACCGGATGGGTGAAGCTACGGGAGCCAAACCTCGAGTTTCCCCGTGGTGGCCCCGCAGGCTCCCCGTTTGGGACCAACACCATCAGCACTGCCCCCCCTGCTATGTAGAAAAGAATCCTCGGGTAGCGCTAACTCCCTATGCAATTTAATTAATTAATCAAGTTGTTATTATGAGCAAATTAAAACCAAAGTTGGGCCTTGCTAGAGGAGTTTTATTCAAAGACGAACTGTCAAGGGGTCCCCATCCACCCATCATGTAAGGAACGCAAAATCAAGGAACATAATGCCGGTTTATCGGCGCCTAAGGTGGCATGAGTGGAACAAAACACCGAGCAAAAGGCCAAGCCTTCCACCCATGCCCAGTATATAGGTGTGTTAATAATAATTATAGATATTGTGATATATCCAACAACAAGTTCCCTCCTGGAACGAACTTCATCTTCACCTGCAACTAACAACGCTATAAGAGGGGCTGAGCAAGCGGGTAACATAGCCAAACAGTGGTTTTGCTAGGAAGGTGTCAAAAGGTTAGAGGTTTCATGGCAACAAGGAGAGGCTGACATAAAAGATGGGTAGCGTGACATGTAACGATAGCATCGAGACAACTAAGCATGGCAATGGTAGTAAAGGTATCCAAGGGTATGATCATCTTGCCTGGGATTCCGCAAAGGAGAAGAACAAGATCCATGAAGTAGACGGAGCAACAGTCGAGCGAATCCTCACAACTCCGGAACGAAACCGAAGCTAACAAGAGAAGCAACCGGAAAGAAGGAAACAACACGGTGAACACACAAGCATAAACATGGCATACGATGCACATCCAAGTATGATGCATGTCCGGTTTAAATATGCATGGCATGGCAGAGTGCACAAACAACACTACAAGTTAAGTGGAGCTCAATATGCAACGAGTTGCATATTGACGAAACACCACATTTTAATTATTTAAATGACTCTCGTTTATTAACAAGACAAGGTTAAATGTTTGTTAACATGGCAAGAGGTGAAGCAAGAGCAAACTACCTATTTAGGCATTTTAAATGAGGCCGGAAAATAACAACAACAATTCCGGAAAATCCCCATATGCATGTTTAGCAATTTAAGCAAACATCAAAACACACATATTAATGTTGTTAACATGATGCGGATGACATGATCAAGTTTTATGCAATTATTATTAAAAGTTGACATGAAGAAGATATGAAGTGTTGTCACCGCAGTGGAAGGAAAGGGTGCCACGACAACGATCCGAAAATGATGCAACGCAACATATCGGTCCCGGTAACTCGTTGAGAGACCGGTGCAAAAGAAAAGGTGGCGGAGAGCGTGTCAAGCAAGAAGAAAGGTGGGGTGATCCCGTCACCGGGTTCCCACGAGTCGGCGACGAGGCAACCGAGGAACATGACAAACGGACGAAACGGGCACGGAGCAAACATTCGATACATCTCATACAACACACATATCATCGGGTCATCGTCTCGGGGTTATACCTTCGAAACACTCGTTTCGGGGTGGTTCGAGTTCGTATAGGAAGTAGTCGTTCCATGAGTCGTGGTACACGTCCGTAGAGGGAAGTAGTCATTCACGTTATCGTAGATGTTCGTGTCGCAAGAAGAGGTACTTGCGCATCCGGTAGTCTTGGTACTTGTCGAGTCGTCGTTGACGTAGGGGTACACGTTCGTAGAGGTACTTGGCGCATCGCCATGTAGTCGTACTCGGGGTCGTCGTGGAACTTGTCGGTCTCGGGACTTGGCGACGGTAGTGGTACCTGTCGACGAGGTACTTGGCGTCCGGGGGTACTTGACGGTCTCGGTCTCGACAACGTAGACGAACTTGACGGGTCTCATGTGTAGTCGTACTCGGCGAATCCGCGTGGTTGCACATGTCTTTGTGTTGTAGTCGAACTTGACGAAAAACCCACGACGAGACCACAACGTTTAGTCTTGGCGAACAGAGGCAACAGCAACAGAGCGATGGTCCTCGCTGCAGAGGAAGCAGGGGTCGAACTCGTGCTCGACAGAGGCAGCGGCAGCGTAGGGGACTTGGCGCTGAAGAGGGATGGAGGCCGGAGGACGCTTGGGCGAGGCTGGAGGGCTGGAGAGACCTTGGCGGCGCCGCGCTGGAGGTTGCAGCAGCTCCTCGGAGGGCTGCGGTCGGAGGGGTGCAGGGCACCCAGCGCGGAGGAGGAAGCCAGCAAGCCGGCGGCGCTGGAGTCGCGCAGAGGCGGGGCGGCCTGGGCGCGCGGAACAGGGCTTGGGGCGGCCATGGCATGAGGTGGTGATGGAGAACGGAGGGAGGCGCACAGGGAGCCAGAGGGTCGGTGGCGCGGGCTGCGGCCTTGGTGGCGACCCCTGGCCGGCCGGGCACTTGGCGACGAGGCCATGGTATGCGGGGCGAGGCGCAGGGTCATGGCTGGCGGCTGCGGGCGCTGGAGGACGGGGCTCCTGGCCGGCCGGCTCGGCCAGGCGAGGAAGGGGCGCACGAGGGAAGAGGGAGGAGGCTGCGATGGCGGGCAGAGGAGGAACTGACGAGGGGAGATGGAGATTGAGACGATGGGGTGCGAGGGAGAAGGCTGCGGCGCACGGGAGGAGAACGAGGGGAGCGATGGGGAGGCTCGGCGCTGTGAGGGAGTCGGGGCTGATGGGGAGCGGGCGAGAGGAGAACGATGCGGCGGCTGAGGGAGAGAGCGAGGAGAGATGAGGAGATCGGTCAGGCTAGGGTTTGGGGAAAGATGGGCCTAGAGGAGATGGGCCGGCCTGGGAACTGCTTAGAGGCTGAGATGGCCTAGAGTCCTGGGCCAAAAGGAGGAGAGGGAGGCTGGCCTCTGCGATTCTTCTTCTGCCACATCCAATTACAGAAAAAAATAGCCATGAAGGAAAAGAGAAGAAAGGAAGGGTTGCAAAAAGAATTTGGACAAGGGGTAAAATTCCCTGGACTCACAAAAATGTGAGGAATATAAATAAAATTGTTTGAAGATTTTTGGAAGATGAAAATTCAAAACACGTTTGAATAAAAGCCAAATTGTTTGACTTTCGAAATCCCTTTAGATGGAATCCAAAAGGGCTCGAATTTGAGGATGGGGCTCGACAAACGGGAAAAGAAATATAGACAAGGTTTGACGGTGAAACTTGAATTAAAGAGGCATGGGGAAAATTATGCACGTGTGTTATGCTTAATTCCAAAGAATGGAATATTTAATATATAGCTCCCTAAATATCGGGAGGGCATATGTTATAAAGAGAAATCATTCTTCCCTCGATTTAAATGGACCGAAGGTCCACACAGTTTATTTAGGTTGAGATGCAAAATATTAAAGACATGATGGCATGATGACACGATGCAATGCAAAAATAAATAACACAAGCACAAATGAAACACACGGGAAACCCGGAACATCTGGAATCTCTGGAATCTTCTGGAATCTTCTGGAACGTCGGTCTTCGGGCGTCACAACTCTCCCACACTAACAGAGGATCTCGACCCGAGATCCTAGAGATAGCACCGGATAAAAACGGAAGAGGAAGAGGTAAAACAAAGTTGCTTCTTGGACAAACGAGTGAAACCAAAGAATCTTGAGAGGTTAAACAATCTTGAAAGAAAGAATGCAACGGAGATGAACGAAGATAAAACACTCCGTTAGAAAAGAGGAACAAGGAGCACTATGAGAACCTTGAAGGTTGAAAGACATGAAACAAGAGCTTACAAATCAAAAGAATATGAAACCGTAATGGTATGGCCAAGGAATAAGAATGACAGAATTTGGACAGCACTCCGTCTGGAAATGAACAAGAGTTTGAGAAGATGGAATGATACTTGATGAGAACAACAACATATTGCCTCCGAAACAATTAAAAGAATGACACAAGGGGTAAGAAAGATTCAGACAGCACTCCGGTTGAAAAGAGAGGCAAAACATGAAAAGATGAGAGAACTTGAAAAGAGGGCATAATACTCCGGTTAAATTGACAAACAAGGAAAGAACATCATCTCAATAAAAACGAGATGATGGTTAAAGAGAGCAATATCACAAAGCCTCCGGAACGAAAGAATAGCATATAATTCAATGAAAGAATTGAACGGAGAAGAAAAATGACAACTTCTCCCACAAATGAATTAGGAAATCCTCCTTACAAAGAAGGGTTGAATGGGGTTGATGGAAAATCAACAACGAAACGAATAAGCTTGATGTGGGCTCATGGAAAACATCTCAAAATTAAGAGGTGACAACCAGCCACTAATGGAAAACAATTGATTGGATTGGTATCAACAAGGAGACGAAAAACTTATTTCGTCAAAATGATAAATGAAGAATTTGGGTCATTTATAAGCACCACAATAGCAACAATCCTTAGGGAAAGCTTTTAGGTGAAATACAACCCAAGATTACTCCAACAAATAAATTGAATGGTTGGAAAGATCTCCTGAACAAAGAAAAATGATGGGTTTAAATATCCCATTCCTGACAACTTGTGAATCATGAAACATGAAGGGAAATTGTCAAAAATGGCATACCACCATCTCAAACAATGAGGTAGAAAGAATTGCACTTGGAAAGCATGATGAAGAATGCTTGAGCTCCAACAAAAATCTTGATGAAGACTTCGAGGATGAATTAAATGATGATGAACCACCATGAGAACTCCGGTAACAAAAGGATGAGAAGTGAAAGATGAAAAGAATAAGATTCAAGGCATGCGGTGAATTAGATGGAGGTTTGAAATGATATAATTAAAATAACTTGGAGCTCCAGAAAACAATATGAACAACTTAGAACCGAGAATATGATATGATGAACAAGCTCTGGAAAAAAAGACTAATCACTTGGAAGAAACTAGAATAAGATTTATGTTATGCATATCCTTCACCAATTTAAATTGATGACAACCAATGGATTTGGCATACTACTTATTCTCGTTGGAAAGAATTAAAGAGAGATCTAGCACAAGCTTGGATAAAATCTTCAACGAAGCACCGGTAGGATTATGAAAGAACAAATGAATTAAAAACGATAACAACGAAAGGGTAATCTTGAAAGAACCACCGTAAAAATATGGAGACGAATGAAGAGACATCAATGAAGAATATTTGGAGGACGAAGTTGAAAACTAAGAATGAAGAATCTTCTGAAGTGATGGCCTTCGGAGGATCACGAAGAAAAGGATTCATGAAATGCTTCGGATGGGTATAAAAGAATTCCTCACAATTGAACAATAATGAGGATGGCATGAAGCTAGAACCACGAATCTTCAAGAGAACGGGTCAAAATTTAAGAGAAACTCTTCTCCGGTCTTCAATTGTTGAGAATGAAGACGAGAAATGCCATAAGAATTGTTGAGCACTCCGGAATGAAGAATTAAAGGTTGAACCAATGATGTAAAAGAATTTGAAAGCGATCTTGGAGAAGGACTGTGACTGATGTAATCCATTCTTACGTCACATTTGAAAAGAATCTTAGAATAACTCCGGAAAAATTAGAAGAGTCAGGTAAGATCCTGGGAAAAGGCCTGTGGGTTTGGGCCCACTCAAAAGAAATCACCGTTGAAAAAGGTAGCTTAAGAGATATTGCACCGGTTGAATTAAATGGCTTGAATAAGATAGCAATCCTCAAAAATAGCTTGAACGGATTAAGAATGGAATTATGAATATTCAGCACTCCAGATATGAATAAAGAGATGAGAATGATTAATTGGTGCACCGGAATAAGAAAGCATTGTGAAATGAGGAAAATGATAAGATCAACACCGAATTCTTGAATTACATCCACCGGCAGAATTTGAGAACAAAAGAATGATGAACTTGAAGCTCTTGAGCAACTTCACGATAATCACCGGATAAGAACATTGAAGGAAATGAATGAAGAACCTCACATGAATAAAATGGATACTTCATTTAGAATTTCTTGCTCCGAGAATAAGAAGGGTGGGAGGGTGGGGAAAAACAAAGACAACTTGGGATGAATGAAACAGACAAATCATCAGATTTCTCAACGACGTCCGTATGGAATAACTTGAAGAGAAGGCACACCGGTTGAAAAGGATTTAACATGACAATCTTGATGGTCAAGAAGAATTAGCACTCCCATAGAAATATGAGAACACCGATTAGGAAAGGTATGGAATCAACATTTGACATCGAAGCAACTCGAATACCAGAATCAAATCAAAACAAAGGATAGATATGTTTATGAAGAAGATTATGTTGCAACATATCTATCCGAACAGAGAATTGAACGAATGAATTCCGCAGGTACATCAACTTGACGAGAAGCCACTTGGAGAACAAAAGGTAAATAAAAAGAAACAAGGAACAGATAGAACAAATACAAGATAGAAGCTTCGTTCGACATCTTCGTGCTGAAAGCTCATGGAACGTGTTACAAAAGGGTTTTGCAATCCCCGGATCAGCATAGCCAAGGACCCTTTAAGATGCAACTCCTGATCGGAACAAGCCCATAAAACCACTTCACTCAATGTAGAACCC
The DNA here is from genome assembly GCA_902687465.1 of Secale cereale. Classification (NCBI taxonomy): domain Eukaryota; kingdom Viridiplantae; phylum Streptophyta; class Magnoliopsida; order Poales; family Poaceae; genus Secale; species Secale cereale. The sequence goes on along the minus strand of LR738713.1, from coordinate 38,497,964 downwards.
CGAACTTCATATCATGCATTCATTGGAAGAATGCCTAGAACTACTGGATGAACCCACCTATTAATTTCCGAAAGTTTCCAGTTATGCAATCAGGTGTTGGGGATACAGGGGAAGCATCGCGCACTCAACTCTAATCCTACATCCAGCTGTATCCATCCTTCAACACATAACCAGTTGTTTCCGGAAACCGTTTACCTCGGACCTTCAAAACGCATCTACTATACAAGCTATGGCAATACTCCCGAACTACCTCCCCAGTACTGGGTGATGTCGGGGTTATCTTGCCACTAACCGCATAGGAGAGTTTTCGATGTCGGCCGTCTTAAGTATTCTAGAACTGATGCGATATATTTGTGATGACAACACCTCGGAGCTCAACTCCCCGGGACACTGCCACAACCCCTAATGACAGGAGGCATCGAGAACAATGTTCTCGTCACAAAGACATCGGAACAATCCAAACAATACTCGCGAGATCCTAAAAGAAAAAATTGGTGAATTTTTGAAAGTAGAAGAGGCAAGAGTAGTCGTCAGGAGTCCTCACCAGAGTGAAAAGAGATGAGGAGCAAATAGAAATCCTACTCTCCGATATAAATATAGGACTCAAAACATTTTCAGTGTGTGCCTAGACTCAACCGTCAACGATTCGATCAATCAGTGGGGGCTTCTAGGTCGGAGAAGGCTCTGAATACCAACTTGTAATGCCCAGGATGGGACTATACCTCCTACGTGTCGAGGCACGACTTAAAGGTATAAGCCCATTCTGGAATGATCTCAAGTTTGGTATCTTTGCACGACTCATGTAAAAATAGGGATGAAATTGCAAAAGGAGATAGTTGGCTTACACTCGCCACTTCACACAGTACATTTAATAAGCAAGACATCATTCAAACATCACAACCCGACTACGAGCGAAGATCCAAAGAAAGATACCAAAACAACATAAAGCCACAGGTCTAGATCGAATCCTAGTAGAAACCACTACTGATCATCGAAACCGTCACAAGCATACGGCCACTCTCTTCATCGAGCTCCTGGTGAAGTACTTGAACCAGCTCCTGCATCAAACTCGGCTGAACCTGCATCTGGTGTTGTAGTATCTGTGAGCCACGAGGACTCAGCAATCCCATAACCATGGGTATCAAGACTAGCAAAGCTTTATGGGTAGGAAGAGGTAAAGTGGTGAGGTGGCAACAGCGGCTAAGCAAATATGGTGGCTAGCTTACGAGTACCAGAATAAGATGAGCATCTACACAAACGGTCGCAAAAGTAGTGATCGCTAAAGATCCTGAACTACATACGGGTCAAACATAACCCCACCGTGTTCTCTTCTCAAAGTGAAAAGAGACAGTCACGGTTACTCACACAGTTGTGTGTTTTACTTCGGATCATCTGTCAAGTTTTCTACAACCGGACATTAACAAATTCCAATCTGCCACATAACCGCGGGCACGGCTTTCGAAAGATCATAACCCTGCAGGGGTGTCCCAACTTAGCCCATCACAAGCTCTCACGATTAGCTGAAGTGATAAATATAATATCATCACCCCTTATCTTAGGGAAATCCGATCAGGCTCGGCTTCCCGGTGCACAAGACATCTCGACAATGGTAAAACAAGTCCAGCAAGACCTCCCGGTGTGTCGACACCCTGATAGTAGCCGCGCGTATCTCGTCTCAGGCCACGACCGGATGGGTGAAGCTACGGGAGCCAAACCTCGAGTTTCCCCGTGGTGGCCCCGCAGGCTCCCCGTTTGGGACCAACACCATCAGCACTGGCCCCCCCTGCTATGTAGAAAAGAATCCTCGGGTAGCGCTAACTCCCTATGCAATTTAATTAATTAATCAAGTTGTTATTATGAGCAAATTAAAACCAAAGTTGGGCCTTGCTAGAGGAGTTTTATTCAAAGACGAACTGTCAAGGGGTCCCCATCCACCCATCGTGTAAGGAACGCAAAATCAAGGAACATAATGCCGGTTTATCGGCGCCTAAGGTGGCATGAGTGGAACAAAACACCGAGCAAAAGGCCAAGCCTTCCACCCATGCCCAGTATATAGGTGTGTTAATAATAATTATAGATATTGTGATATATCCAACAACAAGTTCCCTCCTGGAACGAACTTCATCTTCACCTGCAACTAACAACGCTATAAGAGGGGCTGAGCAAGCGGGTAACATAGCCAAACAGTGGTTTTGCTAGGAAGGTGTCAAAAGGTTAGAGGTTTCATGGCAACAAGGAGAGGCTGACATAAAAGATGGGTAGCGTGACATGTAACGATAGCATCGAGACAACTAAGCATGGCAATGGTAGTAAAGGTATCCAAGGGTATGATCATCTTGCCTGGGATTCCGCAAAGGAGAAGAACAAGATCCATGAAGTAGACGGAGCAACAGTCGAGCGAATCCTCACAACTCCGGAACGAAACCGAAGCTAACAAGAGAAGCAACCGGAAAGAAGCAAACAACACGGTGAACACACAAGCATAAACATGGCATACGGTGCACATCCAAGTATGATGCATGTCCGGTTTAAATATGCATGGCATGACAGAGTGCACAAACAACACTACAAGTTAAGTGGAGCTCAATATGCAACGAGTTGCATATTGACGAAAAACCACATTTTAATTATTTAAATGACTCTCGTTTATTAACAAGACAAGGTTAAATGTTTGTTAACATGGCAAGAGGTGAAGCAAGAGCAAACTACCTATTTAGGCATTTTAAATGAGGCCGGAAAATAACAACAACAATTCCGGAAAATCCCCATATGCATGTTTAGCAATTTAAGCAAACATCAAAACACACATATTAATGTTGTTAACATGATGCGGATGACATGATCAAGTTTTATGCAATTATTATTAAAAGTTGACATGAAGAAGATATGAAGTATTGTCACCGTAGTGGAAGGAAAGGGTGCCACGACAACGATCCGAAAATGATGCAACGCAACATATCGGTCCCGGTAACTCGTTGAGAGACCGATGCAAAAGAAAAGGTGGCGGAGAGCGTGTCAAGCAAGAAGAAAGGTGGGGTGATCCCGTCACTGGGTTCCCACGAGTCGGCGACGAGGCAACCGAGGAACATGACAAACGGACGAAACGGGCACGGAGCAAACATTCGATACATCTCATACAACACACATATCATCGGGTCATCGTCTCGGGGTTATACCTTCGAAACACTTGTTTCGGGGCGGTTCGAGTTCGTAGAGGAAGTAGTCGTTCCATGAGTCGTGGTACACGTCCGTAGAGGGAAGTAGTCGTTCACGTTATCGTAGATGTTCGTGTCGCAAGAAGAGGTACTTGCGCATCCGGTAGTCGTGGTACTTGTCGAGTCGTCGTTGACGTAGGGGTACACGTTCGTAGAGGTACTTGGCGCATCGCCATGTAGTCGTACTCGGGGTCGTCGTGGAACTTGTCGGTCTCGGGACTTGGCGACGGTAGTGGTACTTGTCGACGAGGTACTTGGCGTCCGGGGGTACTTGACGGTCTCGGTCTCGACAACGTAGACGAACTTGACGGGTCTCATGTGTAGTCGTACTCGACGAATCCGCGTGGTTGCACATGTCTTTGTGTTGTAGTCGAACTTGACGAAAAACCCACGACGAGACCACAACGTTTAGTCTTGGCGAACAGAGGCAACAGCAACAGAGCGATGGTCCTCGCTGCAGAGGAAGCAGGGGTCGAACTCGTGCTCGACAGAGGCAGCAGCAGCGCAGGGGACTTGGCGCTGAAGAGGGATGGAGGCCGGAGGACGCTTGGGCGAGGCTGGAGGGCTGGAGAGACCTTGGCGGCGCCGGCGCTGGAGGTTGCAGCAGCTCCTCGGAGGGCTACGATCGGATGGGTGCAGGGCACCCAGCGCGGAGGAGGAAGGCAGCAAGCCGGCGGCGCTGGAGTCGCGCAGAGGCGGGGCGGCCTGGGCGCGCGGAAGAGGGCTTGGGGCGGCCATGGCACGAGGTGGTGATGGAGAACGGAGGGAGGCGCGCAGGGAGCCAGAGGGCCGGCGGCGCGGGCTGCGGCCCTGGTGGCGACCCCTGGCCGGCCGGGCACTTGGCGATGAGGCCATGGTATGCGGGGCGAGGCGCAGGGTCGTGGATGGCGGCTGCGGGCGCTGGAGGACGGGGCTCCTGGCCGGCCGGCTCGGCCAGGCGAGGAAGGGGCGCACGAGGGAAGAGGGAGGAGGCTGCGATGGCGGGCAGAGGAGGAACTGATGAGGCGAGATGGAGATCGAGATGATGGGGTGCGAGGGAGAAGGCTGCGGCGCACGGGAGGAGAACGAGGGGAGCGATGGGGAGGCTCGGCGCTGTGAGGGAGTCGGGGCTGATGGGGATCGATGCGGGAGCGGGCGAGAGGAGAACGATGCGGCGGCTGAGGGAGAGAGCGAGGAGAGATGAGGAGATCGGTCGGGCTAGGGTTTGGGGAAAGATGGGCCTAGAGGAGATGGGCCGGCCTGGGAACTGCTTAGAGGCTGAGATGGCCTAGAGGCCTGGGCCAAAAGGAGGAGAGGGAGGCTGGCCTCTGCGATTCTTCTTCTGCCACATCCAATTACAGAAAAAATAGCCATGAAGGAAAAGAGAAGAAAGGAAGGGTTGCAAAAAGAATTTGGACAAGGGGTAAAATTCCCTGGACTCACAAAAATGTGAGGAATATAAATAAAATTGTTTGAAGATTTTTGGAAGATGAAAATTCAAAACACGTTTGAATAAAAGCCAAATTGTTTGACTTTCGAAATCCCTTTAGATGGAATCCAAAAGGGCTCGAATTTGAGGATGGGGCTCGACAAACGGGAAAAGAAATATAGACAAGGTTTGACGGTGAAACTTGAATTAAAGAGGCATGGGGAAAATTATACACGTGTGTTATGCTTAATTCCAAAGAATGGAATATTTAATATATAGCTCCCTAAATATCGGGAGGGCATATGTTATAAAGAGAAATCATTCTTCCCTCGATTTAAATGGACCGAAGGTCCACACAATTTATTTAGGTTGAGATGCAAAAGATTAAAGACATGATGGCATGATGACACGATGCAATGCAAAAATAAATAACACAAGCACAAATGAAACACACGGGAAACCCGGAACATCTGGAATCTCTGGAATCTTCTGGAATCTTCTGGAACGTCGATCTTCGGGCGTCACAAAAATTCACATCCAAAGATTCATTGTTATTTTCAATCAAGGTGGACAAAGGCATATCATTAGGATCAAAAGAAGCACTCTTAGCAGCAAACAATTTCATAAGTTCATCCATCTTTCCACTCAAAACACTAATTTCTTCGATAGCATGCACTTTTTTACTAGTAGGTCTTTCGGTGTGCCATTGAGAATAATTAACCATAATATTATCTAGGAGTTTGGTAGCTTCTCCTAAGGTAGTTTCCATGAAAGTGCCTCCTCTGGCCGAATCTAAAAGATTTCTAGAAACAAAATTCAAGACAACATGAAAGTTCTGAATAATCATCCATAGATTCAAACCATGTGTAGGGCAATTACATATCATCAATTTCATTCTCTCCCAAGCTTGTGCAATATGCTCATGATCTAGTTGCTTAAAATTCATAATATCGTTTCTAAGAGAGATGATCTTAGAAGGAGGGAAATACTTAGAGATAAAAGCATCTTTGCACTTATTCCACGAATCAATACTATTTCTAGGCAAAGAGGAGAACCAAGTTTTAGCACGATCTCTAAGTGATAATGGAAATAACTTCAATTTAACAATATCGTTATCCGTATCCCTTTTCTTTTGCATATCACACAAATCAACAAAGTTGTTTAGATGGGTAGCGACATCTTCACTAGGAAGGCCGGAGAATTGATCTTTCTTGACAAGATTCAACAAAGCAGCATTGATCTCACAAGATTCAGCATCAGCAATAGGAGCAATCGGAGTGCTAATAAAATCATTGTTGTTGGTATTGGAGAAGTCACACAATTTGGTATTGTTCTGAGGCATAGTGACAAGCAAGCAATCTAACACACACAAGCAAACAAGAAGCAAACGAACGAAAAACACACGGCGGAAGAAGGGCAAATAAAACGGCAAAGGTGATGTGGAGGAGAGGAAAATGAGAGGCAAATAAATGTAATGCGAAGGATAAGGGTTTGTGATGGGTACTTGGTATATGACTTTTGCGTAAGCCTCCCCGGCAACGGCGCCAGAAATTCTTCTTGCTACTTCTCGAGCTTGCGTTGTATTCCCTCGAAGAGGAAAGGGTGATGCAGCACAGTAGCGTAAGTATTTCCCTCAGTTTTTGAGAACCAAGGTATCAATCCAGTAGGAGACCATGCGCGAGTCCCTCGCACCTGCACAAACAAATAAGAACTTCGCAGCCAACGCGATAAGGGGTTGTCAATCCCTTTACGGCCACTTACGAAAGTGAGACCTGATAGAGATGATAGTTTATATTTTTGTTTCTAAGAGCAGAAAATAAAAGTGATAAAAGTAAAGTAGATGTAGATTGATATGTTGAGAATTCCGACACCCCGAGACCGATGCGCCAGGTGTCAGCCAGTTATTCGTTGCCGTTGCCATGTCATCCACTTGCGTGTGCATCTTTGCCTTGTCATCATGTGTGTGGCATCAGCATGTTTTCAAAACTAGCATCCGTCCGAGTTCCCTCGTCCTCTCCGTTGTCCGTTCTGAGCCCAGACACACTCGCACGTGCCCGCGGCACCTCCGTTTATTTATTTTATGAGTAGCCTGAAAATGTTCTTGTAATGGGTTGAAACTTGGCGTGTGGTCTTATTATAGCATAGGTAGACCGCCTGCCAATTTTCGTCGCATTTGGAGTTCGTTTGATAGCCCAACGGTTAACCGTGTTAACCACCGGAAGCCTTTTCTCTTTTGGCCCAACACCCCTCTCCAACAGCCCCCAAGCCCATTCTAACCCCCTCCATGCTCTTGGCCGTTCGATCACGATCGCGTGGCCGTGAACCGCTCCTCATTTGGTCACTCCTAGCTCCCTCTACCTATATATTTGCCTCTCCCTCCTCCATTCACGGTTGAAACCCTAAAAAAATCCCCCCTCCGCGCCACCAGACATGTCCGCGCCGCCGCCGGACATGTCCAGCCGCCTCCACCTCACCCCAGCCAACCGGTGCCCGCCACCTCAGCGACCGCCCCGCCCCGACAAATCACGTGTCGCCATGTGTCCTCCCCGCGCCCCACATCGCCACCGGCCCGCGGAGCCCATCTGGGGCCCACGCGGGCCCGAATGCCGCCGGTCGAGCGCCGCCGCCCAGCTCGCCTTCCCACCACCGCCTTCACCACCTCCGGCCAGCACCCCGCCGCCCGGATGCTTCGCCGCCGCCTGCTCCTCGCCGGAGCACCACCACCGCGCCGCCGCTCTGGATGACAGCGGCCGCCGGCGTGCTCGCCGGTCCGCGCCCGGATCCGGCCGGAACTCCTTCCGTCGGCCCCCGTGCCACCTTGATACGTCCAAAACGTATCTATAATTTCTGCTTGCACCATGCCTCTTTTGGGTGATATTGCTATGATATTTATACACTTCCATACACTTTTGATCATATTTGGACTAACCTATTAACTCAGTGCACCCCAGTGCCAGTTTCTGTTTTCTGCTGTTTTTGTATTTCAGGTTTTCACGTTACGAGAACTGCCCGAAAAATTCCAGAAAAATTATATAAAAAATCAGCGTTCCAGTAGCTTCCCAGCTGCCAAAGGGTAGCCGGAGGGGGGCCACCAGGGCCCTAGGCGCCCTGGTGGTGCGGGCCCCCCCTGGCCGCGCCGGGGTAGCGCCTGGGCCCCCCGAGCCTCCGCTAATGCCCTCCTTTGGCATATATTTATATCGCGTCCCGAAACCCTCGAGAGGGGAACCCTTTTTCGCGATCTCATCTCTGTTCCGCCGCCGCCGCCGCTTCCAAGATCGGGAGCACCAGGAGAACTCTTCCCGGCACTCTGCCGGAGGGGAGGATCACCACCGGGAGCTTCTCCACCACCATGGACGCCTCCCGGATGAGTTGTGAGTAGTCTCCCTTGGACCATGGGTCCATGACCAGTAGCTATGTGATGTTCTCCTCCCGTTCTTGTGCTTCACTAATTAGTCCTCGTGAGCTGCCCTACATGATCGAGGCACATATGTAATCTTTATGCTATTGCTATGATGAGTTTGCTGGGATCCGATGGATTGTGAGATTATGTTCAGATTGTGTTTGAGTAATATATTTGATCTACCTCTTTTATATTTATGTTCATAAGTAATTCTTGCATGTTCCCATTTGTTATTTATTGCTTTGGCCAAGTAGTAGGTAGTGACTCCAAGAGGGAACGTTATGCTTGATTGTGGGTTCATGCCCCTCGATGACTAGCTTGAGTGACAGAAACATGAGTCTAGGGGATGTGCTGTTGCCACAAGGGGGAAAACAACGGTGCTTGTGCCCGCGGTGTTGGTGAACGTAGTATTTTCAAAATTTTCCTACGATCACGCAAGATCTATCTACTAGATGGATAGCAACGAGAGGGGAGAGTATGTCTACGTACCCTCGTAGACCGAAAGCGGAAGCGTTTATCAACGCGGTTGATGTAGTCGTGCACCTTCACGATCCGTCCCGATCTAGTACCGAACGTACGGCACCTCCGCGTTCAGCACACGTTCAGCTCGATGACGTCCTCGCCTTCTTGATCCAGCAAGACGGGCGAAGTAGTAGATGAGTTTCGGCAGCACGACGGCGTGGTGACGGTTGTTGATGAAGAATAATCTCTGCAGGGCTTCGCCAAGCACTACAGAAACTAGACGGAGGATAAACTAGAGGGTCGGGGTAGCAGGCACACGGCTTGGTGTATCTTGATGTGTCTTGGGTGCTAGCCCTACCCCTCTATTTATATGTTGAGCCCTGGGATCGAAACTTGGAGCAAAAGCCTCCTCAAAGTCGGTTTTGCCCGAAAGGAAAGAGTCCCACTCGGACTCCAGGGCTAGACGCCAGGGTTCCCGGCGTCTAGCCCCTAGACGCCAGGGTTCCTGGCGTCTAGCCTCTGGTCTCCACAAAACTTCCTTTTGTACTTTCCTAAAGCCTCATGGGCTTTCCCCTTTGGCCCAAATAAAGTGTTCTCGTACCCAAACACTTCGGGAAACATCCGGAACCCCTTCCGGAGGTCAAACACTATTATCCCATATATTAATCTTTATCTCCGGACCATTCTAGAGTTCCTCGTCATGTCCGTGATCACATCCGGGACTCCGAATAACATTCGGTCACCAACATACATAACTCATTCAGTACTATATCGTCAACGAAATGTTAAGCGTGCGGACACTACGGGTTCGAGAACTATGTAGACATGACCGAGACATCTCTCCGGTCAATAACCAATAGCGGAACCTGGATGCCCATATTGGCTCCTACATATTCAACGAAGATCTTTATCGGTCGAACCGCATAACAACATACGTTGTTCCCTTTGTCATCGGTATGTTACTTGCCCGAGATTCGATCGTCGGTATCTCAATACCTAGTTCAATCTCGTTACCGGCAAGTCTCTTTACTCGTTCTGTAATACATCATCTCGTGACTAACTCATTAGTCATTTGCTTGCAAGGCTTATTATGATGTGCATTACCGAGAGGGCCCAGAGATACCTCTCCGACACTCGGAGTGACAAATCCTAATCTTGATCTACGCCAACCCAACAAATACCTTCGGAGACACTTGTAGAGCACCTTTATAATCACCCAGTTACGTTGTGACGTTTGGTAGCACACAAAGTGTTCCTCCGGTATTCGGGAGTTGCATAATCTCATAGTCATAGGAACATGTATAAGTCATGAAGAAAGCAATAGCAATAAAACTAAACGATCATAGTGCTATGCTAACGGATGGGTCTAGTCCATCACACCATTCTCCTAATGATGTGATCCCGTTGATCAAATGACAGCTCATGTCTATGGCTAGGAAACATAACCATCTTTGATCAATGAGCTAGTCTAGTAGAGGCATACTAGGGACATACTGTTTTGTCTATGTATCCACACATGTACTAAGTTTCCGGTTAATACAATTCCAGCATGAATAATAAACATTTATCATGATATAAGGAAATATAAATAACAACTTTATTATTGCCTCTAGGGCATATTTCCTTCAGTCTCCCACTTGCACTAGAGTCAATAATCTAGCTCACATCACCATGTGATTTAATACCGATAGTTCACATCGTTATGTGAATAACACCCATAGTTCACATCGCCATGTGACCAACACCCAAAGGGTTTACTAGAGTCAATAATCTAGTTCACATCGCTATGTGATTAATACCCAAGAGTAATAAGGTGTGATCATGTTTTGCTTGTGAGAGAAGTTTAGTCAACATGTCTGTCACATTCAGATCCGTATGTATTTCCCAAATTTCTATGTCTACAATGCTCTGCATGGAGCTACTCTAGCTTATTGCTCCCACTTTCAATACGAATCCAGATTGATACTTAGAGTCATCTGGATTTAGTGTCAAAGCTTCCATCGGCGTAACCCTTTACGACGAACTCTTTATCACCTCCATAATCGAGAAACATTTCCTTAGTCATCCAGTTACTAAGGATAATTTTGACCGCTGTACAGTGATCTACTCCTGGATCACTATTGTACCTCCCTGTCAAACTCATGGCAAGGTACACAACATGTTTGGTACACAGCATGGCATACTTTATAGAACCTATGGTTGAGGCATAGGGAATGACTTTCATTCTCTCTATATTTTTCTGCCGTGGTCTGGCTTTGAGTCTTACTCAACTTCACACCTTACAAGTCAGGCAAGAACTCCTTCTTTGACTGATCCATTTTGAACTACTTCAAAATCTTATCAAGGTATGTACTCATCGAAAGTCTTATCAAGCGTCTTGATCTATCTCTATAGATCTTGATGCCCAATATGTAAGCAGCTTCACCAAGGTCTTTCTTTGAAAAACTCCTTTCAAACACTCCTTTATGCTTTCCAGAAAATTCTACATCATTTTCGATCGACAATATGTCATTCACATATACTTATCAGAAATGGTGTAGTGCTCCCACTCACTTTCTTGTAAATACAGGCTTCACCGCAAGTCTGTATAAATCTATATGCTTTGATCAACTTATCAAAGCGTATATTCCAACTCCGAGATGCTTGCACCAGTCCATAGATGGATCGCTGGAGCTTGCACATTTTGTTAGCACCTTTAGGATTGACAAAACCTTCTGGTTGCATCATATACAATTCTTCTTTAATAAATCCATTAAAGAATGCAGTTTTGTTATCCATTTGCCAGATTTCATAAAATGCGGCAATTGATAACATGATTCGGACAGACTTAAGCATCGCTACGGGTGAGAAAGTCTCATCGTAGTCAACTCCTTGAACTTGTCGAAAACCTTTCGCAACAAGTCGAGCTTTGTAAACAGTAACATTACTGTCAGCGTCAGTCTTCCTCTTGAAGATCCATTTATTTTCGATGGCTTGCCGATCATCGGGCTAGTCAACCAAAGTCCACACTTTGTTCTCATACATGGATCCCATCTCAGATTTCATGGCCTCAAGCCATTTTGCGGAATCTGGGCTTATCATCGCTTCCTCATAGTTCGCAGATTCATCATGGTCTAGTAACATGACTTCCAGAACTGGGTTGCCGTACCACTCTGGTGCGGAACGTACTCTGGTTGATCTACGACGTTCAGCAGAAACTTGATCTGAAGTTTCATGATCATCATCATTAGTTTCCTCACTAATTGGTATAGGAATCACTTGAACTAGTTTCTGTGATGTTCCACTTTCCAATTCGGGAGAAGGTACAATTACCTCATCAAGTTCTACTTTCCTCCCACTCACTTCTTTCGAGAGAAACTCCTTCTCTAGAAAGGATCCACTCTTAGCAACAAAGACCTTGCCTTCGGATCTGTGATAGAAGGTGTACCCAACAGTTTCTTTTGGGTATCCTATGAAGATTTACTTCTCCGATTTGGGTTCGAGCTTATCATGTTGAAACTTTTTCGCATAAGCATCGCAGTCCCAAAATTAAAGAAATGACAGCTTAGGTTTCTCGTCAAACCACAGTTCATACGGTGTCATCTCCACGGATTTAGATGGTGCCCTATTTAACGTGAATGTAGCTGTCTCTAATGCATAACCCCAAAAGCAATAGTGGTAGATCGGTAAGAGACATCATCGATCGCACCATATCTAATAAAGTACGGTTATGACGTTCGGACACACCATTACACTATGGTGTTCCAGGTGGCGTGAGTAGTGAAACTATTTCACATTGTTTTTACTGAAGGCCAAACTCGCTAACTCAAATATTTTACCTCTACGATCATATCGTAGAAACTCTTATTTTCTGTTACGATGATTCTCCACTTCACTCTGAAATTCTTTGAACTTTTCAAATGTTTCAGACTTGTGCTTCATTAAGTAGATATACCCATATCTGCTCAAATCATCAGTGAAGGTCAGAAAATAACGATACCCGCCGCGAGCTTCAACACTTATTGGTCCGCATACATCAGTATGTATGATTTCCAACAACTCTGTTGCTCGCTCCACAGTTCCGGAGAACGGAGTTTTAGTCATCTTGCCCATGAGGCATGGTTCGCAAGCACCAAGTGATTCATAATCAAGTGATTCCAAAAGTCCATCACTATGGAGTTTCTTCATGCGCTTTACACCAATATGACCTAAACGGCAGTGCCACAAATAAGTTGCACTATCATTATTAACCTTGCATCTTTTGGATTCAATATTATGAATATGTGTATCACACGATCGAGATCCAACAAACCATTTTCATCGGGTGTATGACCATAGAAGGTTTTATTCATGTAAACAGAACAACAATTATTCTCTAACTTACATAAATAACCGTATTGCAATAAACATGATCAAATCATATTCATGTTCAACACAAACACCAAATAACACTTATTTAGGTTTAACACTAATCCCAAAAGTATAGGGAGTGTGCGATGATGATCATATCAATCTTGGAACTACTTCCAATACACATCGTCACTTCATCCTTTAACTAGTTTCTGTTCATTATGCAACTCCCATTTCGAGTTACTACTCTTTAGCAACTAAACCAGTATCAAATACCGAGGGGTTGCTATGAACACTAGTAAAATACACATCAATAATATGTATATCAAATATACCTTTGTTCACTTTGCCATCCTTCTTATCCGCCAAGTATCTAGGGCAGTTCCACTTCCAGTGACCATTTCCTTTGCAGTAGAAGCACTTGTTTCAGGCTTGAGTTTAGCTTTGGGTTTCTTCACGGGAGTAACAACTTGCTTGTCATTCTTCTTGAAGTTCCCCTTCTATCCCTTTGCCCTTTACTTGAAACAAGTGGTCTTGTTAACCATCAACACTTGATGCTCTTTCTTGATTTCTACCTTCGCCGATTTCAGCATCGCGAGGAGCTCGGGAATTACTTTCGTCATCCCTTGCATATTATAGTTCATCACGAAGTTCTACTAACTTGGTGATAGTGACTAGAGAATTTGTCAATTACTATCTTATCTGGAAGATTAACTCCCACTTGATTCAAGCAATTGCAGCACCCAGACAATCTGAGCACATGCTCACTGGTTGAGCTATTCTCCTCCATCTTGTAGGCAAAGTACTGTCAGAGGTCTTATACCTCTCCACACGAGTATGAGTATGAAATACTAATTTCAACTCTTGGAACATCTTATATGCTCTGTGGCGTTCAAAACGTTTTTGAAGTCCCGGTTCTAAGCCGTAAATCATGGTGCACTTAAACTATCAAGTAGTCATCATACCGAGCTTTTGTCAAAACGTTCATAACGTCTGCATTTGCTCCTGCAATAGGTCTGTCACCTAGCGGTGCATCAAGGACATAATTCTTCTGTGCAGCAATGAGGATAATCCTCAGATCACGGAACAATTCCGCATCATTGCTACTAACATCTTTCAACTTAGTTTTCTCTAGGAACATATAAAATAAACGGGGAGCAACATCGCGAGCTATTGATCTACAACATAGATATGCTAATACTACCAGGACTAAGTTCATGATAAATTAAAGTTCAATTTAATCATATTAATTAAAGAACTCCCACTTAGATAGACATCCCTCTGGTCATCTAAATGATCACGTGATCCAAATCAACTAAACCATGTCCGATCATCACGTGAGATGGAGTAGTTTCAATGGTGAACATCTTATGTTGATCATATCTACTATATGATTCACGCTCGACCTTTCGGTCTCCAGTGTTCCGAGGCCATATCTGCATATGCTAGGCTCGTCAAGTTTAACCTGAGTATTATGCGTGTGCAAAACTGGCTTACACCCGTTGTATTTGAACGTAGAGCTTATCACACCCGATCATCACGTGGTGTCTCGGCACGACGAACTTTCGCAACGGTGCATACTCAGGGAGAACACTTATACCTTGAAATTTAGTAAGGGATCATCTTATAATGCTACCGTCGTTCTAAGCAAAATAAGAAGCATAATAAGATAAACATCACATGCAATCAAAATATGTGACATGATATGGCCATCATCATCTTGTGCTTTTGATCTCCATCTCCAAAGCACCGTCATGATCATCTTCGTCACCGGCTTGACACCTTGATCTCCATCGTAGCATCGTTGTCGTCTCGCCAACTATTGCTTCTACGACTATCGCTACCGCTTAGTGATAAACTAAAGCAATTACATGGCGATTGCATTTCATACAATAAAGCGACAACCATATGGCTCCTGCCAGTTGCCGATAACTTTACAAAACATGATCATCTCATACAAAACCGTATAACTCATCATGTCTTGACCATATCACATCACAACATGCCCTGCAAAAACAAGTTAGACGTCCTCTACTTTGTTTGTTGCAAGTTTTACGTGGCTGCTACGGGCTTAGCAAGAACCGTTCTTACCTACGCATACAAAACCACAACGATGTTTCGTCAAGTATGTGCTGTTTTAACCTTCACAAGGACCGGGCGTAGCCACACTTGATTAAGCTAAAGTGAGAGAGACAGACACCCGCCAGTCACCTTTAAGCAACGAGTGCTCGTAACGGTGAAACCAGTCTCGCGTAAGCGTACGCGTAATGTCGGTCCGGGCCGCTTCATCTCACAATACCGCCGAAGCAAAGTATGACATGCTGGTAAGCAGTATGACTAGTATTGCCCACAACTCATTGTGTTCTACTCGTGCATATCATCTACGCATAGACCTGGCTCATGATGCCACTGTTGGTGAACGTAGTATTTTCAAAATTTTCCTACGATCACGCAAGATCTATCTACTAGATGGATAGCAACGAGAGGGGAGAGTATGTCTACGTACCCTCGTAGACCGAAAGCGGAAGCGTTTATCAACGCGGTTGATGTAGTCGTGCACCTTCACGATCCGTCCCGATCTAGTACCGAACGTACGGCACCTCCGCGTTCAGCACACGTTCAGCTCGATGACGTCCTCGCCTTCTTGATCCAGCAAGACGGGCGAAGTAGTAGATGAGTTCCGGCAGCACGACGGCGTGGTGACGGTTGTTGATGAAGAATAATCTCTGCAAGGCTTCGCCAAGCACTACAGAAACTAGACGGAGGATAAACTAGAGGGTCGGGGTAGCCGGCACACGGCTTGGTGTATCTTGATGTGTCTTGGGTGCTAGCCCTACCCCTCTATTTATATGTTGAGCCCTGGGGTCGAAACTTGGAGCAAAAGCCTCCTCAAAGTCGGTTTTGCCCGAAAGGAAAGAGTCCCACTCGGACTCCAGGGCTAGACGCCAGGGTTCCCGGCGTCTACCCCCTAGATGCCAGGGTTCCTGGCGTCTAGCCTCTGGTCTCCACAAAACTTCCTTTTGCACTTTCCTAAAGCCTCATGGGCTTTCCCCTTTGGCCCAAATAAAATGTTCTCGTACCCAAACACTTCGGGAAACATCCGAAACCCCTTCCGGTGAATTCCGGAACCCTTCCGGAGGTCAAACACTATTATCCCATATATTAATCTTTATCTCCGGACCATTCCAGAGTTCCTCGTCATGTCCGTGATCACATCCGGGACTCCGAATAACATTCGGTCACCAACATACATAACTCATTCAATACTATATCGTCAACGAAACGTTAAGCGTGCGGACCCTACGGGTTCGAGAACTATGTAGACATGACCGAGACATCTCTCCGGTCAATAACCAATAGCGGAACCTGGATGCCCATATTGGCTCCTACATATTCTACGAAGATCTTTATCGGTCGAACCGCATAACAACATACGTTGTTCCCTTTGTCATCGGTATGTTACTTGCCCGAGATTCGATCGTCGGTATCTCAATACCTAGTTCAATCTCGTTACCGGCAAGTCTCTTTACTCGTTCCGTAATACATCATCTCGTGACTAACTCATTAGTCATTTGCTTGCAAGGCTTATTATGATGTGCATTACCGAGAGGGCCCAGAGATACCTCTCCGACACTCGGAGTGACAAATCCTAATCTTGATCTACGCCAACCCAACAAATACCTTCCGAGACACCTGTAGAGCACCTTTATAATCACCCAGTTACGTTGTGACGTTTGGTAGCACACAAAGTGTTCCTCCGGTATTCGGGAGTTGCATAATCTCATAGTCATAGGAACATGTATAAGTCATGAAGAAAGCAATAGCAATAAAACTAAACGATCATAGTGCTATGCTAACGGATGGGTCTAGTCCATCACACCATTCTCCTAATGATGTGATCCCGTTGATCAAATGACAGCTCATGTCTATGGCTAGGAAACATAACCATCTTTGATCAATGAGCTAGTCTAGTAGAGGCATACTAGGGACATACTGTTTTGTCTATGTATCCACACATGTACTAAGTTTCCGGTTAATACAATTCCAGCATGAATAATAAACATTTATCATGATATAAGGAAATATAAATAACAACTTTATTATTGCCTCTAGGGCATATTTCCTTCAGTCTCCCACTTGCACTAGAGTCAATAATCTAGCTCACATCACCATGTGATTTAATACCGATAGTTCACATCGTTATGTGAATAACACCCATAGTTCACATCGCCATGTGACCAACACCCAAAGGGTTTACTAGAGTCAATAATCTAGTTCACATCGCTATGTGATTAATACCCAAGAGTAATAAGGTGTGATCATGTTTTGCTTGTGAGAGAAGTTTAGTCAACAGGTCTGTCACATTCAGATCCGTATGTATTTCGCAAATTTCTATGTCTACAATGCTTTGCATGGAGCTATTCTAGCTAATTGCTCCCACTTTCAATACGAATCCAGATTGATACTTAGAGTCATCTGGATTTAGTGTCAAAGCTTCCATCGGCGTAACCCTTTACGACGAACTCTTTATCACCTCCATAATCGAGAAACATTTCCTTAGTCATCCAGTTACTAAGGATAATTTTGACCGCTGTACAGTGATCTACTCCTGGATCACTATTGTACCTCCCTGTCAAACTCATGGCAAGGTACACAACATGTTTGGTACACAGCATGGCATACTTTATAGAACCTATGGTTGAGGCATAGGGAATGACTTTCATTCTCTCTATATTTTTCTGCCGTGGTCTGGCTTTGAGTCTTACTCAACTTCACACCTTACAAGTCAGGCAAGAACTCCTTCTTTGACTGATCCATTTTGAACTACTTCAAAATCTTATCAAGGTATGTACTCATCGAAAGTCTTATCAAGCGTCTTGATCTATCTCTATAGATCTTGATGCCCAATATGTAAGCAGCTTCACCAAGGTCTTTCTTTGAAAAACTCCTTTCAAACACTCCTTTATGCTTTCCAGAAAATTCTACATCATTTTCGATCGACAATATGTCATTCACATATACTTATCAGAAATGGTGTAGTGCTCCCACTCACTTTCTTGTAAATACAGGCTTCACCGCAAGTCTGTATAAATCTATATGCTTTGATCAACTTATCAAAGCGTATATTCCAACTCCGAGATGCTTGCACCAGTCCATAGATGGA
Organism: Secale cereale; assembly: GCA_902687465.1. Lineage (NCBI taxonomy): Eukaryota > Viridiplantae > Streptophyta > Magnoliopsida > Poales > Poaceae > Secale > Secale cereale. The sequence goes on along the minus strand of LR738713.1, from coordinate 38,479,986 downwards.
TCGCTGGAGCTTGCACATTTTGTTAGCACCTTTAGGATTGACAAAACCTTCTGGTTGCATCATATACAATTCTTCTTTAATAAATCCATTAAAGAATGCAGTTTTGTTATCCATTTGCCAGATTTCATAAAATGCGGCAATTGACAACATGATTCGGACAGACTTAAGCATCGCTACGGGTGAGAAAGTCTCATCGTAGTCAACTTCTTGAACTTGTCGAAAACCTTTCGCAACAAGTCGAGCTTTGTAAACAGTAACATTACTGTCAGCGTCAGTCTTCCTCTTGAAGATCCATTTATTTTCGATGGCTTGCCGATCATCGGGCTAGTCAACCAAAGTCCACACTTTGTTCTCATACATGGATCCCATCTCAGATTTCATGGCCTCAAGCCATTTTGCGGAATCTGGGCTTATCATCGCTTCCTCATAGTTCGTAGATTCATCATGGTCTAGTAACATGACTTCCAGAACTGGGTTGCCGTACCACTCTGGTGCGGAACGTACTCTGGTTGATCTACGACGTTCAGCAGAAACTTGATCTGAAGTTTCATGATCATCATCATTAGCTTCCTCACTAATTGGTATAGGAATCACTTGAACTAGTTTCTGTGATGTTCCACTTTCCAATTCGGGAGAAGGTACAATTACCTCATCAAGTTCTACTTTCCTCCCACTCACTTCTTTCGAGAGAAACTCCTTCTCTAGAAAGGATCCACTCTTAGCAACAAAGACCTTGCCTTCGGATCTGTGATAGAAGGTGTACCCAACAGTTTCTTTTGGGTATCCTATGAAGATTTACTTCTCCGATTTGGGTTCGAGCTTATCATGTTGAAACTTTTTCGCATAAGCATCGCAGTCCCAAAATTAAAGAAATGACAGCTTAGGTTTCTCGTCAAACCACAGTTCATACGGTGTCATCTCCACGGATTTAGATGGTGCCCTATTTAACGTGAATGTAGCTGTCTCTAATGCATAACCCCAAAAGCAATAGTGGTAGATCGGTAAGAGACATCATCGATCGCACCATATCTAATAAAGTACGGTTATGACGTTCGGACACACCATTACACTATGGTGTTCCAGGTGGCGTGAGTAGTGAAACTATTTCACATTGTTTTTACTGAAGGCCAAACTCGCTAACTCAAATATTTTACCTCTACGATCATATCGTAGAAACTCTTATTTTCTGTTACGATGATTCTCCACTTCACTCTGAAATTCTTTGAACTTTTCAAATGTTTCAGACTTGTGCTTCATTAAGTAGATATACCCATATCTGCTTAAATCATCAGTGAAGGTCAGAAAATAACGATACCTGCCGCGAGCTTCAACACTCATTGGTCCGCATACATCAGTATGTATGATTTCCAACAACTCTGTTGCTCGCTCCACAGTTCCGGAGAACGGAGTTTTAGTCATCTTGCCCATGAGGCATGGTTCGCAAGCACCAAGTGATTCATAATCAAGTGATTCCAGAAGTCCATCACTATGGAGTTTCTTCATGCGCTTTACACCAATATGACCTAAACGGCAGTGCCACAAATAAGTTGCACTATCATTATTAACCTTGCATCTTTTGGCTTCAATATTATGAATATGTGTATCACACGATCGAGATCCAACAAACCATTTTCATTGGGTGTATGACCATATAAGGTTTTATTCATGTAAACAGAACAACAATTATTCTCTAACTTACATGAATAACCGTATTGCAATAAACATGATCAAATCATATTCATGCTCAACACAAACACCAAATAACACTTATTTAGGTTCAACACTAATCCCGAAAGTATAGGGAGTGTGCGATGATGATCATATCAATCTTGGAACTACTTCCAATACACATCGTCACTTCATCCTTTAACTAGTTTCTGTTCATTATGCAACTCCCATTTCGAGTTACTACTCTTTAGCAACTGAACCAATATCAAATACCGAGGGGTTGCTATGAACACTAGTAAAATACACATCAATAATCTGTATATCAAATATACCTTTGTTCACTTTGCCATCCTTCTTATCCGCCAAATATCTAGGGCAGTTCCACTTCTAGTGACCATTTCCTTTGCAGTAGAAGCACTTAGTTTCAGGCTTGAGTTTAGCTTTGGGTTTCTTCACGGGAGTTACAACTTGCTTGTCATTCTTCTTGAAGTTCCCCTTCTATCCCTTTGCCCTTTACTTGAAACAAGTGGTCTGGTTAACCATCAACACTTGATGCTCTTTCTTGATTTCTACCTTCGCCGATTTCAGCATCGTGAAGAGCTCGGGAATTACTTTCGTCATCCCTTGCATATTATAGTTCATCATGAAGTTCTACTAACTTGGTGATAGTGTCTAGAGAACTTTGTCAATTACTATCTTATCTGGAAGATTAACTCCCACTTGATTCAAGCAATTGTACTACCCAGACAATCTGAGCACATGCTCACTGGTTGAGCTATTCTCCTCCATCTTGTAGGCAAAGTACTGTCAGAGGTCTTATACCTCTCGACACGGGCATGAGTATGAAATACTAATTTCAACTCTTGGAACATCTCATATGCTCCGTGGCGTTTCAAAACGTTTTTGAAGTCCCGGTTATAAGCCGTAAAGTATGGTGCACTAAACTATCAAGTAGTCATCATATCGAGCTTTTGTCAAAATGTTCATAACGTCTACATCTGCTCCTGCAATAGGTCTGTCACCTAGCGGCGCATCAAGGACATAATTCTTCTGTGCAGCAATGAGGATAATCCTCAGATCACGGAACAATTCCGCATCATTGCTACTAACATCTTTCAACTTGGTTTTCTCTAGGAACATATACAAAATAAACGTGGAGCAACATCGCGAGCTATTGATCTACAACATAGATATGCTAATACTACCAGGACTAAGTTCATGATAAATTAAAGTTCAATTAATCGTATTACTTAAGAACTCCCACTTAGATAGACATCCCTCCGGTCATCTAAATGATCACGTGATCCAAATCAACTAAACCATGTCCGATCATCACGTGAGATGGAGTAGTTTCAATGGTGAACATCTTATGTTGATCATATCTACTATATGATTCACGCTCGACCTTTCGGTCTCCAGTGCTCCGAGGCCATATCTGCATATGCTAGGCTCGTCAAGTTTAACCCGAGTATTTTGCGTGTGCAAAACTGGCTTACACCCGTTGTATTTGAACGTAGAGCTTATCACACCCGATCATCACGTGGTGTCTCGGCACGACGAACTTTCGCAACGGTGCATACTCAGGGAGAACACTTATACCTTGAAATTTAGTAAGGGATCATCTTATAATGCTACCGTCGTTCTAAGCAAAATAAGAAGCATAATAAGATAAACATCACATGCAATCAAAATATGTGACATGATATGGCCATCATCATCTTGTGCTTTTGATCTCCATCTCCAAAGCACCGTCATGATCACCTTCATCACCGGCGCGACACCTTGATCTCCATCGTAGCATCGTTGTCGTCTCGCCAACTATTGCTTCTACGACTATCGCTACCGCTTAGTGATAAAGTAAAGCAATTACATGGCGATTGCATTTCTTACAATAAAACGACAACCATATGGCTCCTGCCAGTTGCCGATAACATTACAAAACATGATCATCTCATACAAAACCGTATAAATCATCATGTCTTGACCATATCACATCACAACATGCCCTGCAAAAACAAGTTAGACGTCCTCTACTTTGTTGTTGCAAGTTTTACGTGGCTGCTACGGGCTTAGCAAGAACCGTTCTTACCTACGCATACAAAAACCACAACGATGTTTTGTCAAGTATGTGCTGTTTTAACCTTCACAAGGACCGGGCGTAGCCACACTTGATTCAGCTAAAGTGAGAGAGACAGACACCCGCCAATCACCTTTAAGCAACGAGTGCTCGTAACGGTGAAACCAGTCTCGCGTAAGCGTACGCGTAATGTCGGTCCGGGCCGCTTCATCTCACAATACCGCCGAAGCAAAGTATGACATGCTGGTAAGCAGTATGACTAGTATTGCCCACAACTCATTGTGTTCTACTCGTGCATATCATCTACGCATAGACCTGGCTCATGATGCCACTGTTGGTGAACGTAGTATTTTCAAAATTTTCCTACGATCACGCAAGATCTATCTACTAGATGGATAGCAACGAGAGGGGAGAGTATGTCTACGTACCCTCGTAGACCGAAAGCGGAAGCGTTTATCAACGCGGTTGATGTAGTCGTGCACCTTCACGATCCGTCCCGATCTAGTACCGAACGTACGGCACCTCCGCGTTCAGCACACGTTCAGCTCGATGACGTCCTCGCCTTCTTGATCCAGCAAGACGGGCGAAGTAGTAGATGAGTTCCGGCAGCACGACGGCGTGGTGACGGTTGTTGATGAAGAATAATCTCTGCAGGGCTTCGCCAAGCACTACAGAAACTAGACGGAGGATAAACTAGAGGGTCGGGGTAGCCGGCACACGGCTTGGTGTATCTTGATGTGTCTTGGGTGCTAGCCCTACCCCTCTATTTATATGTTGAGCCCTGGGGTCGAAACTTGGAGCAAAAGCCTCCTCAAAGTCGGTTTTGCCCGAAAGGAAAGAGTCCCACTCGGACTCCAGGGCTAGACGCCAGGGTTCCCGGCGTCTACCCCCTAGATGCCAGGGTTCCTGGCGTCTAGCCTCTGGTCTCCACAAAACTTCCTTTTGCACTTTCCTAAAGCCTCATGGGCTTTCCCCTTTGGCCCAAATAAAGTGTTCTCGTACCCAAACACTTCGGGAAACATCCGAAACCCCTTCCGGTGAATTCCGGAACCCTTCCGGAGGTCAAACACTATTATCCCATATATTAATCTTTATCTCCGGACCATTCCAGAGTTCCTCGTCATGTCCGTGATCACATCCGGGACTCCGAATAACATTCGGTCACCAACATACATAACTCATTCAATACTATATCGTCAACGAAACGTTAAGCGTGCGGACCCTACGGGTTCGAGAACTATGTAGACATGACCGAGACATCTCTCCGGTCAATAACCAATAGCGGAACCTGGATGCCCATATTGGCTCCTACATATTCTACGAAGATCTTTATCGGTCGAACTGCATAACAACATACGTTGTTCCCTTTGTCATCGGTATGTTACTTGCCCGAGATTCGATCGTCGGTATCTCAATACCTAGTTCAATCTCGTTACCGGCAAGTCTCTTTACTCGTTCCGTAATACATCATCTCGTGACTAACTCATTAGTCATTTGCTTGCAAGGCTTATTATGATGTGCATTACCGAGAGGGCCCAGAGATACCTCTCCGACACTCGGAGTGACAAATCCTAATCTTGATCTACGCCAACCCAACAAATACCTTCCGAGACACCTGTAGAGCACCTTTATAATCACCCAGTTACGTTGTGACGTTTGGTAGCACACAAAGTGTTCCTACGGTATTCGGGAGTTGCATAATCTCATAGTCATAGGAACATGTATAAGTCATGAAGAAAGCAATAGCAATAAAACTAAACGATCATAGTGCTATGCTAACGGATGGGTCTAGTCCATCACACCATTCTCCTAATGATGTGATCCCGTTGATCAAATGACAGCTCATGTCTATGGCTAGGAAACATAACCATCTTTGATCAATGAGCTAGTCTAGTAGAGGCATACTAGGGACATACTGTTTTGTCTATGTATCCACACATGTACTAAGTTTCCGGTTAATACAATTCCAGCATGAATAATAAACATTTATCATGATATAAGGAAATATAAATAACAACTTTATTATTGCCTCTAGGGCATATTTCCTTCAGTCTCCCACTTGCACTAGAGTCAATAATCTAGCTCACATCACCATGTGATTTAATACCGATAGTTCACATCGTTATGTGAATAACACCCATAGTTCACATCGCCATGTGACCAACACCCAAAGGGTTTACTAGAGTCAATAATCTAGTTCACATCGCTATGTGATTAATACCCAAGAGTAATAAGGTGTGATCATGTTTTGCTTGTGAGAGAAGTTTAGTCAACAGGTCTGTCACATTCAGATCCGTATGTATTTCGCAAATTTCTATGTCTACAATGCTTTGCATGGAGCTATTCTAGCTAATTGCTCCCACTTTCAATACGAATCCAGATTGATACTTAGAGTCATCTGGATTTAGTGTCAAAGCTTCCATCGGCGTAACCCTTTACGACGAACTCTTTATCACCTCCATAATCGAGAAACATTTCCTTAGTCATCCAGTTACTAAGGATAATTTTGACCGCTGTACAGTGATCTACTCCTGGATCACTATTGTACCTCCCTGTCAAACTCATGGCAAGGTACACAACATGTTTGGTACACAGCATGGCATACTTTATAGAACCTATGGTTGAGGCATAGGGAATGACTTTCATTCTCTCTATATTTTTCTGCCGTGGTCTGGCTTTGAGTCTTACTCAACTTCACACCTTACAAGTCAGGCAAGAACTCCTTCTTTGACTGATCCATTTTGAACTACTTCAAAATCTTATCAAGGTATGTACTCATCGAAAGTCTTATCAAGCGTCTTGATCTATCTCTATAGATCTTGATGCCCAATATGTAAGCAGCTTCACCAAGGTCTTTCTTTGAAAAACTCCTTTCAAACACTCCTTTATGCTTTCCAGAAAATTCTACATCATTTTCGATCGACAATATGTCATTCACATATACTTATCAGAAATGGTGTAGTGCTCCTACTCACTTTCTTGTAAATACAGGCTTCACCGCAAGTCTGTATAAATCTATATGCTTTGATCAACTTATCAAAGCGTATATTCCAACTCCGAGATGCTTGCACCAGTCCATAGATGGATCGCTGGAGCTTGCACATTTTGTTAGCACCTTTAGGATTGACAAAACCTTCTGGTTGCATCATATACAATTCTTCTTTAATAAATCCATTAAAGAATGCAGTTTTGTTATCCATTTGCCAGATTTCATAAAATGCGGCAATTGATAACATGATTCGGACAGACTTAAGCATCGCTACGGGTGAGAAAGTCTCATCGTAGTCAACTCCTTGAACTTGTCGAAAACCTTTCGCAACAAGTCGAGCTTTGTAAACAGTAACATTACTGTCAGCGTCAGTCTTCCTCTTGAAGATCCATTTATTTTCGATGGCTTGCCGATCATCGGGCTAGTCAACCAAAGTCCACACTTTGTTCTCATACATGGATCCCATCTCAGATTTCATGGCCTCAAGCCATTTTGCGGAATCTGGGCTTATCATCGCTTCCTCATAGTTCGCAGATTCATCATGGTCTAGTAACATGACTTCCAGAACTGGGTTGCCGTACCACTCTGGTGCGGAACGTACTCTGGTTGATCTACGACGTTCAGCAGAAACTTGATCTGAAGTTTCATGATCATCATCATTAGCTTCCTCACTAATTGGTATAGGAATCACTTGAACTAGTTTCTGTGATGTTCCACTTTCCAATTCAGGAGAAGGTACAATTACCTCATCAAGTTCTACTTTCCTCCCACTCACTTCTTTCGAGAGAAACTCCTTCTCTAGAAAGGATCCACTCTTAGCAACAAAGACCTTGCCTTCGGATCTGTGATAGAAGGTGTACCCAACAGTTTCTTTTGGGTATCCTATGAAGATTTACTTCTCCGATTTGGGTTCGAGCTTATCATGTTGAAACTTTTTCGCATAAGCATCGCAGTCCCAAAATTAAAGAAATGACAGCTTAGGTTTCTCGTCAAACCACAGTTCATACGGTGTCATCTCGACGGATTTAGATGGTGCCCTATTTAACGTGAATGTAGCTGTCTCTAATGCATAACCCCAAAAGCAATAGTGGTAGATCGGTAAGAGACATCATCGATCGCACCATATCTAATAAAGTACGGTTATGACGTTCGGACACACCATTACACTATGGTGTTCCAGGTGGCGTGAGTAGTGAAACTATTTCACATTGTTTTTACTGAAGGCCAAACTCGCTAACTCAAATATTTTACCTCTACGATCATATCGTAGAAACTCTTATTTTCTGTTACGATGATTCTCCACTTCACTCTGAAATTCTTTGAACTTTTCAAATGTTTCAGACTTGTGCTTCATTAAGTAGATATACCCATATCTGCTCAAATCATCAGTGAAGGTCAGAAAATAACGATACCCGCCGCGAGCTTCAACACTTATTGGTCCGCATACATCAGTATGTATGATTTCCAACAACTCTGTTGCTCGCTCCACAGTTCCGGAGAACGGAGTTTTAGTCATCTTGCCCATGAGGCATGGTTCACAAGCACCAAGTGATTCATAATCAAGTGATTCCAAAAGTCCATCACTATGGAGTTTCTTCATGCGCTTTACACCAATATGACCTAAACGGCAGTGCCACAAATAAGTTGCACTATCATTATTAACCTTGCATCTTTTGGCTCAATATTATGAATATGTGTATCACACGATCGAGATCCAACAAACCATTTTCATCGGGTGTATGACCATAGAAGGTTTTATTCATGTAAACAGAACAACAATTATTCTCTAACTTACATAAATAACCGTATTGCAATAAACATGATCAAATCATATTCATGTTCAACACAAACACCAAATAACACTTATTTAGGTTTAACACTAATCCCAAAAGTATAGGGAGTGTGCGATGATGATCATATCAATCTTGGAACTACTTCCAATACACATCGTCACTTCATCCTTTAACTAGTTTCTGTTCATTATGCAACTCCCATTTCGAGTTACTACTCTTTAGCAACTAAACCAGTATCAAATACCGAGGGGTTGCTATGAACACTAGTAAAATACACATCAATAATATGTATATCAAATACACATGTACTAAGTTTTCGGTTAATACAATTCCAGCATGAATAATAAACATTTATCATGATATAAGGAAATATAAATAACAACTTTATTATTGCCTCTAGGGCATATTTCCTTCACGCGGGTGCAAGGATTGTTTACTTTACGCAAAGTTCTTTTAATGCAGTTGTCTGTTGCTTTGAGTTTACACTATGGGTGGGACTCGCAACTTAATACCAGCGAGATGTTCTGGATAGATATCTCAAGGTGGATGATTAGCAGTAGATATTGATGGATTTCGGTCTACTTACCTTGGCGTACCGCCCATGCTTTGAACCTCTACCTTTCTTGCAATATAATTAGCATTGGTTTGCGCACATAATTCTGTCAATTGCCCAGCTGTAATTCGTTTACCTCACATAGCTGTTTTATCGTCTTTTGGGAGAGAGACATCACTAGTGAACATCATGGGACCCCGGTCCATATTACCATCATCGATCACATCCACTATTTACTTTACGCTTTTACTTACTATTGCAACATTACCTATCACTATTATCACTTTCGTTTGATCCTTTGTAAACTACAAGGCCGGAGAGATTGACAACCTCTCTGTACTCGTTGGGAGCAAAGTTATTTGTATCTGTGTGCAGGTCCACGTTGATTGCTAATATATCTGGCGCCGTTAGCAGTTGACACCTTCTTGTTGAAACTGGGAGTCTCAGGGAAATCGATCCTTGGTATTGCCAAGGGAAAACTTCCGCTACACTGCATCTCAAACCTTCCACTTGTGGTAACCAACGAGGGGCGAGAAGCCATCAAGCAAAGTTTTCTGGCGCCGTTGCCGGGGACTCCACCCTTCAAGATAGGGGAGTTGCACGCTATCTTTTATCTTTTCTTTTTAGTCTTGTTAGTTTACCTTTCAATTTTCTTTATGTCTTTTCACTAGTTTTGCTTAATGGAAAACAACAAAAATATGAGAGAGCTTTATAAGCTCTACCTTGCTTTGGGACATGATGTGTTTGAAGAGAAAATTAAAAAACCTATGGAACTTTATTATTTGCATAACAATCATGATGGTGGTGATGTTATTAGTATGCTTTCTTTGAATATCATTATTGCTAATGACATGGAAAGCTCTAAGCTTGGGGATGACACGTTTGATGAACATGATATTTTTAGTCCCCCAACTTTTGAAGAGAAAATTTACCTTGATGATACTTTGCTTCCTATACATGATGATTACAATGATGAATATGATGTTTTCAGTCCACCTACTATTGAGGATAAAATTTATTATGATTTTGATATGCCTCCTAAATATGATGATGGTTATGATAGTCTTACTCTCACTATTCCTAATAAGAAAGATTTTGCTTATATGAAGAGTAATGACACTTTTTTGCATGTGGATCATGGTAACAATGCTTTATGTGATGCTTATATTGTTGAGTTTATTTGTGATCCCACTGAAAATTATTATGAGAAGGGAACATATGCTTATAGATATTTCAATGATATCAAGTTCCCTCTCTTTATGTTGAAGGTTTTGAAGCTACACTTGTTTTGCCTTCCTATGCTTATTGCTTTATGCTTCAATGAATTATTCTATTGCAATATTCCTATGCATAGGAAGCATGTTAGGCTTAAATGTGTTTGGTATTTGCTTCTTGATGCTCTCTTTTGTTCTTCAACTCTTATTCCTATGAGAGCATCATTAAAGTCTCATGCCTAGCTTAAAGGCATAAAAGAAAGCACTTTTGGGAGGCAGCCCAATGAATAAATTTTTATTTTGATTTTGTTGTGTCTTGATGTTGTTACTACAGTAGCATCATCATTGTATCTTTGCTTTTCAATTTTGTGCCAAGTGTAGCCTCTGATTGCAAGAAAGTTCAAAAGTTGTGACGTGCTGTCCAGGAAACAGATTCTGTCCTTGGATAGAAAAATTCGTATAAAATCACCAGATCATCTTTTTGGTCAGAATGTTTTCGACAGCGTGCTCTATACAATTGTCTTTCGTGCGTCTGTTTTGAGTTTTTTGATTAGAGTTGCAGAAGTGCCCCGAAAAAATCATTTACTACCTGATGTTCTGTTTTTCACAGATTCTGTCCTGTTTTGCCTTTCCTTCATTTTGCAAACCTAGAGCTTGCTTTTTCTTTGCAAAAACCTTTTGGCAATCTCGAGAAACAGTAGATCTCCAAGAATATCCTTATTTTCAGCAAGGAACAATTATTTTATTATGGGTACTAACCTCGCTAATCAGTTTATGATGAGTTATGTATGAAGGGAGTTTTCAAGTGTGCGAGGGAAGATGATAAAAAGATTCAGGAGTGTCAAACGCTCAAGCTTGGGGATGAACCCATGCACCCCCAAGAAATATTCAAGGAGACTCAAGCGTCTAAGCTTGGGGATGCCCCCGTGCATCCCCTTCTCCATCAACATTATCAGTTCGTCTTTCGTTCCACTATATTTTTATCACTTCATGTGTTATGTGCTATGCTTGGAGCGTCTTGCTTTTAGTTTTCATTTTTAGTTTTCTTTAGCTTTTCATAATGAGTTGGAACTCAGCATTTCTTTATGTGGGAGAGAAACACGCTCCACTTCTACCTAGAACATAACATAGAATTTTCATGTCTATCTTTGCTGTGTGTGTTCTTTGTCTTTCAATAGCTACTATCATGCTTAGCTTTTAGTTTTCATGCTTATCTTTTTAAAGAGCTTTTGTTTAGTTGGTTGCTTGAACTCTCTTTACTTATCATGATTATCTTGTTAAGAGAGTTTGCTTCCGTGGCACCGGTCGATATGTCTATGATAAAGATGCTACGTGCATAATGGTGCTTAGTAGTTCATGTTTTCTTATGGTTAGTCTCAAATAGCTGGAGGGTTTCCAATGTGTTATTGGAGTACCAACATGATTTGTTTGCCTATGATGTGGTATGGTTTAGTAATATCTTCCTTCAAGAATTTATTTTGATTGACTTGGCGTATGCTCACGCATATTTAAGACTGTAAAGAAAGTCTGTCAAGCCTTGATGATCTTTTGTTTCTGAGTAGCGATATAACTACCATGCCTGATTCAATGTTGCTTTGTCGCTCTGCATGATTATGACCGTCATTGCTCTCTTAGTTGGTCGCTCCCAGTCTTTTGCTAACCTCCACCTGTACTAAGCGGACTGACTGCTTGTGCATCCAAACTCCTTTAAACCAGTTATGCCATATGAGTCCACCATACCTTCCTACATGGTATTTACCTGCCATTCCTAACGGAGACTTTCATGTACCATCTCAAAATTATTTAAAGAAAAAGAAAAAATGCATTCCTATTTTGTGCCTCTGTTTTAAGTCCATGAGGAAGTAGTAGTTAATTCATGATCTTTTTAAGTTGGACAAGCTTCACCCCGGGATTGCATGTATAATGTGCAAACCCATAACACGAGAAGGAACTGGCATTGAGTGCGCCCGGCTCAAAATTAATATAACAAACAAACCCTCCTTCACGCTTTGTTCATGAGAAATCAGAAAACTTTGGCAGTGATAAACAAAGGAGATTAAGAGGATGTGATCGTCCTCATTCGGGAGCCGTTCCTCGAAACTTGTCCATCTCAAAGAGTAATTGAGTTATCTGCTAGCATTCGTTGACGAAACATGCATGATCTAAGAAGAAAATAATAATTATTACCTCTGTTTTTAAAACCAAGAGCTCTGGTACATGCTTTGTCTTTGTTTCCGATTACGGGTTTTCAACCTTGCCAACAAAAGCCACGGTTCGAGGGTCTCCACCTTCTTTTAAAAGCACCAACTACTGAGAGCATGATTGTCATTCCGAGTGTAATGTGCATTGTCCCAAAGTAGCATTGTCTTTTGCATGATTATGATATCGTTTATTTTGAAATCATTGTATCTAGTCATCACTTAAACCTTGGAGGTGCCCCTGCATTTATGTTTTGCTTCACTAAAGGGGGCAAGCGAGATATCACTTTATCATATTTGCACACCATGCTCATTACAAATCTATTTGATGTTTCAATACCATGTTGTAAAACTTTTAGTTCTTTGTGATTTTCTCATGAGGCAACTTAATTACTACAGATTCATTGTCTCAGTAAGCTTTTGTCATATGACTATGAAAAATCCTTATATGGTTAATAGCATGTCACCACAGAAATTATTCTTGTTATCATTTACCTACTCGAGGACGAGCATGAATTAAGCTTGGGGATGTTGATACGTCCAAAACGTATCTATAATTTCTGCTTGCTCCATGCCTCTTTTGGGTGATATTGCTATGATATTTATACACTTCCATACACTTTTGATCATATTTGGACTAACCTATTAACTCAGTGCACCCCAGTGCCAGTTTATGTTTTCTGCTGTTTTTGTATTTCAGGTTTTCACGTTACGAGAACTGCCCGAAAAATTCCAGAAAAATTATATAAAAAATCAGCGTTCCAGAAGCTTCCCAGCTGCCAAAGGGCAGCCGGAGGGGGGCCACCAGGGCCCTAGGCGCCCTGGTGGCGCGGGCCCCCCTGGCCGCGCCGGGGGGGGGGGGGGGGCGCCTGGGCCCCCCGAGCCTCCGCTGATGCCCCCCTTTGGCATATATTTATATCGCGTCCCGAAACCCTCGAGAGGGGAACCCTTTTTCGCGATCTCATCTATGTTCCGCCGCCGCCGCCGCTTCCAAGATCGGGAGCACCAGGAGAACTCTTCCCGGCACTCTGCCGGAGGGGAGGATCACCACCGGGAGCTTCTCCACCACCATGGACGCCTCCCGGATGAGTTGTGAGTAGTCTCCCTTGGACCATGGGTCCATGACCAGTAGCTATGTGATGTTCTCCTCCCGTTCTTGTGCTTCACTAATTAGTCCTCGTGAGCTGCCCTACATGATCGAGGCACATATGTAATCCTTATGCTGTTGCTATGATGAGTTTGCTGGGATCCGATGGATTGTGAGATTATGTTCAGATTGTGTTTGAGTAATATATTTGATCTACCTCTTTTATATTTATGTTCATAAGTAATTCTTGCATGTTCCCCGTTGTTATTTATTGCTTTGGCCAAGTAGTAGGTAGTGACTCCAAGAGGGAACGTTATGCTTGATTGTGGGTTCATGCCCCTCGATGACTAGCTTGAGTGACAGAAACATGAGTGTAGGGGATGTGCTGATGCCACAAGGGGGAAAACAACGGTGCTTGTGCCCGCGGGTGCAAGGATTGTTTACTTTACGCAAAGTTCTTTTAATGCAGTTGTCTGTTGCTTTGAGTTTACACTATGGGTGGGACTCGCAACTTAATACCAGCGAGATGTTCTGGATAGATATCTCAAGGTGGATGATTAGTAGTAGATATTGATGGATTTCGGTCTACTTACCTTGGCGTACCGCCCATGCTTTGAACCTCTACCTTTCTTGCAATATAATTAGCATTGGTTTGCGCACATAATTCTGTCAATTGCCCAGCTGTAATTCGTTTACCTCACATAGCTGTTTTATCGTCTTTTGGGAGAGAGACATCACTAGTGAACATCATGGGACCCCGGTCCATATTACCATCATCGATCACATCCACTATTTACTTTACGCTTTTACTTACTATTGCAGCATTACCTATCACTATTATCACTTGCGTTTGATCCTTTGTAAACTACAAGGCCGGAGAGATTGACAACCTCTTTGTACTCGTTGGGAGCAAAGTTATTTGTATCTGTGTGCAGGTCCACGTTGATTGCTAATATATCTGGCGCTGTTAGCAGTTGACACCTTCTTGTTGAAACTGGGAGTCTCAGGGAAATCGATCCTTGGTATTGCCAAGGGAAAACTTCCGCTACACTTCATCTCAAACCTTCCACTTGGGGTAACCAACGAGGGGCGAGAAGCCATCACACCTCTCCCCGCCGCCCACGCGCCCGGCCGGCAATCTCCGGCCGGACAACCACCGCGCCACCGCCCTACCTCGTTCCTGCTCCAGATCCAGGAGGGAGTTGCCTCTTGCGCGTGGGACTCCACACCGGCCTCGGCCCACCGCAGCAAGGCCCAGCTCCGCGCCCCCTCCGTCGGCCAGCCCCGTCCGCAGCCGGGCCGGCCCAGCTCCCCGTCGGCCGGCCCAGCCTTCCTCCGACCGGCCCAACCTCCTCTCCAGATCTGGGCTAGGCCCATGGTGAGATGCCTAAGCCCTGCCCCGTGCACGAGTTAACTATCTAGCGCTCGTTTTTTTCTGTCTTCGAAAAACGGCTAAGTCCCAGAATTGCATAATATGTTGCCTTGTTGGTGTGGCTGTAACTTTTTGCTCGTAGATCCAAATGATACATGTGATATGTCAATGATCATGGTGATACCTAATCATCGTTGCAAGAGTGCTATATGTTTAAAACTGTTGTTACCTATAATTTTGTTAGCATGTTTGTGAGGTGATAACTTTGTGCATGTTGGTCCAAATGGAGAATATGATATGTCAAAATGCTCATTGTGAAGTGCTCTACATGATGGTTGCTATAACTTTCATGTTAGGTGCCATATTGCCATGTTAATCTCTGTTGCAAAAGTGCATTTGGCTGTTAAGTGCTGAAACTAGTTATGAGATGCTGATTTGACTTGCTCATTGCTATTGATGTGTTTGTCTTCATGCCACATCTCTATATGTTCTAGAAGCACAATCATATAGTCTTTGCTGTGGTGTAATCCACTTTCCATGATATGCCTTGAGGTGACTTAAACAAGCTTGTAAACATGCCATGCCAATGTTACTGTTTTATACTTAGTGAAAAAAACTGCTAAGTCTGGAATCTGTTAACCTGATGCTATGTTTGTTTGATGCCCCACTCAAATCCACGCTTGTTTTGGAGTGGCCAATGATCATGTCTTGTTGTCCATGTTATTGTCAATCCATCCATGCCCTTACTTGCACATATGGCCTGCTGTAGCTTATTTATTTCTTGCCCTCAAGTTGCTATAAATTTTACCTGTCAGACTTTTATCAGCATGATCAATTTGGTGAAGCTTGTTGTTATTGATCCATGCCTCCTATGGAGTTGTTTGATGTATGCTATGTATACTACATGTCCATGATCTTTATGTTCTTATTAGAGTTGATATGCTTTTTGTTTTGTGCCTCCGAAGGCAGCATCGTGATGATGTTTTTGCCTTCCCAGATTTTGACTAAGTCTGGATAAATTTATTGCAACTTGCCATGCATGTTTAGATGTGTTCCAGCAAGCTTTTGGATGTGTTCTAAGTGCATGCTTGTTAAGTATCATGTCTATTTCACATCCATGCTTCTTGTTATCATGTTTGGGTGTTGTAGCATATATATACCTTGCTCCAATGTTGTTATGTGGTTGTTTTGCCCACAACTTCTAGCCCGTTGCTCCATTTTGAGCGTGCTCTATATGAAACTTGTGTGATTTTGAATGTAGAAGCATAATATCATGTTGTTTTCATGTCTGGAGTGTGTTTGCTTGATGTTTGGGTGCATCTTGCACCGTTGCCTTGTTTGTCTTGTTTTGCTCATATCTTCTAGGTCGTAGCTTCGAATTTAACAAACTTGATATGAAACTTGACTAGAATTTCATGTAGATCATCATGGTGCATGTTAACTTGCTGTTTAACAACTTTAACTTAAGGTTTGTTCAGATCTAGAATAATTTGAAATTATGCACATGAGGACTTACCGGAATTGTTATATGTAGTTTCCGGCCTCATTTTAACTTGTTGTTTGGTGTTGTTCTTGTGTGCTTCATCCCTTGCCATGAATTGCATCATATAGACTTGTCTTGCATCATGCTTGGTTGAGCATCTTGTCATGTTCTTGAGTGGCGTGTTTACCGTGTTGTATGCTTTCTTCTCGCTAGTTATTTTCTGTTGCGATCGTGAGGATTCGTTCGGCTACACATGGTTCGTCTTCAAGGCTTCTTCTTCGTCTTCTTCATGGAACCGTTCTTCTTCCTTGCGGGATATCAGGCAAGATGACCATACCCTTGGATACCTTTACTACCATTGCCATGCTTAGTTGTCTTGATGCTATCGTTATATGTCGCGCTACCCATCATTATTCTCAGCCCCTCTCCTTGTTGCCATGAACCCTCTAACCTTTGACACCTTCCCAGAAAACCATTGTTTGGCTATGTTACCTGCTTGCTCAGCCCCCCTTATAGCGTTGTTAGTTGTTAGTTGCAGGTGAAGATGAAGTTCGTTCCATGTTGGAACTTGTTGTTGGAATATCACAATATGTCTTATATATATTAACACACCTATACACTGGGCATGGGTGGAAGGCTTGGCCTTTTGCTCGGTGTTCTGTTCCACTCATGCCACCTTAGGAGCCGATAAACCGGCATTATGTTCCTTGATTTTGTGTTCCTTACATGGTTGGGTATATGGGGACCCCTTGACAGTTCGTCCTTAAATAAAACTCCTCCAGCAAGGCCCAACATTGGTTTTAATTTGCAACATAATAAAAACTTAATTAATTAATTAATTGCATAGGGAGTTAGCGCTACCCAAGGATTCTTTCTACATAGCAGGGGGGGCAGTGCTGATGGTGTTAGTCCCAAACGGGGAGACTGCGGGGCCACCGCGGGGAAACTCGAAGATTGGCTCCCGTAGGCTCGCCCATCCGGGCGTGGCCTGAGACGAGATACGCGCGGCTACTATCAGGGTGTCGGCACACCGGGAGGTCTTGCTGGACTTGTTTTACCATTGTCGAATGTGCACCGGGATTCCGAGCCTGATCGGATTGTCCCTAAGATAAGGAGTGATATTATTATTACTTCTGCTGATCGTGAGAGCTTGTGATGGGCTAAGTTGGGACACCCCTGCAGGGTTATGATCTTTCGAAAGCCATGCCCGTGGTTATGTGGCAGATTGGAATTTGTTAATGTCCGGTTGTAGAAAACTTGACAGAGGATCCGAAGTAAAACACACAACTGTGTGAGTAACCGCGACTGTCTCTTTTCACTTTGAGAAGAGAACACGGTGGGGTTATGTTTGACTCGTAGGTAGTTCAGGATCTTTAGCGATCACTACTAGTTTGCGACCGTTTGCGTAGATGCTCTTCTTATTCTTGTACTCGTAAGTTAGCCACCATACTTATGCTTAGCCGCTGCTGCAACCTCACCACTTTACCTCTTCCTACCCATTAAGCTTTGCTAGTCTTGTTACCCATGGTTATGGGATTGCTGAGTGCTCGTGGCTCACAGATACTACAACAACAGTTGCAGGTGCAGGTTTCTGATGTCTTGACGTGAGAGCAATGTTCTTTTGTTGGAGTTCCTTCTTCTTCTTCTTCTTCTTCTTCTTCTTCTTCTTCAGTCTTGGGTTAGGTTCTGGGTCGGCAGCCTGGGATAGAAGATGGATGTCTTTGTCCTTTCCATGTTTGCATCCGTAGTCGGATGCCTTGTATTGATGTTGTTGTATTCATGTGACTTGTATGTATTGTTGTATCCCCAATGTATGTATGTAATGGTACGATGTAATGATATCCATCTTGCTAAGCGCCCAAAATGCGGTTGTGCCTCAATCAAGTAAGTGTCATGTGATCGGGATAGAATCGCATCTTAGGCCTGACAAGTTGGTATCAGAGCCTCGACCGACCATAGGAGCCCCCTTGATTGATCGTAGTCTGGCCGTTGTCGAGTCTAGCGAAAACACTTTTCGGAGTCCAGTTATATCAGAGAGTAGGAATTCTTTTACTCCTCAGTTCCTTCATTGCTCTGGTGAGGAATCTTGACGTAGGTGTTTTGAATTACTCCTCTTACCCTTCAACTTTTTTTTAGGATCACGCGGTTAGTTTTCGTTCGTTGCGTTGTCAGTTCTTTCATCTGGTGCATCTCTCGTCAAGTGGATTCGACCCTCTTCTTCTTTGCAAGTTCAATCCTCATTTCTTTTCAACCGGTGTTGTTTTCCCCGTCCAAGTGGTCTTTCTTTTTCCCACCCATCCACCCTTTTTGCTTCTCGGAGCCGGAGTCCTTAATCGAGTATCCATCCTACTCGTGCGAATGCCTCGCTTCCTTTCCTCAATTATTTCAATTGGTGAATTCTCATCTCGTTCGTCCTTCTTCATATCTTCTTCTTTTACGGTGGATTCAATTCATGTATTCCGTGTTCTTCATATTCTTTTACCTCCGCTCAAGTGTTTTCCCCCTTGCTCGTTGATGACCCACAACCGTAGGGGATCTATTGCAGCGTTTTCGATAAGTAAGAGTGTCGAACCCAACGAGGAGCAGAAGGTATTGATAAGCGATTCTGAGCAAGAAATTACTGCAAGCACTTAAAGATAACTTTTTAGGGGTTTTCTCGATATAAGCAACAGGAAAGTAAAAGCAAGCAATGTAAAAGGCACTGAGAGTAACAAGTGGCCCAATCCTTTCTTAGCAAAGGAGAGGCCTAGCAACTGAACTTATAAAGACTAAAGCGTTCCCGAGGACACACGGGAGAAGCAGTCATGTGCTTTCGCCATATTCCGTATCGATACTATGTTATGTGTTGATAAGTGTTGAGTGGGTGGATCTATGCTAGTACACTCTCTAGACTAAGATGAGTGCACTCTTATGATTAAACACCTTGCAAGCATCCGCAAATACAAGATAGAATTTAAGGCAAAAGCCTAACCATAGCAATACGATCAAGGATCCATTGTTCCCTTATGCAAAAGCGTGCGAACTGGGGTTCAGGTTTCTGTCACTCCGGCAACCCACCGTAAGCATTCCTTGTACACAATGTGTTCTCCTAGGTCCTTAATAAGGCGAAGTGTTGAGTGTTCGACTCACACAACACCACTAGTAGAATGACAACACAACTTAAGTATCAAACAACACATATTACTTCAACAGCATATGACTACTAACAACAAGACTCTCCCCATGTCCTCAAGAACTAAGGTAACTACTCACGAGACATAAAAGAGATCATGATCAGTGGAGATAAATGGGTGATAAACAATCTGGACATAATAATATTTCTCCAACAAAACTCAATAGCATTCACCACAAAGTAGTAATCAACACCGATGGAGTAGAGAGGATAGGTAGTACGAGTTACAACACAAGTTGCAATTGTGAGATGAGATTTGGATGAAGATGGAGATGGTGCTGGTGTTGGGGATGATGTTGATGATGATCTCGATGATGCCCGTGATGATGATGGCGACGATATCCCCTTCCGGGAGGTGATCTCCCCGGCGAAATCTGCCCACCGGAGATGGCTTTTTCTTCTCTGTAGGTTTCCGCCATGGAGCGGCGGCGGAACTCCGTAAAAACTCCCTGTTTTAGGGTTTTCGGATAACGGAGAGTATATAGGCAAAAGGGGGCAGTCGGAGGTGGGCCAGGGGCTCCAGGCGCCCCCCCGGCGCGGCCGGGGGGGGGGGGGGGGCGCCCCCAGGGCGCCTGGGCACCCTGTGGCCCCCCTCTGGTTGCCCTTTCGCATGTCTTCGTGACTCGTCCGAAAAATATCCTTCGTCGATTTTCAGGTAATTTGGAGGTATTCTTCTTCAGCAACTCAGCGTCCACTTTTTACCGCTGAATCCTGCGTCTGCTGCTTCGGCATCGGAAAGTTGCAAACTGTGTAAAATAGACCAAAACAACATAAGAACATCATCGTAACGTGAAATATATCAATGAATAAGGATAAATTATGATACAAAATAGTGATGCATTTTGGACGTATCAACACCCCCAAGCTTAGACCTCGCTTGTCCCCAAGCGAATACTGAGCTCGGTAAACCTGTCCACAAGTTTAGAGAGTGAAGTGTCGATAACTAGAATACGGACAAGAAGCATCACAGTTTCTCTACCAACTCAAATATCCTCACCAGCAATCTTCAACTCATAAGGCCCTTATAGAAGAGTGGTAACACTTATATTCGGAAGTAGGGCTAAAGAAACTCATTGAATCATGGCAAACATGTCCTTTGGTCAAAGAACAACTAATAGCTTTTACTTTTGCTCTTTCTTTATGTTTTGATGAGATTAACTGAAGCTTTTGAAAGAACATGTTATCAGGCAAGAAGCGAAAGTGTTAACACAAAGGAAGATATTTGCCTTAGCTGGCTTGACAAACAACTTACTTATCAAATGATAATGTCAACAAGGATATGATATGACAAATCTTAATGCAACTTTATATGAATGTATCCTTATCAACATCAAATGTCCGCTCTCTTTGAGAAATAGAAGGAAGTAGGAATGACTGACTCATTCTAAAATTAAAAGATAGGCCCTGCTCTAGGGTAGTAGGGAAAACTCATGTGCTATCCTTAAATCAAACAGAATGAAAACAAGTTTTGAGAGGTGCATGATTTGTCAACGAATGCTAATAGATAACTCAATTACTTCTTGAGCTGGACAAGTTTCAAGGAACGGCTCCCGTACGAGGACGATCACATCCTCTTATTCTCCTTTGTTTATCACTGCCAAAGTTTTCTGATTTCTCATGAACAAGCGTGAAGGAGGGTTTGTTTGTTATATTATTTTCAAGCCGGGCGCACTCTTTGCGAGTTCCTTCTCGTATTATGGGTTTGCACATTAGACATGCAATCCGGGGGTGAAGCTTGTCCAACTCAAAAAGATCATGAATTAGCTATTACTTCCTCATGAGCTAAAACAGAGGCACAAAATAAAAGATTTTGAACTTTTAAGGATAACACATAAATTATGTACTTTAGGAGGTGGTAGTGGAATACCACGAGTAGGAAGGTATGGTGGACTCATATGGAAGGTATTGGTTTAAGGGTATGGATGCACAAGCAGAATTCCGCTTAGTACAGAGTTAGGCTAGCAAAGGTTTTGAGAGAACAGACAATTGATGATGACTAAGATGCAAAACAATATAAAGCGTAAACATTGAAATAAGCATAACACATCAAGTTGTCTTCCTTGTCAGCATAACACTTCAAGCATAATAACGTAAGGGTTTTGGCTATGTCGATACTTTTAGGAAAATCATGCTTGTTGTTATGAACAAAGCTATGTTTGCCAAGATTAAATAAAGTTTTCACAGCCATACCTGATATAAGGTCAATACTCCCCATAAGAATCATCATATAAGGTTGATTGCGTGAAGAGAATACCGAGTGCAGCAAAAGGAACCAATAAACTTCTCATTAATATTCCATCATAGACGACTCCACACTCACGGATACAATCTCCACCGAAGGAGTGATAGACCTCAATGCACACACCTATTTCATATAATAACCTCCTAGACATGATACGACTCTACTTGACTCTAAAAGACAAAAGGTAAAGATAAAGATACCAGGCACTCCCCCAAGCTTGGAACAAGCCAAGGGAATGCCATTACCCCAGGTGATTTCACTCCTCATCCTTGTTGGCGTTGATCACGTAGTCCTCGGCGAAACGCTTCCATGGAAGGGGTTCTCCAGTCTCATATGAGAAGTTTGTCTCCTGAATCCTGCATGCAGCACCCATACTCATGCGCATAAACCTTAGTTCATACTCACAGTTCTGGCGATGTAGATCATTAATTTGCCCTTGGAGCTCTATAATTCTTTCTTCAGACGCGGTGATGCTTTTCCACATCTCCTTCATCTCCTTCAGGAAGTAGTTCTTCAGCTCGTTGGTGATGTTAAAGTTAGCTTCAACACCACGCTCGATCATCTTCTTGTACTCGAAGACTTCTTGCTCCACTTCTTCCAGCCTGGCCTAGATGCTCCCCTCCTTGATAGGTCCCTTCAGATCTTCTTGACGAAGGACACCGTCCTCCATCTGAACAACATGAGGGTGCTTCTTCACCTCAGCGAGGTAAGGGTTGATGACGTTGACGACGAACTTGTCCTTGGGGGAACTTGGAGAAGCCATGGCACCTAGATTCAGCTGAAAGATTCCCTGGCAGAAACAGATCGAAAAGAAAACACACGAAATCGCAAGATATGTTGCCGGAACAATCCGGGCAAATATATAGCAAAAATTTGTGCACAGAAAGGAAGGTAACGGGCTAAAGCGGGGTCGGGGACGGACTCCCGGGTGTCCAGGCGCCCTGGCGGCGCGGCCAGGAGGTAGGGCGCGCCAGGGGGGGCGCCTGGACCCCCTGGAGCTCGTCTCCGGCTCCGCTTAGGCTCAGAATTTTATTAATTTTGCAAAAACTCATAATATGGAACTTTTATGGCGGTTCGCGATGTTTCCTTACCGTAATATATACCTTTTCTTTATTCTGCTTCTGCTGGCGTCTGAAACAGGGCTGCAACATGTTCTTCGTGAGTTGTTGTGTATATTATATTCACATCAACATTGACAGGGTCTCCTGCTATATAATGTTTAAGTCTTTGCCCATTCACAACTTGAGGTTTGGTGCCTTCAAAATTGTTAATCTTAATTGCACCAGACCGATAGACTTCTTCAATATGAAATGGCCCTTCCAACCTGGAAAGTAGTTTGCCTGGAGAAAACCTGAAACGGGATCTAAACAACAAAACTTTATCACCAACATTAAATTCACGTTTCAGAATCTTCCTATCATGCCACTTCTTTACCTTTTCCTTGAACATTTTAGCGCTCTCGTAAGCTTCACTTCTCCATTCATCTAGAGAAGTCAAGTTCATGAGACGCTTCTCACCAGCTAATTTTGGGTCAGCATTAAGCTCTCTGACAGCCCAGAAAGCTTTGTGCTCTAACTCTAATGGCAAATGGCAAGCCTTGCCATAAACCATCTTGTAGGGGGACATGCCCATGGGGTTTTTGTAAGCAGTTCTATATGCCCACAAAGCATCTCCTAACTTATTTGACCAGTCCTTTCTATTCCTGTTTACTGTTTTCTGCAAGATCAACTTAATCTCTCTATTGGTGAGCTCAACTTGCCCACTAGTTTGAGGATGATAAGGCGAAGCAATTCTATGATTGACATCGTATTTGGCTAAAGCCTTTCTAAAAGCTCCGTGCGTGAAGTGTGATCCTCCATCAGTCATGAGATACCTCGGTACACCAAACCTAGGAAAAATTACATCTTTAAGCATTTTCAAAGATGTCTTGTGATCAGCACTTTCAGTGGGGATTGCTTCAACCCACTTGGTCACATAATCAATAGCTACTAAAATGTGAGTGTACTTGTGCGAAGAAGGAAAAGGACCCATAAAATCAAAACCCCAACAATCAAAGGGTTCAATCACTAGTGAGTAATTCATAGGCATCTCATTCCTTCTACTAATGTTACCAACTCTCTGACATTTATCACAGGCTAAAACATAATTTCTAGCATCTTTAAAAAGAGTAGGCCAATAAAAACCTGATTGAAGAACCTTATGTGCAGTTCTCTCACCGGCATGATGTCCTCCATAGGGACTATCATGACACCGTCTGAGAATGTCCTTCTGCTCATGTTCCGGTATGCAGCTTCTCACGATCCCGTCGGGACCTTCCTTGAAAAGATGTGGGTCATCCCAAAAGTAGTGCCTCAAATCATGAAAGAACTTCTTCCTTTGCTGAAATGTTAAACCTGGAGGCAAATACTTTGCAACAATAAAATTAGCATAATCTGCATACCAAGGATCGGAAAGAGATTGTATTTTTACAACGGCAAGTTGCTCGTCTGGAAAACTATCGTTGACTGGGATGGGGTCGTGCGGTATATCTTCCATCCTTGAAAGATTGTCCGCCACCGGATTGTCTTCTCCTTTCCTATCAACAATCTACAAATCAAATTCTTGAAGAAGGAGTACCCATCTGATAAGCCTTGGTTTGGCATCCTTCTTTGTCATAAGATATTTAATGGCAGCATGATCAGTATGAATAATAACTTTGGAATCAACAATATACTGTCTAAACTTATCACAAGCAAATACTACAGCTAAGAATTCCTTCTCAGTAGTAGCATAATTCTTTTGAGCACTATCAAGGGTTTTGCTAGCATAATGTATAACATTCAATTTCTTATCAACTTTTTGTCCTAAAACAGCTCCAACAGCAAAATCACTAGCATCACACATAATCTCAAAAGGTAAATTCCAGTCAGGTGGTTGTACTATAGGAGCGGTTATTAAAGCTTTCTTAAGGACTTCAAAAGCTTCCTTACAATCCTCATTAAATACAAAAGGGACGTCCTTCTGGAGAAGATTAGTGAGGGGCCTCGAGGTTTTAGAAAAGTCTTTAATAAGTCTTCTATAGAAACCAGCATGACCAAGAAAACTGCGAATACCTTTGATGTCCCTTGGATAGGGCATCCTCTCGATAGCTTCGATCTTGGCTTTGTCCACTTCAATTCCCCTTTCGGAAATCTTGTGACCAAGAACGATTCCTTCGTTAACCATGAAGTGGCACTTCTCCCAGTTGAGTACCAAATTCGTCTCCTCACATCTCTGCAAAACTTTATTAAGATTGTGAAGACAATGGTCAAAGGAGGTTCCATAGACGGAGAAATCGTCCATGAATACTTCCATAATATCCCCACAGAAACCATGAAAGATAGCAGACATACACCTTTGAAAAGTAGCAGGGGCATTACATAAACCAAAAGGCATACGCCTGTAAGCATAAGTACCAAAGGGACAAGTAAAAGTGGTCTTATCTTGATCAGCAGTGTTAACATGAATTTGAGAGAAGCCAGAATAACCATCGAGATAACAAAAGTGGGTATTTTTGGATAACCTTTCAAGCATTTGGTCGATGAACAGCAACGGGTAGTGATCCTTCCTGGTTGCCTTGTTCAGCTTCCTGTAATCAATACACATTCTATATCCAATAATAATTCTCTGAGGTATTAGTTCATTTTTATCATTAGGAACCACAGTTGTACCTCCTTTCTTAGGAACACAATGTACCGGGCTTACCCACTTACTATCGGCTATAGGGTAGATAATACTTGCGGCTAGAAGCTTGAGAATCTCAGTTCTTACAACATCCATCATCTTCAGATTCAACCGTCGTTGATGATCAACAACTGGTTTAGCATCAGGCTCAAGGTTGATAGTATGTTGACAGATAGATGGACTAATCCCCTTAAGGTCATCAAGGGTATAGCCAATTGCGCCTCGGTGTTTACGAAGTACTTCCAATAGTCGCTCTTCTTCATATCCTGAAAGGTTAGAATTGATAATAACAGGATATACTTTCTTTTCATCTAAATAAGCATACTTGAGCGTATCGGGAAGAGGTTTAAGATCGAACACCGGGTCTTCTTTCGGTTTTGATAAAATTCCCAAAGGTTCAACCGGAAGGTTGTGCTTCAGGATAGCAGGTTGCCTCAAGAATATTTCATCTAGTTCATTTCTTTCCTGCATATGCAAATCATTCTCGTGGTCCTCCATATATTGCTGCAAAGGATCATTAGGGGGAATAGCAATAGAAGCAATGCTTTCAATAAGTTTATCATCACTAGGTAAATTGGTTCCACGAGGCTGCTTAGAGAACTTAGAAAAATTAAATTCATATGGCTCACCATTGAATTCAACAGAAACTTTACCTTTCTTGCAATCTATTATAGCTCCACAAGTTCTAAGAAAAGGTCTACCAAAAATAATTGGACAAAAATTGTCCCTCTCTGAACCAAGTACTAGAAAGTCGGTAGGGTATTTTACCTTTCCACATAGGACTTCAACGTCCCTCACAATTCCAATAGGAGAGATAGTTGTTCTGTTTGCAAGATGAATGGTAACATCAACCTCTTCAAGTTCACAAGGGGAAATCTCACCGATGATCTCTTCATAAAGTGAATAGGGGATAGCACTTGCACTCGATCCCAAATCACATAGCCCATAATAATTGTGATCTCCTATTTTAACAGATACCACTGGAGTACCTGAAATTGGGCCTTTATTCTTGGCTGTGACAAGGTTAGTGGAAACAGCACAAAAATTTATATTGGAATCCAAAACATCATTAGTAACAAGGTCTTTAATTAATGCAACTTGAGGATCGACCCTGATCTGGTCCTCAGGCTCATCAACTCTTCTCTCACTTTTATTTATTATGCCTGTCACAAGAGTGTGCTCCCTCATTGTGACGACCCCGGCCCGACCGTGCACTAATCATACACGCAAATGCACACGATCAAGCCTAAGGACTCACGTGAAGGAATCACAACACAACTCTAAAACATAAATAAATACATACAAGTTATATATTACAAGCCAGGGGCCTCGAGGGCTCGAATACATAACATGATGTCATCCACATAGTCAGCGGAAGCGTTAGGTATCTGGGTACAGATACAACTCAGAAGAAGATAGGCCTGTTACACAGGCGGGGCAAAAGAAAAGCTACGATCGAAAAGGCGCAGGCCTCCTGCCTGGGACCTCCGATCCTACTCCTGGTCGTCGTCCGCCGGCTCCTCGTAGAAGTACTCGCCGGCCGGGTAGTAGTAGTAGCCAGCCTCGGGCTGGTAGTAGTAGTCGTCAACGGGGGCTGCGGGCACCATGGCTCCGTCGTCTGGTTTATCATGCGGGTAGGACAAAAGAGGAAGCAAAGCAACCGTGAGTACTCATCCAAAGTACTCAGCAAGACTTACATCAGATCTATACTAAGCAATGCATCATTTTCAAAGGAGGCTTTATGTGGGTGGACTAGACTGCAGAAAGCCAGAGTAGAGAGGGGAAAAGCCTAGCCCTGACGAAGACTAGCATCTTCAGAGTCTTGCAGCAAATAGAAGGGAGAAGGCCTGGTCCTGACGAAGACTAACATCTTCAGGGTCTTGCAGCAATTAGAAGGGTGCAGATTAGTACATCATAATGTAAAGTGTTCATAGTAATATCAACCTCGGCCGGGGATTCTTCCTCGACTCCCTGCGAGAAAGCAATCCCAGAGCCCTACCTCATATCTCAAGTCACCAGTTCTAGTTGTACCGAAGTGGATACAACTCCGAGTGTCCGTTACCGTAGGACAGGCTATCGATAGTTTGTTTCTTCCCTGCAGGGGTGCACCAAGTTACCCACCACGCTTGCTTAACTCCGGCCGGACACACCATCAGGTCGTGCCCGCCCTCGGCCAAACAATACGACGCAACCCGACCGGATACCGCCAGAGAGGATCGAGCACGCCGGACTAATCCTATGCCCCCGGGGGTCGGGGCCATCGCCCCGGACGCTCCGCACGTTGCGAGGCCGTTCGGTAGCAGACCTAGCAACCCCTTATACAAGCACGCAGTTGCATCCTAAGTCCAATCCGAACGGTCCGCTCAATCGCTGACGTCATGACGACTCCGGCTGATGTATACGACGCAGAGCACCCACTCACACCCACGTGGTGGTTAGTGCTATCGGACCCGAAGGCCCCTCGGATCAAATATCCAAATCGCTTAGTGGATTGGGAGCGCGCGGTAACGAGCAGAGCCCACGATACTGTTGACCCCGTCGTCCCGTCTCGAGGACTTGTGACAAGGACTGGGAAAGACCGGCCACGCCTCGTAGTTATCTCGCGGGTACCCTCACTGGTCACCCGACTCCACAGCTCACGCCTCAAAGGCACTCGCGGGTACCCCTCTGGGTCAACCCGCCTCCATCCAACATGTGTAGTAGTAACTCCAAAGTGTCTTCAGACGCACGATACCTCTGGCCGCACGCCTTTGTTCCTGGCGACGTCCGGCCTCGGGGATCGATACGTCTTTAAACACGGTACGGTAAACCAGGGCATCCGTGTGGTTTCCATGCCGATGAGGAATCCGAGGAATCACCCTCGTTGGACTCCTAAACGACAAGTCCCGTTAAGGTGATACCGGAGGAATCACCCTCGGCGGTAATCACCATAGCGGATGCACGACAAAAGCTAAGTCGGAAGTGGGAAGAGGAATCACCCTCGGTAACCCACAACGAGCTAGCTATACTACAGGGACAACATCGGAAGTGAGTTCGGAGGTACCACCCTCGTCACCCGATGTTAACTCTGCGGAGTCGAGCATATTAGGGGTGTGCGGTGATGTGAAGAAGGTCAGGGAAAGGGGCTCGATCGCTTGATCGAGGCAAGGGTACTATGCGAGGCAACTACGAGAAAGCGGGACCACAGCAGAGCTACCCAACCTATACTAAGCAGTTTATGAATAAAGGCAGGTATCAACAGTATTGCAAAAACAGGCTATGCAACAGTAATAGGAGCAGTAGCAGTAGCAGCAATTCTAATGCAAGAATAAGAGAGAATAGACATAGGCGATATCGGAATGATCAAAGGGGGGTTGCTTGCCTGGTTGCTCAGTGGCAAAAGCAAGGTCGTCGGAGGGGGAACCAATCACCGGGACGGCGTCGGTCTCTGGAGCGGCATCAGCGTCGGACTCTACCGAGAGAGAAGAGGGGGAAGAAACAGATAAATACACAAAACATATGCCACACAGAGCGAGCTAAGCTAACGTGCAGTGCAGGGTTGCCTAAGAACATGTCTAAGTCATATTAGTTATATTTAGGAATTAACTGGAATTATTTACCGGTGTATGTGCACTATTCATCTACCGAAAACGGGCTAAAAGTTGCGGGTTCACCTCCGTAGAGGGTCCCGACATGGAAACGGATAGCACGGTTAGAATCGTCTCGTCGTTCTGAGCAACTTTCATGTAGAAAGTTTTTCGATCCGAGCTACGGATTAAAAGTTATGAATTTTCTAAGTTTAAATGATTTTCTGGAATTATTTTAAATAACAGAAAAGAATTATTGCGCCAGCATGACATCACAGTGACGTCAGCAGTCGGCTGACCAGGTCAAACCTGACCTGTGGGTCCAGTGGGACCCACATGTCAGCCTCTGTTACTAAACAGAGTTTGTTTTAATCTAAACTAAATCTATTTAGCTACTGGACCCCACCTGTCATAGACTAATTAATCTTAATTAATTTATTTTTATTTATAAAACATTTTAGTTAATTAAAAGGGCGGTGGGGCCCGCGTGTCAGTGGGCCAGGGGTGCCCAGTCAGCCAGTTGACCAAGTCAACTGGTCAACTGGGGCCCGTGGGGGCCACTGGCAGTGACCCTGGGGGTGGCCCCAGGTCGGACACGCTGGCGACGGCCGGTGTTTCGCCGCCGGCGACCTCCAGACGCGACGGAGGGCCACGGCCCTCGTCGGAATTCGTCTACAGAGGGTGGTTCGGCCCGCGCGTCGGTGCGTTCGAACGGGCGTGCTGCGCCGCATCTAGTGGTGGTCGCCGTTGGGCCGGAGGTGGCCGGAAACGGCGCCGGCGACGAGCTATGGCGGCGGCGCTGTCGGGTCTTCGACGGGTGACGAGCTAGGTGGCGCGGAGAGGCTTGGGCTCGGGCTCATCGGGCTCCTGGTGGCGCCAGGAGCTCGATGCCGTGCTCAGGCGAGCACGACAGGGGCTATGGCTACGGCGGCGAGGTGCTCGACGGCGATGCGTGCGGGCTCGAGCGGCGCGACTGCTACGGGCTAGCCGGAGTGAGGAAAGAGAGTGGGGAGGGGCGGTGGCTCACCGAGCGGCACACACGGTGGCCCTTGGGGGTTTAGTAGCAGCAGACGTCGCCGGAGACGGAGAAGACGCCGGAGCCGAGGCAGAGAGGGGGCGACGTCGTGCGGCGTCAGCGGTGCTCCCCAGCTCCTCCTGAGGGCTCCAGACGACGTGGCCGACCACGGCGAAGGCGATGGACAGCTCGACGGGGCGGGACGAGCTCGGTGGCCGCGAGGACAGCGGTTGAACGGCGACGACGACGCTCGGTGGCCGGATCTGAGAGGGGAGGAGGCGAGGGAGAGAGCGGACGAGCTCGGGGGAGAGGTGGGAATGAATGAGGATGGCCAGGGGGGACGGCTCGGGCGCGGCCTTATCCCCTCCGGCGCCCTGTGGCGGCAGCTGTCGGCCGGGGCGCGGTGGCGAGCGCGGCGACCACGGCGGCGTCGACACGGCGACGGGAGCAGGTAAGGGGAGATGGGCTGGGCCGACTGGGCCTCGTCCAGGCGCCAGGTAAGAATCCTCTGGCCCTTTTCTATTTTGTTTTTCTGTTTAATTTTTAACAGAAAGGTTTGCAATATTTTGAGCAGCAATAACATTTAGCAAAAATGTGAAACTTGGCCACATAATTACTTTGGATTATTCTGCACTTTTAGAAAATGGTTTGGGCAACACTTGAACATTTTTGAAATTTTCAAAAATGTTTTGGGCATTTTTAATACTGTTTTGGCATTGTTTTAAATGCTCTAGCCCAATCCAAGATGATGGTGATGTTGTTTTCACCAGAGACAATTGTTTTGGATTATTTGCCACAACATGGACATTTTTCCAACAGAGTTAGAGCAAATTTTATTTTTGCTCTTTTGAATTTGAATTAATTTCAGAATTGAAATGGAATTGAATAAATAACCAAGGTGACTAGGCACTGCAAATGATGATGACTTGGCATTATTAGCAGATGGTCACAGTGATCATTACAAGGGGGTGTTACAAATTCTCCTCCTCTAAAAGAAATTCTCGTCCCGAGAATTTAGGAGGTAGAAGGAAAGAGGTCGGGGTATTCCGCCCGAAGATTTTCCTCGCGTTCCCAAGTAGCTTCATCTTCAGTATGATTTGACCACTGCACTTTCAGGAACTTGGTTGTCTTCTGGCGGGTCCGACGTTCAGTTTGATCGAGGATGCGGATCGGATGCTCCTTATAAGACAGATCATCTTGAAGCTCGAGCATCTCGTGATCCACAGCACGATGCGGGGACTCCTTGAAGGATCGACGAAGTTGCGACACATGGAACACATCGTGGATATGCGAGAATTGCGGAGGCAATTGCAATTTGTAAGCCACGAATCCACGTCTAGCAACCACAGGAAAGGGGCCAATGTAGCGTGGAGCTAACTTGCCCTTGATACCGAAACGGTGTGTGCCCTTCATAGGGGTGACACGAAGATAAACTTGATCACCTGGTTGATAAGTCAGACCCCATCGCTTGCGATCATAGTTGCTCTTCTGGCGGTCCTGAGCTGCCTTGAGATTTTCACGCACGATACGGACTTGCTCTTCGGCGTGTTGAATAATGTCCGGACCAATAACTTGTCGTTCCCCAGTTTCTGACCAGTTCAGAGGGGTTCGACACTTACGTCCGTACAGAACTTCAAAGGGAGCCATCTTCAAGCTTGCTTGATAGCTGTTGTTATACGAGAACTCGGCATAAGGAAGGGATTCTTCCCATTTCTTACCGAATGATATAACACAAGCTCGTAGCATATCTTCAAGCACTTGATTGACTCGTTCTACTTGACCTTGGGACTGGGGGTGATAAGCTGAACTCCAGTTGATATGAGTTCCCAAAGCTTCTTGGAAACTTTCCCAGAACTTGGAAGTGAACAGGGTGCCACGGTCCGAACTGATCTCCTTCGGAATTCCGTGGAGGGATACTATTCGGGAGATATACAGTTCTGCCAACTGGTTAGCAGTGATAGTCTCCTTGACTGGCAAGAAGTGTGCAACCTTTGAGAGTTGGTCGACGACGACAAGAATGGCATCGTTACCCTTCTGGGACTTAGGAAAGCCAGTAATGAAATCCATCTGCACCTTATCCCATTTCCACAGCGGAATAGGAAGAGGTTGCAGAAGTCCAGCAGGCTTCTGATGTTCTGCCTTCACGCGACGACAGACATCGCATTCAGCCACATATCGAGCAATATCCCGCTTCATATTAGGCCACCAGTACCTTTGGCGGAGATCACGATACATCTTAGTACTACCAGGATGAATAGACAGCGGTGTATCATGTGCCTCCTTCATGACCTTGTCAGTCATAAGCTCGAAACGCGTTACCACGATGCGGCCTCAGAAATACAAGGTTCCATCTTCGGATACTGAGAAATCCCTGTATTTCGGAAGATGCAGTTCATGTTTCATAACATCAACGTAAGCATCTTTGGTTTGCGCTACCTTGACAGCCTTCTCAAGATCCGGCTGTATCACAAGGTCATTAAGCGAACCATGTGGAACGATATGCAGATTCAGCTTGCGTAATTCCTCATAAAGACGAGACTGAGCTCGCTTAACCTTGAGGTTGGTGCTGTATGACTTGCGACTCAAGGCATCGGCCATCACATTAGCCTTGCCAGGGGTATAAGAAATACCGCAGTCGTATTCAGAAATAGTTTCCAACCATCGCTGTTGGCGGAGATTAAGATCCGGCTGAGTGAATAAATATTTCAAGCTTTGGTGATCAGTATAAATCTCACACCGGTTACCGAGAAGGTAATGTCGCCATAGCTTCAATGCAAAGATCACTGCAGCAAGTTCAAGATCATGCACTGGATAATTCTCTTCATGCGGACGCAATTGGCGCGATGCATAAGCAACTACTCTTCGTTCTTGCATTAGGATACAGCCTAATCCTTGACGAGAGGCGTCACAATATATCACGAAGTCCTTGCGAGAATCTGGAGGAGCAAGCACTGGTGCGGAAACGAGCTTGTCCTTAAGAGCTTGAAAGCTTTCCTGGCATTTATCTGTCCATTCAAACTTAACGCCTTTGTGAAGCAGATTAGTCAGGGGCTTGGCAAT
The DNA here is from genome assembly GCA_902687465.1 of Secale cereale. Taxonomy (NCBI): domain Eukaryota; kingdom Viridiplantae; phylum Streptophyta; class Magnoliopsida; order Poales; family Poaceae; genus Secale; species Secale cereale. The sequence goes on along the minus strand of LR738713.1, from coordinate 38,446,795 downwards.
CTTGGAAAAGTTCTCGACGAAGCGACGACAATAGCTTGCAAGGCCGAGAAAACTTCTCACTTGCTTGACATTCTTCGGAGGAGTCCAGTCCAGAATAGCCTGAACCCGTTCCGGATTAACGGCAATGCCATCCTTGGAAATCACATGTCCAAGGTAGGTTACTTCAGAAAGCCAGAACTCGCATTTGGAAAACTTAGCATAAAGCTGATGCTCTCGCAGCTTCTCCAGAACAAGGCGAAGATGTTCGGCGTGTTCTTCCTTGTTCTTTGAGAATACCAGAATATCATCCAGATATACCACGACGAACTTGTCGAGGTAATCCATGAATATGTAATTCATCAGGCGGGAGAAGGTAGCTGGAGCATTAGTCAGTCCAAAAGACATGACAGTGTACTCATAAGAGCCATAGCGAGTAACAAATGCAGTCTTCGGAATATCCTCTTCGCGAACACGGATCTGGTGATAACCCAACCTCAAGTCGAGTTTAGAAAACACCGATGATCCAGCCAGTTGATCATATAAGTCATTGATCCGAGGAAGCGGATATTTATTCTGGATGGTTGCCTGGTTGATAGGACGGTAATCTTGTACCAGCCTATTCGTACCATCTTTCTTCTTGACGAAAAGAGACGGTGCTCCCCAGGCAGAGGAACTAGGACGGATGAAGCCCTTCTTGAGTGACTTGTCGATTTCCTCCTTAAGCTCTAGGAGCTCATGCGGTGGCATCTTGTAAGGACGCTTCGCAATAGGAGTAGTACCCGGCTTCAAGTCGATAACAAATTCGACGGCTCGAGCAGGGGGTATTCCTGGAAGTTCTTCTGGGAAGACATCCGGGAAATCACATACAACTGGTATGCTTTCGAGCCCTTCCAGTGGTGAAGCATTCAATGCATTTAAGGCATAGATTTGAGCCTCGGCATCACGAGATATACGAGCGCGACAATTCACGAGTTGATTCGAGGGGTGCCGAAGACGTACAGTCTTGGTGGCACAATCAATTTGGGCCTCGTGAGCCTCCAACCAATCCATTCCTAGGATAAGGTCGATGCCGCAGGATTTCAGGACAATGGGGTGTGCCTGAAACTTCCTTTCTTCTATCTCCACTACCACTTCCGGACAGAATAAGGTAGAATTGCACCGACCCGCGGAGGTTTGTACGGATACCATGTGATATAGTTTATCTTGTTTAAAGCCATGTTTAAATGCAAATGGTTCTGATATGAAAGAATCAGATGCACCAGTATCAAACAAAACATTAGCAAATACTGAGTTGACAAGGAGTGTACCCATCACTGTGGCTGGCTGTTCTGGGTCTTCGCTCAGATTGACGTGGTGAAGCTGACCACCACGAGTATTCGAAGGCCTGACATTATTGTTGAGCTGCGGAGGAACTCCACATCCATTGCCACGGCCAGCAGATGGAAGAGCCAGCTGACCCTGAGCCTGCGGACAGTCTCTGGCACGGTGACCCGGACGGCCACACTTGAAGCAGAGTCCACTCTCTGGACGAATCGCAGGTGCTCGAGGAGCTGGGACTGCAGGCCTGTACTGCATTGGCGGTGGAGGAGGCAGACGAGGTGCAGCATAAGAAGGCCTGTATACTGGAGCGTTTGGACGATACATGCTCTGAGGAATCCATATGCGGCGCTTCTGAGAAGACGAGCCCGAAGACGAGCCTGACTCGCGAGAGCGCTTAAGAGCGTCCTTGTGTAGCTTGAGTCCAGTTTCAACCTGAATGGCCTTGTTCACTAAGGTGGCGAAGTCCGGAAAGTCCAGTGCCACTAGAGCAAGCAGAATATCATGATGAAGTCCGCGCCTGAACTTCTCCTGGCGTCTTGCGTCAGTAGCGATATCCTCTTCAGCATAGCGGGACAGCTCAAGGAACTCCCGCTGATAGGCATCAACTGACTTGTTGCCCTGAATCAGGTTGCGAAACTCCGCACGCTTGCGGTCGATAACCCCTTCCGGGATGTACCGAGCACGGAAGGCAGTCTTGAAGTCTGCCCAGGTGATGATAGTTCCAGCAGGCACTGTGTTCCGGTGCGTGTCCCACCATTGGGCCGCCGGACCCTTCAGGAAATACGTCGCGAATTTGACATAGTTGTCAGGGGACACGGCGGCAGAATCCAGCTCAAAGAAGATGTCACGCAGCCAGTCATCGGCATCCAAGGGGTTGGCGGCACTGCGAAATATCGTTGGATTGAGCCGCAGAAATTCTTGCAGAGTGATAGCGGCTGGCTGATGCTGAGCATTGGCGTTGACCTGGGGTATCTGGTTGAGCATACCCTGCAGCACCTGACGCTGCATGTCAAGGGTCTGCATTACGGCAGTCATATAATCTGGCGGCGGAGGCGGAGGTGGAGGTGGATCATTGTTACCAGCCATCCTGATAATTCCAACAGGGGTGGTTTAGCGACAAGAATACACGTTGCATGAATTCAACAATGAAGTAAATATGCACGACATAAGGGAAGTGCATTAATACCACATCATACACATCATGACATACGGGTTCGTACATGACGTCGGTTACAAACGGGCAGCATAACGGCGCAAAATCAGAACTAGACATAGTAGGCGGCGCGCAGACCGCGGTAAGGAAGTACACAACGAGACATAGCAAAGGCTACATCAACGTCGGAGAAAGGAACTGAAACGGGGTAGCTGCAAGTGCGGACGGTGGATCTCGATCGCAGAAGGATCCTGAGCTCCATGTGCACTCTGATGCAGAACCCGGTATCGGTCGGGAATCAGAGGTCCACGAACTGGCGTATGACCTCCAACCGCAGGCCACTCGACACCTGGAGGTGTGTTGATCCTGCGCGGGCAAAGGATAGACTGAGGAAGCGTCCCTGCTTGGACAGCCGGTACCAACTGCGTCAACGTCTGGTAGAGAACTGTCCGAGTGATGGACAACTCAACCGCCAGGGCCCGAGCAGTTCGATCCAGCGCCTGAGTGTGCTGAATCAGAACCTGCGGGTCATAACGTCGACTCTCGTACGGGGCACAGATAGCTGAGTAGTATCCAGTCTCATCTCCAGCAGGTGCATACGGAATGTACCGAAACTCAGAGGCATCCAAGCTATCTCTGTGCTCTCCTCGGAGGCGTGCGACAGCAGCGTAGGCAGCATCATGGACTGCCATCGCAACCGTCACGCCACTACCGCGAAAGCGGTACAGCTCAGTGTCTGAGTCATCCTGCCGGTCATAGATACGAACAACATCATAATACTGCTCCTGGTTGAACTCGCAATACTCCTCGTAGACCATGTACTCGGGGTACCAGCGATAGCCCAGCCTGGTCATGAGAGCGACTAGAATGGCCGAAAACCCAGGGGCATCTCGAGCCCAGGTGCGAAGCACAAGCTGAGTCTCTGGGTGAGGTGGAAACAGAGGATTCATCTGAAAGAAGAAGAATCAGACTTGTCAAGTCAATTTTCATCAGGACTTGATAAGAAAGGTTAAACAAACAAATGGAAAGGATTGATTATCAGACTAATCAGGTCAATGGTAAGAAACCGCACTGATATCCAGCTCTCCGGGTAGATGTGAAAACGAGAACCTAATGGAGTTAGTAAAATTAACCCGAATAGACGAGAGAGAAGAGTCCCAGAGTATAGACGAGGAATAAAAGAAGCTACACCACCCAAGTGGTGACGTGGGGCCATAAGCCTCACAGCCAAGTTAGTAAAACAGTTTTGGACCTCTAGACTCGACGTCGGCCAAGGAGTTGGAAAGGGGGTTCCTACAGGCAGTCGGCTCTGATACCAACCTGTGACGACCCCGGCCCGACCGTGCACTAATCATACACGCAAATGCACACGATCAAGCCTAAGGACTCACGTGAAGGAATCACAACACAACTCTAAAACATAAATAAATACATACAAGTTATATATTACAAGCCAGGGGCCTCGAGGGCTCGAATACATAACATGATGTCATACACATAGTCAGCGGAAGCGTTAGGTATCTGGGTACAGATACAACTCAGAAGAAGATAGGCCTGTTACACAGGCGGGGCAAAAGAAAAGCTACGATCGAAAAGGCGCAGGCCTCCTGCCTGGGACCTCCGATCCTACTCCTGGTCGTCGTCCGCCGGCTCCTCGTAGAAGTACTCGCCGGCCGGGTAGTAGTAGTAGCCAGCCTCGGGCTGGTAGTAGTAGTCGTCAACGGGGGCTGCGGGCACCATGGCTCCGTCGTCTGGTTTATCATGCGGGTAGGACAAAAGAGGAAGCAAAGCAACCGTGAGTACTCATCCAAAGTACTCAGCAAGACTTACATCAGATCTATACTAAGCAATGCATCATTTTCAAAGGAGGCTTTATGTGGGTGGACTAGACTGCAGAAAGCCAGAGTAGAGAGGGGAAAAGCCTAGCCCTGACGAAGACTAGCATCTTCAGAGTCTTGCAGCAAATAGAAGGGAGAAGGCCTGGTCCTGACGAAGACTAACATCTTCAGGGTCTTGCAGCAATTAGAAGGGTGCAGATTAGTACATCATAATGTAAAGTGTTCATAGTAATATCAACCTCGGCCGGGGATTCTTCCTCGACTCCCTGCGAGAAAGCAATCCCAGAGCCCTACCTCATATCTCAAGTCACCAGTTCTAGTTGTACCGAAGTGGATACAACTCCGAGTGTCCGTTACCGTAGGACAGGCTATCGATAGTTTGTTTCTTCCCTGCAGGGGTGCACCAAGTTACCCACCACGCTTGCTTAACTCCGGCCGGACACACCATCAGGTCGTGCCCGCCCTCGGCCAAACAATACGACGCAACCTGACCGGATACCGCCAGAGAGGATCGAGCACGCCGGACTAATCCTATGCCCCCGGGGGTCGGGGCCATCGCCCCGGACGCTCCGCACGTTGCGAGGCCGTTCGGTAGCAGACCTAGCAACCCCTTATACAAGCACGCAGTTGCATCCTAAGTCCAATCCGAACGGTCCGCTCAATCGCTGACGTCATGACGACTCCGGCTGATGTATACGACGCAGAGCACCCACTCACACCCACGTGGTGGTTAGTGCTATCGGACCCGAAGGCCCCTCGGATCAAATATCCAAATCGCTTAGTGGATTGGGAGCGCGCGGTAACGAGCAGAGCCCACGATACTGTTGACCCCGTCATCCCGTCTCGAGGACTTGTGACAAGGACTGGGAAAGACCGGCCACGCCTCGTAGTTATCTCGCGGGTACCCTCACTGGTCACCCGACTCCACAGCTCACGCCTCAAAGGCACTCGCGGGTACCCCTCTGGGTCAACCCGCCTCCATCCAACATGTGTAGTAGTAACTCCAAAGTGTCTTCAGACGCACGATACCTCTGGCCGCACGCCTTTGTTCCTGGCGACGTCCGGCCTCGGGGATCGATACGTCTTTAAAGACGGTACGGTAAACCAGGGCATCCGTGTGGTTTCCATGCCGATGAGGAATCCGAGGAATCACCCTCGTTGGACTCCTAAACGACAAGTCCCGTTAAGGTGATACCGGAGGAATCACCCTCGGCGGTAATCACCATAGCGGATGCACGACAAAAGCTAAGTCGGAAGTGGGAAGAGGAATCACCCTCGGTAACCCACAACGAGCTAGCTATACTACAGGGACAACATCGGAAGTGAGTTCGGAGGTACCACCCTCGTCACCCGATGTTAACTCTGCGTAGTCGAGCATATTAGGGGTGTGCGGTGATGTGAAGAAGGTCAGGGAAAGGGGCTCGATCGCTTGATCGAGGCAAGGGTACTATGCGAGGCAACTACGAGAAAGCGGGACCACAGCAGAGCTACCCAACCTATACTAAGCAGTTTATGAATAAAGGCAGGTATCAACAGTATTGCAAAAACAGGCTATGCAACAGTAATAGGAGCAGTAGCAGTAGCAGCAATTCTAATGCAAGAATAAGAGAGAATAGACATAGGCGATATCGGAATGATCAAAGGGGGGTTGCTTGCCTGGTTGCTCAGTGGCAAAAGCAAGGTCGTCGGAGGGGGAACCAATCACCGGGACGGCGTCGGTCTCTGGAGCGGCGTCAGCGTCGGACTCTACCGAGAGAGAAGAGGGGGAAGAAACAGATAAATACACAAAACATATGCCACACAGAGCGAGCTAAGCTAACGTGCAGTGCAGGGTTGCCTAAGAACATGTCTAAGTCATATTAGTTATATTTAGGAATTAACTGGAATTATTTACCGGTGTATGTGCACTATTCATCTACCGAAAACGGGCTAAAAGTTGCGGGTTCACCTCCGTAGAGGGTCCCGACATGGAAACGGATAGCACGGTTAGAATCATCTTGTCGTTCTGAGCAACTTTCATGTAGAAAGTTTTTCGATCCGAGCTACGGATTAAAAGTTATGAATTTTCTAAGTTTAAATGATTTTCTGGAATTATTTTAAATAACAGAAAAGAATTATTGCGCCAGCATGACATCACAGTGACGTCAGCAGTCGGCTGACCAGGTCAAACCTGACCTGTGGGTCCAGTGGGACCCACATGTCAGCCTCTGTTACTAAACAGAGTTTGTTTTAATCTAAACTAAATCTATTTAGCTACTGGACCCCACCTGTCATAGACTAATTAATCTTAATTAATTTATTTTTATTTATAAAACATTTTAGTTAATTAAAAGGGCGGTGGGGCCCGCGTGTCAGTGGGCCAGGGGTGCCCAGTCAGCCAGTTGACCAAGTCAACTGGTCAACTGGGGCCCGTGGGGGCCACTGGCAGTGACCCTGGGGGTGGCCCCAGGTCGGACACGCTGGCGACGGCCGGTGTTTCGCCGCCGGCGACCTCCAGACGCGACGGAGGGCCACGGCCCTCGTCGGAATTCGTCTACAGAGGGTGGTTCGGCCCGCGCGTCGGTGCGTTCGAACGGGCGTGCTGCGCCGCATCTAGTGGTGGTCGCCGTTGGGCCGGAGGTGGCCGGAAACGGCGCCGGCGACGAGCTATGGCGGCGGCGCTGTCGGGTCTTCGACGGGTGACGAGCTAGGTGGCGCGGAGAGGCTTGGGCTCGGGCTCATCGGGCTCCTGGTGGCGCCAGGAGCTCGATGCCGTGCTCAGGCGAGCACGACAGGGGCTATGGCTACGGCGGCGAGGTGCTCGACGGCGATGCGTGCGGGCTCGAGCGGCGCGACTGCTACGGGCTAGCCGGAGCGAGGAAAGAGAGTGGGGAGGGGCGGTGGCTCACCGAGCGGCACACACGGTGGCCCTTGGGGGTTTAGTAGCAGCAGACGTCGCCGGAGACGGAGAAGACGCCGGAGCCGAGGCAGAGAGGGGGCGACGTCGTGCGGCGTCAGCGGTGCTCCCCAGCTCCTCCTGAGGGCTCCAGACGACGTGGCCGACCACGGCGAAGGCGATGGACAGCTCGACGGGGCGGGACGAGCTCGGTGGCCGCGAGGGCAGCGGTCGAACGGCGACGACGGCGCTCGGTGGCCGGATCTGAGAGGGGAGGAGGCGAGGGAGAGAGCGGACGAGCTCGGGGGAGAGGTGGGAATGAATGAGGATGGCCAGGGGGGACGGCTCGGGCGCGGCCTTATCCCCTCCGGCGCCCTGTGGCGGCAGCTGTCGGCCGGGGCGCGGTGGCGAGCGCGGCGACCACGGCGGCGTCGACACGGCGACGGGAGCAGGTAAGGGGAGATGGGCTGGGCCGACTGGGCCTCGTCCAGGCGCCAGGTAAGAATCCTCTGGCCCTTTTCTATTTTGTTTTTCTGTTTAATTTTTATCAGAAAGGTTTGCAATATTTTGAGCAGCAATAACATTTAGCAAAAATGTGAAACTTGGCCACATAATTACTTTGGATTATTCTGCACTTTTAGAAAATGGTTTGGGCAACACTTGAACATTTTTGAAATTTTCAAAAATGTTTTGGGCATTTTTAATACTGTTTTGGCATTGTTTTAAATGCTCTAGCCCAATCCAAGATGATGGTGATGTTGTTTTCACCAGAGACAATTGTTTTGGATTATTTGCAACAACATGGACATTTTTCCAACAGAGTTAGAGCAAATTTTATTTTTGCTCTTTTGAATTTGAATTAATTTCAGAATTGAAATGGAATTGAATAAATAACCAAGGTGACTAGGCACTGCAAATGATGATGACTTGGCATTATTAGCAGATGGTCACAGTGATCATTACAAGGGGGTGTTACACTCATCCTTGCGGGAAAAGGAGGTTGTTCATATATAACTATAGGCAAAATAGGGTCAGCAACATGAATATCAACAGGTAGCTCTTTAAAAGGTTCATGATGCTGGTCTCTCTTCTTTTTAAAAGAATCAACGTGAGAGGCAAAATTCTTACAGAAATCAATCATTAGATGGGAATCTAGACCAATCTTAGAGCAAAAAGTATTGAAGTAATCAGTTTTCACATAGCTCTCAATATAATCATGTTCATAATTTATAGCGGGTTCAATACCTTTATCAATTTCCCAATCTTCGGTATTCCTCTGGATCCTTTCAATGAGATCCCACCTTTCTTCAACACTCTTCTTCTGAAATACCCCACTAGAGGAGGCATCCAGCATCTCCTTATCCTGACGAGAAAGCCTGGCATAAAAATTTGTAAGTATAATTTCCTTGGGAAGCTTATGAATAGGGCATTTGAGCATTAGGGACTTCAATCTCCCCCAAGCTTGAGCAATGCTTTCTTCGTCGCGAGACCTAAAGTTATAGATATAGTTCCTGTCTCGATGAATTTCATGAAGAGGATAAAACTTAGTATAAAAGAGAGACATAAGCTCCTGCCAGTCAAGCAAGTGTGAGTTATCGAGGAGCCTATACCAATTCGAAGCTTTATCTATAAGTGATATGGCAAACAATTTCCTCATGACAAAATCCCTCGATACACCTGCAAGCTTAAATAATGAACATAGTTGTGACAGATATAGCAAGTGTTCACCGGGATGTCTGACTCCTGCATAACGATTAGCCAAAACATAATCGATAATACCAGCGGGTATTTTATAGGGCACAATTTCAGTAGGGGGAGGATCAACCACCACAGGTGTGGGGCGTCTTCCTGCAAGCAACGATCCAATAACAGGGTTTTCCATAAGGACAAAGAGCAGCAATAGCCAAAATAAAAACAGAATTATAAAAACTTCCTTACCAGTTTCACTTTACCAATAGCGCTACGCTCCCCGGCAACGGCGCCAGAAAACGGTACTTGATGACCCACAACCGTAGGGGGTCTATTGCAGCGTTTTCGATAAGTAAGAGTGTTGAACCCAACGAGGAGCAGAAGGTATTGATAAGCGATTCTGAGCAAGAAATTACTGCAAGCACTTAAAGATAACTTTTTAGGGGTTTTCTCGATATAAGCAACAGGAAAGTAAAAGCAAGCAATGTAAAAGGCACTGAGAGTAACAAGTGGCCCAATCCTTTCTTAGCAAAGGAGAGGCCTAGCAACTGAACTTATAAAGACTAAAGCGTTCCCGAGGACACACGGGAGAAGCAGTCATGTGCTTTCGCCATATTCCGTATCGATACTATGTTATGTGTTGATAAGTGTTGAGTGGGTGGATCTATGCTAGTACACTCTCTAGACTAAGATGAGTGCACTCTTATGATTAAACACCTTGCAAGCATCCGCAAATACAAGATAGAATTTAAGGCAAAAGCCTAACCATAGCAATACGATCAAGGATCCATTGTTCCCTTATGCAAAAGCGTGCGAACTGGGGTTCAGGTTTCTGTCACTCTGGCAACCCACCGTAAGCATTCTTTGTACACAATGTGTTCTCCTAGGTCCTTAATAAGGCGAAGTGTTGAGTGTTCGACTCACACAACACCACTAGTAGAATGACAACACAACTTAAGTATCAAACAACACATATTACTTCAACAGCATATGACTACTAACAACAAGACTCTCCCCATGTCCTCAAGAACTAAGGTAACTACTCACGAGACATAAAAGAGATCATGATCAGTGGAGATAAATGGGTGATAAACAATCTGGACATAATAATATTTCTCCAACAAAACTCAATAGCATTCACCACAAAGTAGTAATCAACACCGATGGAGTAGAGAGGATAGGTAGTACGAGTTACAACACAAGTTGCAATTGTGAGATGAGATTTGGATGAAGATGGAGATGGTGCTGGTGTTGGGGATGATGTTGATGATGATCTCAATGATGCCCGTGATGATGGTGATGATGATGGCGACGATCTCCCCTTCCGGGAGGTGATCTCCCCGGCGGAATCTGCCCACCGGAGATGGCTTTTTCTTCTCTGTAGGTTTCCGCCACGGAGCGGCGGCGGAACTCCGTAAAAACTCCCTGTTTTAGGGTTTTCGGATAACGGAGAGTATATAGGCAAAAGGGGGCAGCCGGAGGTGGGCCAGGGGCTCCAGGCGCCCCCCCGGCGCGGCCAGGGGGGGCGCCCCCAGGGCGCCTGGGCACCCTGTGGCCCCCCTCTGGTTGCCCTTTCTCATGTCTTCGTGACTCGTCCGAAAAATATCCTCCGTCGATTTTCAGGTAATTTGGAGGTATTCTTCTTCAGCAACTCAGCGTCCACTTTTTACCGCTGAATCCTGCGTCTGCTGCTTCGGCATCGGAAAGTTGCAAACTGTGTAAAATAGACCAAAACAACATAAGAACATCATCGTAACGTGAAATATATCAATGAATAAGGATAAATTATGATACAAAATAGTGATGCATTTTGGACGTATCACTCGTTTACCTCTCGCCATTTAATTATCCGGAGTTCTGAAGATATCTCGGGAGAATCGTTTGTGTTTCAATTAATTCAAGGTTGTCACCTCCTTTGAGTCTTTTAATCATTTCCGGTGCATCTTCTCCTCTTGTAAATAAATTCTCAACGGTGATTTTCTCTTCGGTGGGCTCATAACACAGGTCTTTTCCCGGGATCTTACCTGACTCTTTTATTTTCCCGGAGTGTTTCGTAATTCTTTTCTAGTGTGACGTAAGTATGGATTCCATCAGTCATATCCCTTCTCCAAGATCGCATTCAATTCTTTTCAATGTTGGTTCAACCTTTCCTATTTTTCTTTCTTCCAGAGTATCTCAACAATTTTGGTGGAGTATATCATCATCATTCCCAACATTCGAAGATCGAGGAAGAATTCCTCCAAATCTTGTCCGTTCTCTCAAAGATTTGTGTTGCTAGCATGATGCTATCCTCTTACTTGTTCCGATTCGTGTCAAATTCTTTCTTTAACCATCCGAAGTAGTTCATGAATTCTTTCCTTTGTGTTTCTCCGAAGGCCATCATTTTAGAAGATTTCTTCGTTCACAGTTTTCAACTTTGTCCTCCAAATATTCTTCATCGATGCCTCTTCGTTCGTCTCACATTCATCCGGTGCTTCGTCCAATATTCTTAATTAGTTCGTGATCTCTTCGTTCTCGTCATTCTAATTTCCTCAAGTGCTTTATTCTTCCCGGATATTCATTCTCTTGTATTCACTCAATTTCATTCCTTACGGTGGTTTGTTCTTTTTCATCATTCGATTTCAATTTCTTCACGGTGGTTCGTTCTTTTCTCCATTCGGCTTCAATCCTTACGGTGGCTCACTCAAGATTCCGTGTCCTTTGTTTTCATATCAATCCTACCGGTGTTTCATGAAGATTGTCGCAAGTTCGCGATATATGCTTCTTTAATCAATTTCATCGAGAATAAGTGATATGCGAATCCATTGATTCTCATCAATTTAATTGGTGGAGGATAAGCATAACATAATTCTTATTCTTCTTTGTGGAGTTGATTTATTCCTTCCTTTGGAGTTTATTCTTCATGAATAAATTCTAGTTCCGGGTGTTTTTATCTTTTCTTTCCCGGAGTTCAAAGTTTTCTCGGCTATCTCGTCGGAACCCGTCTAAATCATCGCAAGGCTTTAATCTAATTCTTTTCGTCTGTCAATCTATATAATCATCCTTTTGTTACCGGAGTTCTTCACGGTGGTTCGGTAAGGACATAATTCATTCTTCAAGCGTTCATCAAATTCTTGTTATGTAGCTCAAGCATTATTCTTGTGTGTCCCGAGTTGCAAATAATTCTCCGCTTTCTTTTGAAAGGGAGTTTTGCATTTGCTCATTCTCAGCTAATCCATCTTTTATTGCGGCATAATTCACCTCAAGTTTTGAGATGTTTTCACAAGTCCACATCAAGCTAATTCTTTTGTTGTTGATTTTCTCAACAACTCAATTCAAGCCTTTGTCTTGAAGATGCTATTCCAATTCTTTCGTGGTGAATTTTCTCATCTTCTTCTCGGTTCTTTCATTCCATTTTTCAATTCTTCCGGAGGCATTGTCTTGTTCATTTCGTCAGGCTTCGTTCCATCTTCTCAAGTTCTTGTTCCATTCCATTCATGTTCAACCGGTGTACTATTTCTTTCATCTTTTAGCCGGAGTGCTGCTTAAAATCCTTTGTTCGAATTTCTTTTTCTATCTCTGTTAACCGGAGTGGTTTCATTGTCCCTCTTGTCATTTAAGCTCTCTTCATTCTCGTCGTGTGCCTTGTTTCCTCATTTTACCGAAGCTTCTCAACTTTGTTCATCTCCGTTGCATTCTTCCTTTCAGGTGGCTCAACCTTTCAAGGTTCTTTGATTTCACCTTCGTCCTTTTTCTCTTCTGTCTCGTTCCTAAGATCTCGGGACGAGATCTCTTGTTAGTAGGGGAGTGTTGTGACACCCCGAGACCGATGCGCCAGGTGTCAGCCAGTTATTCGTTGCCGTTGCCATGTCATCCGCTTGCGTGTGCATATTTGCCTTGTCATAATGTGTGTGGCATCAGCATGTTTTCAAAACTTGCATCTGTCCGAGTTCCCTCGTCCTCTCCGTTGTCTGTTCTGAGCCCATACACACTTACACGTGCCCGTGGCACCTCCGTTTATTTATTTTACGAGTGGCCGGAAAATGTTCTCGGAATGGGTTGAAACTTGGCGTGTGGTCTTATTATAGCATAGGTAGACCGCCTGCCAATTTTCGTCGCATTCGGAGTTCGTTTGATAGCCCAACACCGTGTTAACCGCCGGAAGCCTTTTCTCTTTTGGCCCAACACCCCTCTCCAACAGCCCCCAAGCCCATTCTAACCCCCTCCATGCTTTTGGCCGTTCGATCACGATCGCGTGGCCGCGAACCGCTCCTCATTTGGACACTCCTAGCTCCCTCTACCTATATATTTGCCTCTCCCTCCTCCATTCACGGTTGAAACCCTAAAAAATCCTCCCTCCGCGCCACCGAACATGTCCGCGCCGCCGCCGGACATGTCCAGCCGCCTCCACCTCACCCCAGCCAACCGGTGCCCGCCACCTCAGCGATCGCCCCGCCCCGACAAATCACGCGCCGCCATGTGTCCTCCCCGCGCCCACATCGCCGCCGGCCCGCGGAGCCCATCCGGGGCCCGCGCGGGCCCGAATGCCGCCGCCAGCCCGCAGGTCGCCGGTCGAGCGCCGCCGCCCAGCTCGCCTTCCCACCACCGCCTTCGCCACCTCCGGCCAGCACCCCGTCGCCCGGATGCTTCGCCGCCACCTGCTCCTCCCCGGAGCACCACCACCGCGCCGCCGCTCTAGATGACCGCGGTCGCCGCCGTGCTCGCCGGTCCGCGCCCGGATCCGGCCGGATCTCCTTCCATCGGCCCCAGTGCCACCTCTCCCCGCCGCCCAGGCGCCTCGCCGGCGATCTCCGGCCGGGCAAACCACCGCGCCGCCGCCCTACCTCGTTCCTGCTCCGGATCGAGGAGGGAGTTGCCTCCTGCGCGTGGGCCTCCACATCGGCCTCGGCCCACCACGTCAAGGCCCAGCTCCGTGCCCCCTCCATCGGCCAGCCCCATCCGCCGCCTGGGCCCCGCCCCATCCGCCGCCTGGGCCCCGCCCCGTCTGCAGCCGGGCCGGCCCAGCTCCCCGTCGATCGGCCCAGCCTTCCTCCGACCGGCCCAACCTCCTCTCCAGATCTGGGCCAGGCCCATGGTGAGATGTCTAAGGCCTGCCCCGTGCACGAGTTAACTATCTAGCGCTCGTTGGTTTTTTTCTATCTTCGAAAAATGGCTAAGTCCCAGAATTGCATAATATGTTGCCTTGTTGGTGTGGCTGTAACTTTTTGCTCATAGATCCAAATGATGCATGTGATATGTCAAAATGATCGTGGTGATATGCTCTACACTTTGTTCCATTGTGGCATGCTTGTTTGAGATCATCTTGATGACCTAATCATCGTTGCAAGAGTGCCATATGTTTAAAACTGCTATTACCTATAATTTTGTTTGCATGTTTGTGAGGTGATAACTTTGTGCATGTTGGTCCAAATGGAGCATATGATATGTCAAAATGTTCATTGTGAAGCGCTCTACATGATGGTTGCTGTAGCTTTCATGTTAGGTGCCATATTGCCAAGTTAATCTCTGTTGCAAAAGGGCATTTGGTTGTTAAGTGCTGAAACTTGTTATGAGATGCTGATTTGACTTGCTCATTGCTATTGATGTGTTTGTCTTCATGCCACATGTCTATATGTTCTAGAAGCACAATCATATGGTCTTTGCTGTGGTGTAATCCACTTTCCATGATATGCCTTGAGGTGACTTAAACAAGCTTGTAAACATGCCATGCCAATGTTACTGTTTTATACTTCGTGAAAAAAACTGCTAAGTCTGGAATCTGTTAACTTGATGCTATGTTTGCTTGATGCCCCACTCAAATCCATGCTTGTTTTGGAGTGGCCAATGATCATGTCTTGTTGTCCATGTTATTTTCAATCCATCCACGCCCTTACTTGCACATATGGCCTAATGTAGCTTATTTATTTCTTGCCCTCAAGTTGCTATAAATTTTACCTGTCTGACTTTTATCAGCATGATCAATTTGGTGAAGCTTGTTGTTATTGATCCATGCCTCCTATGGAGTTGTTTGATGTATGCTATGTATACTACATGTCCATGATCTTTATGTTCTTATTGGAGTTGATATGCTTGTTGTATTGTGCCTCCGAAGGCAGCATCGTGATGATGTTTTTGCCTTCCCAGATTTTGACTAAGTCTGGATAAATTTATTGCAACTTGCCATGTGATACGTCCAAAACGTATCTATAATTTCTGCTTGCTCCATGCCTCTTTTGGGTGATATTGCTATGATATTTATACACTTCCATGCACTTTTGATCATATTTGGACTAACTTATTAACTCAGTGCACCCCAGTGCCAGTTTCTGTTTTTTGCTGTTTTTGTATTTCAGGTTTTCACGTTACGAGAACTGCCCGAAAAATCCCAGAAAAATTATATAAAAAATCAGCGTTCCAGAAGCTTCCCGGTAGCCAAAGTACAGCCGGG
>LR738713.1:38387470-38430890 GCA_902687465.1 Secale cereale | reverse complement strand
CAGGGCTCCAGGCGCCCTGGTGGCGCGCCCCCCTGGCCGCGCCGTGGGGGCGCCTGGGCCCCTCGGGCCTCCGCTGATGCCCCCCT
The DNA here is from genome assembly GCA_902687465.1 of Secale cereale. Lineage (NCBI taxonomy): Eukaryota > Viridiplantae > Streptophyta > Magnoliopsida > Poales > Poaceae > Secale > Secale cereale. The sequence continues at coordinate 38,430,804 of LR738713.1, read as the reverse complement.
TTGGCATATATTTAAGACGTCTCTCGAAACCCTCGAGACGGGAACCCTTTTTCGCGATCTCATCTCTGTTCCGCCGCCGCCGCGCTTCCAAGATCGGGACCACCAGGAGAACTCTTCCCGGCACCCTGCCGGAGGGGAGGATCACCACCGGGAGCCTCTCCACCACCATGGACGCCTCCCGGATGAGTTGTGAGTAGTCTCCCTTGGACCATGGGTCCATGACCAGTAGCTATGTGATGTTCTCCTCCCCTTCTTGTGCTTCACTAATTAGACCTCGTGAGCTGCCCTACATGATCGAGGCACATATGTAATCCTTATGCTGTTGCTATGTTGAGTTTGCTGGGATCCGATGGATTGTGAGATTATGTTCAGATTGTGTTTGAGTAATATATTTGATCTACCTCTTTTATATTTATGTTCGTAAGTAATTCTTGCATGTTCTCCGTTGTTATTTATTGCTTTGGCCAAGTAGTAGGTAGTGACTCCAAGAGGGAACGTTATGCTTGATTGTGGGTTCATGCCCCTCGATGACTAGCTTGAGTGACAGAAACATGAGTCTAGGGGATGTGCTGTTGCCACAAGGGGGAAAACAATGGTGCTTGTGCCCGCGGGTGCAAGGATTGTTTACTTTACGCAAAGTTCTTTTAATGCAGTTGTCTGTTGCTTTGAGTTTACACTATGGCTGGGACTCGCAACTTAATACCAGCGAGATGTTCTGGATAGATATCTCAAGGTGGATGATTAGAAGTAGATATTGATGGATTTCGGTCTACTTGCCTTGGCGTACCGCCCATGCTTTGAACCTATACCTTTCTTGCAATATAATTAGCATTGGTTTGCGCACATAATTCTGTCAATTGCCCAGCTGTAATTCGTTTACCTCACATAGCTGTTTTATCGTCTTTTGGGAGAGAGACATCACTAGTGAACATCATGGGACCCCGGTCCATATTACCATCACTGATCACATCCGCTATTTACTTTCTGTTTTACTTACTATTGCAGCAATATCTATCACTATTATCACTTGCGTTTGATCCTTTGTAAACTACAAGGCCGGAGGGATTGACAACCTCTCTGTACTCGTTGGGAGCAAAGTTATTTGTATCTGTGTGCAGGTCCACGTTGATTGCTAATATCTGGCGCCGTTAGCAGTTGACACCTTCTTGTTGAAACTGGGAGTCTCAGGGAAATCGATCCTTGGTATCTTTGCCAAGGGAAAACTTCCGCTACACTGCATCTCAAACCTTCCACTTGGGGTAACCAACGAGGGGCGAGAAGCCATCAAGCAAAGTTTTCTGGCGCCGTTGCCGGGGACTCCACTCTTCAGGATAGGGGAGTTGCACGCTATCTTTTACCTTTGCTTTTTAGTCTTGTTAGTTTACCTTTCAGTTTTGCTTTAGTATATTTTATCGAAAATCACAAAAATAGTTATCTTGCTTGCTTGCTACTATGGGTTCCACCGAGAACACCAAGTTGTGTGACTTCACTAGTCACAACAACGATGACTTTATCTGCACGCCTATCACTACACCTGCCACTTCAGCACCTTCTTATGAAATTAAACCTGCTTTGCTGAACTTAGTTATGAAAGATCAATTCTCCGGTGCTGGAGATGATGCTGCTTTACACTTGAACAATTTTGTTGAACTTTGTGATATGCAAAAGTACCAAGAAATAGATGGTAATATTGTTAAGTTTAAGCTTTTTCCTTTCTCCTTGAGAGGAGGAGCTAAAATTTGGTTTCAATCTTTGCCTAGAAATAGTATAGATTCATGGGACAAGTGCAAAGATGCTTTTATTGGAAAGTACTATCCACCTGCTAAAATTATCCAACTAAGAAGTAACATAATGAATTTTAAACAATTGGATAATGAACACGTTGCCCAAGCTTGGGAACGTATGAAATCTCTTGTCAAGAACTGCCCTACTCATGGTTTGACTACTTGGATGGTTATCCAAACTTTTTATGCAGGCTTGAACTTTACCTCGCGGAACTTGTTAGATTCGGCCGCGGGAGGAACCTTTATGTCAACTACACTTGGTGCTGCCACTAAACTTCTCGATGAGATGATGACTAACTATTCCCAATGGCACACCGAACGCGCTCCAACAGGTAGGAAGGTAAACTCTGTCGAGGAGATTTCCTCCCTAAATGAAAAAGTTGACTTGATCATGTCTCTACTTTCGAAGCAATCTTCTATTGATCCTCGTGATGTTCCTTTAAATTCTTTGATTGCTCAAGAACAAGTAGATGTGAACTTTATCTCTAGAAACAATTTTAACAACAATGCTTATAGGAGTAATTTTGGTAGCAATCCTAGACCGTTCCCCTCTAATTCTTATGGGAACAACAATGCTTATCCTAGCACCAAGAACTCCACTACTGAACTAGAGATTATGCTTAAAGATTTCATCACTACCCAAAAAGCCTTTAATAAGAGTGTAGAAGAAAAACTAAACAAACTAGATGATCTCTCTTCGAAGGTAGACAATTTAGCCCATGAGGTAGAATTGCTTAAAATTAGAACTTCTCCTCTTGAGGAGAGGAAGGTCACTCCTATGAATGTTATTCAAGTGCAAATTAATGAAAATATTAGGATGTTGGCTAAACTTAAAGAGAGATGTGTTGGAGATATGCCCTAGAGGCAATAATAAAAGCATTATTATTATATCTCCTTGTTCATGATAATTGTCTGTTATTCATGCTTGAATTGTATTGTACGGAAACAGCGATACATGTGTGAATACACAGACCACAATGAGTCCCTGGTAGGCCTCTAGTAGCCAGCTCGTTGATCAACAGATGGTCACGGTTTCCTGACCATGGACATGAGATGTCAGTGATAACGGGATCACATCATTAGGAGAATGATGTGATGGACAAGACCCAAACTTGAGCATAACACGAGATCGTATAGTTCGTAATGCATAAGCTTTTCGGTGTCAAGTATTTATTCCTTAGACCATGAGGTTGTACAACTCCCGGATACCGTAGGAGTACTTTGGGTGTGCCAACCGTCACAACGTAACTGGGTGGCTATAAAGGTACGCATCGGGTATCTCCGAAAGTGTCTGTTGAGTTGGTACGAACCGAGACTGGGATGTTGTCACTCCATATGACGGAGAGGTACCTCTGGGCCCACTCGGTAATACATCATCATAATGAGCTCAATGTGACTAAGTAGTTAGTCACGGGATGATGGATTACGGATCGAGTAAAGAGACTTGCCATAACGAGATTGAACAAGGTATCGGGGATACCGACGATCGAATCTCGGGCAAGTACCGTACCGATGGACAAAGGGAATAACATACGGGATTGAGTGAATCCTTGACACAGTGGTTCATCCGATGAAGATCATCGAGGAACACGTGGGAACCAACATGGGTATCCAGATCCCGCTGTTGGTTATTGACCGGAGAGTGGTCTCGGTCATGTCTACGTGTCTCCCGAACCCGTAGGGTCTACACACTTAAGGTTCGGTAACGCTAGGGTCGTAGAGATTAATGCACGTGGAAACCCGAATGTTGTTCGGAGTCCCGGATGAGATCCCGAACGTCACGAGGAGTTCCGGAATGGTCCGGAGGTAAAGATTGATATATGGGAAGTCCAGTTTCGGCCAACGGGTGATCTCCGGGGGTCACCGGGAGCGTCCCGGGACCACCGGAGGGGCCCCGGGGGTCCACCGGGTGGGGCCACCCATCCCGGTGGGGCCCCTAGGCCGCAAGGGGGTGTGTGCAGCCCTCTGGGCTGGCGCACCACAAGGGGGCCCCACCTCCCCATGCGCCTAGGGATAAAACCCTAAGGGGAGGGGGGCCACCACTTGCCTTGGGGGAGGGGGACTCCTCCCTGGCCGCCGCCCCCCTTGCAGATTGGATCTGCAAGGGGCTGGCGCCCCCCCTGGCCCCCTATATATATGTGGGGGGGGAGAGGGCAGCCGCACCTCAGCCCTGGCGCCTCTCCCCCTCCCGTCACACCTCCCAACTCCCACGCAGGGCGCCCGGCGAAGCCCTGCTGCGATCTCCACTGCATCCGTCATCACGCCGTCGTGCTGCCGGATCTCTGACGACTTCTCCTCCCCCCTTGCTGGATCAAGAAGGAGGTGACGTTGCTGCACCGTACGTGTGTTGAACGCGGAGGTGCCGTCCGTTCGGCGCTAGATCATCGGTGACGAAGAACGTGAAGAGTACGACTACTTCATCCTTGCTTCGTTGAAAGCTTCCGCACGCAATCTTCATAACGGTATGTAGATGCACTCTTACTTGCTCGTTGCTAGATGCATCCATAGTTGGATCTTGGTGAAGACGTAGAATTTTTTTGAATTATGCTACGTTACCCAACAGTGGCATCTGAGCCTAGGTTTTATGCGTAGCATCTTGCACGAGTAGAACACAAAGCAGTTGTGGGCGTATGATCTTGTTCAACTTTCTTACCATTACTAGTCAATCTTGATTCGGCGGTATTGTGGGATGAAGCGGCCCGGACCGACCTTACACGTACGCTTACGTGAGACTGGTTCCACCGACAGACATGCACTAGATGCATAAGGTGGCTGGCGGGTGTCTGTCTCTCCTACTTTAGTCGGATCGGATTCGATGAAAAGGGTCCTTATGAAGGGTAAATAGAAGTTGACAAATCACGTTGTGGTTTTGGCGTAGGTAAGAAACGTTCTTGCTAGAAATCCTATAGAAGCCACGTAAAACTTGCAACAACAATTAGAGGACGTCTAACTTGTTTTTGCAGCATGTGTTTTGTGACGTGGTATGGCCAAGAACGAAGATGTGATGAATGATATATGTGATGTATGAGATTGATCATGTTTTTGTAATAGGGAATCACGACTTGCATGTCGATGAACTTGACAACCGGCAGGAGCCATAGGAGTTGTCTTAATTATTGTATGACCTGCGTGTCACTGAATAACGCCATGTAATTACTTTACTTCGTTGCTAAACGTTAGCTATAGTAGTAGAAGTAATAGTTGGCGTGATGACTTCTTCAAGACACGATGATGGAGATCATGATGATGAAGATCATGGTGTCGAGCCGGTGACAAGATGATCATGGTGCCCCGAAGATGGAGATCCAAGGAGCAAGATGATATTGGCCATATCATGTCACTTTAATTGATTGCATGTGATGTTTATCATGTTTATGCATCTTGTTTACTTAGAACGACGGTAGTAAATAAGATGATCTCTCACTAAAATTTCAAGTAATGTGTTTCCCCTAACTGTGCACCGTTGCTAAAGCTCGTTGCTCCGAAGCACCACGTGATGATCGGGTGTGATAGGTTCTAACGTTCGCATACAACGGGTGTAAGACAGATTTACACACGCAATACACTTAGGGTTCACTTGACAAGCCTAGCATGTACAGACATGGCCTCGGAACACGGAAGACCGAAAGGTCGAACACGAGTCGTATAGAAGATACGATCAACATGAAGATGTTCACCGTTTTTGACTAGTCCGTCTCACGTGATGATCGGACACGGACTACTCGATTCGGATCGTGTATCACTTAGATGACTAGAGAGATGTCATTCTGAGTGGGAGTTCATTAAAATTTGATTAAGATGAACTTAATTATCATGAACTTAGTATAAATTCTTTACAATATCTCTTGTAGATCAAATGGCCCACGCACAGGTTTCCCTCAACTTCAACGCGTTCCTAGAGAAAACCAAGCTGAAAGACGATGGTAGCAACTATACGGATTGGGTCCGTAACCTGAGGATTATCCTCATAGCTGCCAAGAGAACTTATGTCCTAGAAGCACCGCTAGGTGATGCACCCGTTTTCCCAGCGACTCAAGACGTTATGAACGCCTGGCAGTCGCGTAGTGATGATTACTCCCTGGTTCAGTGCGGCATGCTTTACAGTTTAGAATCGGGGCTCCAAAAGCGTTTTGAGCACCATGGAGCATATGAGATGTTCGAAGAGCTGAAAATGGTTTTCCAAGCTCATGCCCGAGTCGAGAGATATGATGTCTCCGACGCATTCTACAGCTGTAAGATGGAGGAGAACAGTTCTGTCAGTGAGCACATCCTCAAGATTTCAGGATTGCACAACCGCTTGTCTCAGCTGGGAATGAATCTCCCAGATGAAGCGGTCGTTGACAGAATCCACCAGTCGCTCCCACCAAGCTTCAAGAGCTTCGTGTTGAACTTCAATATGCAGGGGATGGAGAAGTCCATTCCCGAGGTGTATTCAATGCTGAAATCAGCGGAGGTAGACATCAAGAAAGAACATCAAGTGTTGATGGTCAATAAAACCACTAAGTTCAAGAAAGGCAAGGGTAAGAAGAACTTCAAGAAGGACGGCAAGCAAGTTGCCGCGCCTGGCAAGCATGTTGCCGGGAAGAAGCCAAAGTATGGACCCAAGCCAGAGACTGAGTGCTTTTATTGCAAGGGAACGGGTCACTGGAAGCGGAACTGCCCCAAATACTTAGCAGACAAGAAGGCCGGCAACGTCAAAGGTATATATGATATACATGTTATTGATGTGTACCTTACCAGCACTCGCAGTAGCTCCTGGGTATTCGATACCGGTGCAGTTGCTCACATTTGTAACTCAAAACAGGAGCTGCGGAATAAACGGAGACTGGCGAAGGATGAGGTGACGATGCGCGTCGGGAATGGTTCCAAGGTCGATGTGATCGCCATCGGCACGCTGCCTCTACATCTACCCTCGGGATTAGTTTTAAACCTGAATAATTGTTATTTAGTACCAGCTTTGAGCATGAACATTGTTTCTGGATCTCGTCTTATGCGAGATGGATATTCTTTCAAATCGGAGAATAATGGTTGTTCTATTTATTTGAGAGATATGTTTTATGGTCATGCCCCGCTGGTCAATGGTTTATTTTTGATGAATCTCGAACGTAGTGATACACATATTCATAGTGTAGATGCCAAAAGATGTAAAGTTGATAATGATAGTCCCACATACTTGTGGCATTGCCGCCTTGGTCATATTGGTGTCAAACATATGAAGAAGCTCCATTCGGATGGACTTCTAGAGTCTCTTGATTATGAATCATTTGACACGTGCGAACCATGCCTCTTGGGCAAGATGACCAAGACTCCGTTCTCCGGAACAATGGAGCGAGCAACCAACTTACTGGAAATCATACATACCGATGTGTGCGGTCCAATGAGTGTTGAGGCTCGCGGAGGCTACCGTTATGTTCTCACCCTCACGGATGACTTGAGTAGATATGGGTATATCTATTTGATGAAACACAAGTCTGAGACCTTTGAAAAGTTCAAGGAATTTCAGAATGAGGTTGAGAATCAACGTGACAGAAAAATAAAGTTCTTGCGATCGGATCGTGGGGGTGAATATTTAAGTCATGAATTTGGCACACACCTAAGGAGCTGTGGAATTGTTTCACAATTGACACCGCCCGGAACACCTCAACGTAACGGTGTGTCCGAACGTCGAAATCGTACTCTGTTGGACATGGTGCGATCTATGATGTCCCTCACCGATTTACCGCTATCTTTTTGGGGTTATGCTTTAGAGACTGCCGCATTCACTTTAAATAGGGCTCCGTCGAAATCCGTTGAGACGACTCCGTATGAACTTTGGTTTGGCAAGAAACCGAAGCTGTCGTTTCTGAAAGTTTGGGGTTGCGATGCTTATGTCAAGAAACTTCAACCTGAAAAGCTTGAACCCAAATCGGAAAAATGCGTCTTCATAGGATACCCAAAGGAAACAATTGGGTACACCTTCTACCACAGATCCGAAGGCAAAGTCTTTGTTGCCAAGAATGGATGCTTTCTGGAGAAAGAGTTTCTCTCGAAAGAAGTGAGTGGGAGGAAAGTAGAACTTGATGAGGTGACAGTCACCCCTCCTGGACCGGAAAGTAGCGCAGCGCAGGAAACTGTTCCTGAGGTGCCTACACCGACAAGGGAGGAAGTTAATGATAATAATCATGAAGAAACAGATCAAGTTACTAAATGGATATCCATGTATGGCTTGGAGTCATGAAATCCGAGATAGAATCCATGTATGAAAACAAAGTATGGACTTTGGTGGACTTGCCTGATGATAGGCACGCCATAGAAAACAAATGGATATTTAAGAAGAAGACAGACGCGGATGGTAATGTGACCATCTATAAGGCTCGGCTTGTCGCTAAAGGTTATCGACAAGTTCAAGGGATTGACTACGATGAGACTTTCTCTCCCGTAGCGATGCTGAAGTCAGTCAGAATCATGTTAGCTATTGCCGCATTCTATGATTATGAGATATGGCAAATGGATGTCAAAACAGCATTCCTTAACGGCTTCCTCAAGGAAGAGTTGTATATGATGCAACCGGAAGGTTTTGTCGATCCAGAGAACGCTAACAAGGTATGCAAGCTCCAGCGCTCGATTTACGGGCTGGTGCAAGCATCTCGGAGTTGGAATATTCGCTTTGATGAGGTGATCAAAGTGTTTGGCTTTATACAGACTTATGGAGAAGCCTGTATTTACAAGAAAGTGAGTGGGAGCTCTGTGGCATTTCTCATATTATATGTGGATGACATATTGCTGATGGGAAATGATATAGAATTCTTGGAAAATGTAAAGGCCTACTTGAATAAAAAAATTTCAATGAAGGACCTTGGAGAAGCTGCTTACATATTAGGCATCAAAATCTATAGAGATAGATCGAGACGCCTCATTGGTCTTTCACAAAGTACATACCTTGACAAAATATTGAAGAAGTTCAATATGGATCAGTCAAAGAAAGGATTCTTGCCTGTTTTGCAAGGTATGAGATTGAGTAAGACTCAGTCGCCGACCACGGCAGAAGATAGAGAAAAGATGAGTGTCATTCCCTATGCCTCGGCAATAGGTTCTATCATGTATGCCATGCTGTGTACCAGACCTGATGTGAACCTTGCCATAAGTTTGGTAGGGAGGTACCAAAGTGATCCCGGTACGGAACACTGGACAGCGGTCAAGAACATCCTGAAGTACCTGAAAAGGACTAAGGATATGTTTCTCGTTTATGGAGGTGACGAAGAGCTCGTCGTAAAGGGTTACGTCGATGCTAGCTTCGACACAGATCTGGATGACTCTAAGTCGCAAACCGGATACGTGTACATTTTGAATGGAGGGGCAGTCAGCTGGTGCAGTTGCAAGCAAAGCGTGGTGGCAGCATCTACATGTGAAGCGGAGTACATAGCTGCTTCTGAAGCAGCACAGGAAGGAGTCTGGATGAAGGAGTTCATCACCGACCTAGGAGTCATTCCAAGCGCGTCAAGCCCGATGACTCTCTTCTGTGACAACACTGGTGCTATTGCTATTACCAAGGAGCCCAGGTTTCACAAGAAGACCAAGCACATCAAGCGCCGTTTCAACTCCATCCGGAATTATGTTCAGGATGGAGACATAGATATTTGTAAAGTGCATACGGATCTGAATGTAGCAGACCCGTTGACTAAACCTCTTTCACGAGCAAAACATGATCAACACCAGAACTCTATGGGTGTTCGATTCATCAAAATGTAACTAGATTATTGACTCTAGTGCAAGTGGGAGACTGTTGGAGATATGCCCTAGAGGCAATAATAAAAGCATTATTATTATATCTCCTTGTTCATGATAATTGTCTGTTATTCATGCTTGAATTGTATTGTACGGAAACAGCGATACATGTGTGAATACACAGACCACAATGAGTCCCTGGTAGGCCTCTAGTAGCCAGCTCGTTGATCAACAGATGGTCACGGTTTCCTGACCATGGACATGAGATGTCAGTGATAACGGGATCACATCATTAGGAGAATGATGTGATGGACAAGACCCAAACTTGAGCATAACACGAGATCGTATAGTTCGTAATGCATAAGCTTTTCGGTGTCAAGTATTTATTCCTTAGACCATGAGGTTGTACAACTCCCGGATACCGTAGGAGTACTTTGGGTGTGCCAACCGTCACAACGTAACTGGGTGGCTATAAAGGTACGCATCGGGTATCTCCGAAAGTGTCTGTTGAGTTGGTACGAACCGAGACTGGGATGTTGTCACTCCGTATGACGGAGAGGTACCTCTGGGCCCACTCGGTAATACATCATCATAATGAGGTCAATGTGACTAAGTAGTTAGTCACGGGACGATGGATTACGGATCGAGTAAAGAGACTTGCCATAACGAGATTGAACAAGGTATTGGGAATACCGACGATCGAATCTCGGGCAAGTACCGTACCGATGGACAAAGGGAATAACATACGGGATTGAGTGAATCCTTGACACAGTGGTTCATCCGATGAAGATCATCGAGGAACACGTGGGAACCAACATGGGTATCCAGATCCCGCTGTTGGTTATTGACCGGAGAGTGGTCTCGGTCATGTCTACGTGTCTCCCGAACCCGTAGGGTCTACACACTTAAGGTTCGGTAACGCTAGGGTCGTAGAGATTAATGCACGTGGAAACCCGAATGTTGTTCGGAGTCCCGGATGAGATCCCGAACGTCACGAGGAGTTCCGGAATGGTCCGGAGGTAAAGATTGATATATGGGAAGTCCAGTTTCGGCCAACGGGTGATCTCCGGGGGTCACCGGGAGCGTCCCGGGACCACCGGAGGGGCCCCGGGGGTCCACCGGGTGGGGCCACCCATCCCGGTGGGGCCCCTAGGCCGCAAGGGGGTGTGTGCAGCCCTCTGGGCTGGCGCACCACAAGGGGGCCCCACCTCCCCATGCGCCTAGGGATAAAACCCTAAGGGGAGGGGGGCCACCACTTGCCTTGGGGGAGGGGGACTCCTCCCTGGCCGCCGCCCCCCTTGCAGATTGGATCTGCAAGGGGCTGGCGCCCCCCCTGGCCCCCTATATATATGTGGGGGGGGAGAGGGCAGCCGCACCTCAGCCCTGGCGCCTCTCCCCCTCCCGTCACACCTCCCAACTCCCACGCAGGGCGCCCGGCGAAGCCCTGCTGCGATCTCCACTGCATCCGTCATCACGCCGTCGTGCTGCCGGATCTCTGACGACTTCTCCTCCCCCCTTGCTGGATCAAGAAGGAGGTGACGTTGCTGCACCGTACGTGTGTTGAACGCGGAGGTGCCGTCCGTTCGGCGCTAGATCATCGGTGACGAAGAACGTGAAGAGTACGACTACTTCATCCCCACTTCGTTGAAAGCTTCCGCACGCGATCTACATAACGGTATGTAGATGCACTCTTACTTGCTCGTTGCTAGATGTATCCATAGATGGATCTTGGTGAAGACGTAGGAAATTTTTGAATTATGCTACGTTACCCAACAGTGGCATCTTGCACGAGTAGAACACAAAGCAGTTGTGGGCGTATGATCTTGTTCAACTTTCTTACCGTTACTAGTCAATCTTGATTCGGCGGTATTGTGGGATGAAGCGGCCCGGACCGACCTTACACGTACGCTTACGTGAGACTGGTTCCACCGACAGACATGCACTAGATGCATAAGGTGGCTGGCGGGTGTCTGTCTCTCCTACTTTAGTCGGATCGGATTCGATGAAAAGGGTCCTTATGAAGGGTAAATAGAAGTTGACAAATCACGTTGTGGTTTTGGCGTAGGTAAGAAACGTTCTTGCTAGAAACCCTATAGAAGCCACGTAAAACTTGCAACAACAATTAGAGGACGTCTAACTTGTTTTTGCAGCATGTGTTTTGTGACGTGGTATGGCCAAGAACGAAGATGTGATGAATGATATATGTGATGTATGAGATTGATCATGTTTTTGTAATAGGGAATCATGACTTGCATGTCGATGAACTTGACAACCGGCAGGAGCCATAGGAGTTGTCTTTATTATTGTATGACCTGCGTGTCACTGAATAACGCCATGTAATTACTTTACTTCGTTGCTAAACGTTAGCTATAGTAGTAGAAGTAATAGTTGGCGTGACGACTTCCTCAAGACACGATGATGGAGATCATGATGATGAAGATCATGGTGTCGAGCCGGTGACAAGATGATCATGGTGCCCCGAAGATGGAGATCCAAGGAGCAAGATGATATTGGCCATATCATGTCACTATAATTGATTGCATGTGATGTTTATCATGTTTTTGCATCTTGTTTACTTAGAACGACGGTAGTAAATAAGATGATCTCTCACTAAAATTTCAAGTAATGTGTTTCCCCTAACTGTGCACCGTTGCTAAAGCTCGTTGTTCCGAAGCACCACGTGATGATCGGGTGTGATAGGTTCTAACGTTCACATATAACGGGTGTAAGACAGATTTACACATGCGATACACTTAGGGTTCACTTGACGAGCCTAGCATGTACAGACATGGCCTCGGAACACAGAAGACCGAAAGGTCGAACACGAGTCGTATAGAAGATACGATCAACATGAAGATGTTCACCGTTTTTGACTAGTCCGTCTCACGTGATGATCGGACACGGACTACTCGATTCGGATCGTGTATCACTTAGATGACTAGAGAGATGTCATTCTGAGTGGGAGTTCATTAAAATTTGATTAAGATGAACTTAATTATCATGAACTTAGTCTAAATTCTTTACAATATCTCTTGTAGATCAAATGGCCCACGCTCAGGTTTCCCTCAACTTCAACGCGTTCCTAGAGAAAACCAAGCTGAAAGACGATGGTAGCAACTATACGGATTGGGTCCGTAACCTGAGGATTATCCTCATAGCTGCCAAGAGAACTTATGTCCTAGAAGCACCGCTAGGTGATGCACCCGTTCTCCCAGCGACCCAAGACGTTATGAACGCCTGGCAGTCGCGTAGTGATGATTACTCCCTGGTTCAGTGCGGCATGCTTTACAGTTTAGAATCGGGGCTCCAAAAACGTTTTGAGCACCACGGAGCATATGAGATGTTCGAAGAGCTGAAAATGGTTTTCCAAGCTCATGCCCGAGTCGAGAGATATGATGTCTCCGACGCATTCTACAGCTGTAAGATGGAGGAGAACAGTTGTCAGTGAGCACATCCTCAAGATTTCAGGATTGCACAACCGCTTGTCTCAGCTGGGAATGAATCTCCCAGATGAAGCGGTCGTTGACAGAATCCTCCAGTCGCTTCCACCAAGCTTCAAGAGCTTCGTGCTGAACTTCAATATGCAGGGGATGGAGAAGTCCATTCCCGAGGTGTATTCGATGCTGAAATCAGCGGAGGTAGACATCAAGAAAGAACATCAAGTGTTGATGGTCAATAAAACCACTAAGTTCAAGAAAGGCAAGGGTAAGAAGAACTTCAAGAAGGACGGCAAGCAAGTTGCCGCGCCTGGCAAGCCTGTTGCCGGGAAGAAGCCAAAGTATGGACCCAAGCCTGAGACTGAGTGCTTTTATTGCAAGGGAACGGGTCACTGGAAGCGGAACTGCCCCAAATACTTAGCAGACAAGAAGGCCGGCAACGTCAAAGGTATATATGATATACATGTTATTGATGTGTACCTTACCAGCACTCGTAGTAGCTCCTGGGTATTCGATACCGGTGCAGTTGCTCACATTTGTAACTCAAAACAGGAGCTGCGGAATAAACGGAGACTGGCGAAGGATGAGGTGACGATGCGCGTCGGGAATGGTTCCAAGGTCGATGTGATCGCCGTCGGCATGCTACCTCTACATCTACCCTCGGGATTAGTTTTGAACCTGAATAATTGTTATTTAGTACCAGCTTTGAGCATGAACATTGTTTCTGGATCTCGTCTTATGCGAGATGGATATTCTTTCAAATCGGAGAATAATGGTTGTTCTATTTATTTGAGAGATATGTTTTATGGTCATGCCCCGCTGGTCAATGGTTTATTTTTGATGAATCTCGAACGTAGTGATACACATATTCATAGTGTAGATGCCAAAAGATGTAAAGTTGATAATGATAGTCCCACATACTTGTGGCATTGCCGCCTTGGTCATATTGGTGTCAAACGTATGAAGAAGCTCCATTCGGATGGACTTCTAGAGTCTCTTGATTATGAATCATTTGACACATGCGAACCATGCCTCTTGGGCAAGATGACCAAGACTCCGTTCTCCGGAACAATGGAGCGAGCAACCAACTTGTTGGAAATCATACATACCGATGTGTGCGGTCCAATGAGTGTTGAGGCTCGCGGAGGCTACCGTTATGTTCTCACCCTCACAGATGACTTGAGTAGATATGGGTATATCTATTTGATGAAACACAAGTCTGAGACCTTTGAAAAGTTCAAGGAATTTCAGAATGAGGTTGAGAATCAACGTGACAGAAAAATAAAGTTCTTGCGATCGGATCGTGGGGGTGAATATTTAAGTCATGAATTTGGCACACACCTTAGGAGCTGTGGAATTGTTTCACAATTGACACCGCCCGGAACACCTCAACGTAACGGTGTGTCCGAACGTCGAAATCGTACTCTGTTGGACATGGAGCGATCTATGATGTCCCTTACCGATTTACCGTTATCTTTTTGGGGTTATGCTTTAGAGACTGCCGCATTCACTTTAAATAGGGATCCGTCAAAATTCGTTGAGACGACTCCATATGAACTTTGGTTTGGCAAGAAACCGAAGCTGTCGTTTCTGAAAGTTTGGGGTTGCGATGCTTATGTCAAGAAACTTCAACCTGAAAAGCTCGAACCCAAATCGGAAAAATGCGTCTTCATAGGATACCCAAAGGAAACTATTGGGTACACCTTCTACCACAGATCCGAAGGCAAAGTCTTTGTTGCCAAGAATGGATGCTTTCTGGAGAAAGAGTTTCTCTCGAAAGAAGTGAGTGGGAGGAAAGTAGAACTTGATGAGGTGACAGTCACCCCTCCTGGAACGGAAAGTAGCGCAGCGCAGGAAACTATTCCTGAGGTGCCTGCACCGACAAGGGAGGAAGTTGATGATAATGATCATGAAGAAACAGATCAAGTTACTATTGAACTTCGAAGGTCCACAAGGGCACGTTCCGCACCAGAGTGGTACGGCAACCCTGTCCTGGAAATCATGTTGTTAGACAACGGTGAACCTTCGAACTATGAAGAAGCGATGGCGGGCCCAGATTCCAATAAATGGCTTGGAGCCATGAAATCCGAGATAGAATCCATGTATGAAAACAAAGTATGGACTTTGGTGGACTTGCCTGATGATAGGCACGCCATAGAAAATAAATGGATATTTAAGAAGAAGACAGACGCGGATGGTAATGTGACCATCTACAAGGCTCGGCTTGTCGCTAAAGGTTATCGACAAGTTCAAGGGATTGACTACGATGAGACTTTCTCTCCCGTAGCGATGCTGAAGTCAGTCAGAATCATGTTAGCTATTGCCGCATTCTATGATTATGAGATATGGCAAATGGACGTCAAAACATCATTCCTTAATGGCTTCCTCAAGGAAGAGTTGTATATGATGCAACCGGAAGGTTTTGTCGATCCAGAAAACGCTAACAAGGTATGCAAGCTCCAGCGCTCGATTTACGGGCTGGTGCAAGCATCTCGGAGTTGGAATATTCGCTTTGATGAGGTGATCAAAGCGTTTGGCTTTATACAGACTTATGGAGAAGCCTGTATTTACAAGAAAGTGAGTGGGAGCTCTGTAGCATTTCTCATATTATATGTGGATGACATATTGCTGATGGGAAATAATATAGAATTCTTGGAAAATGTAAAGGCCTACTTGAATAAAAGTTTTTCAATGAAGGACCTTGGTGAAGCTGCTTACATATTAGGCATCAAAATCTATAGAGATAGATCGAGACGCCTCATTGGTCTTTCACAAAGTACATACCTTGACAAAATATTGAAGAAGTTCAATATGGATCAGTCAAAGAAAGGATTCTTGCCTGTTTTGCAAGGTATGAGATTGAGCAAAGCTCAGTCGCCGACCACGGCAGAAGATAGAGAAAAGATAAGTGTCATTCCCTATGCCTCGGCAATAGGTTCTATCATGTATGCCATGCTGTGTACCAGACCTGATGTGAACCTTGCCATAAGTTTGGTAGGGAGGTACCAAAGTGATCCCGGTACGGAACACTGGACAGCGGTCAAGAACATCCTGAAGTACCTGAAAAGGACTAAGGATATGTTTCTCGTTTATGGAGGTGACGAAGAGCTCGTCGTAAAGGGTTACGTCGATGCTAGCTTCGACACAGATCTGGATGACTCTAAGTCACAAACCGGATACGTGTATATTTTGAATAGAGGGGCAGTCAGCTGGTGCAGTTGCAAGCAAAGCGTGGTGGCAGCATCTACATGTGAAGCGGAATACATAGCTGCTTCTGAAGCAGCGCAGGAAGGAGTCTGGATGAAGGAGTTCATCACCGACCTAAGAGTCATTCCAAGTGCGTCAAGCCCGATGACTCTCTTCTGTGACAACACTGGTGCTATTGCTATTACCAAGGAGCCCAGGTTTCACAAGAAGACCAAGCACATCAAGCGCCGTTTCAACTCCATCCGGAATTATGTTCAGGATGGAGACATATATATTTGTAAAGTGCATACGGATCTGAATGTCGCAGACCCGTTGACTAAACCTCTTTCACGAGCGAAACATGATCAACACCAGAACACTATGGGTGTTCGATTCATCACAATGTAACTAGATTATTGACTCTAGTGCAAGTGGGAGACTGTTGGAGATATGCCCTAGAGGCAATAATAAAAGCATTATTATTATATCTCCTTGTTCATGATAATTGTCTGTTATTCATGCTTGAATTGTATTGTACGGAAACAGCGATACATGTGTGAATACACAGACCACAATGAGTCCCTGGTAGGCCTCTAGTAGCCAGCTCGTTGATCAACAGATGGTCACGGTTTCCTGACCATGGACATGAGATGTCAGTGATAATGGGATCACATCATTAGGAGAATGATGTGATGGACAAGACCCAAACTTGAGCATAACACGAGATCGTATAGTTCGTAATGCATAAGCTTTTCGGTGTCAAGTATTTATTCCTTAGACCATGAGGTTGTACAACTCCCGGATACCGTAGGAGTACTTTGGGTGTGCCAACCGTCACAACGTAACTGGGTGGCTATAAAGGTACGCATCGGGTATCTCCGAAAGTGTCTGTTGAGTTGGTACGAACCGAGACTGGGATGTTGTCACTCCGTATGACGGAGAGGTACCTCTGGGCCCACTCGGTAATACATCATCATAATGAGCTCAATGTGACTAAGTAGTTAGTCACGGGACGATGGATTACGGATCGAGTAAAGAGACTTGCCATAACGAGATTGAACAAGGTATTGGGAATACCGACGATCGAATCTCGGGCAAGTACCGTACCGATGGACAAAGGGAATAACATACGGGATTGAGTGAATCCTTGACACAGTGGTTCATCCGATGAAGATCATCGAGGAACACGTGGGAACCAACATGGGTATCCAGATCCCGCTGTTGGTTATTGACCGGAGAGTGGTCTCGGTCATGTCTATGTGTCTCCCGAACCCGTAGGGTCTACGCACTTAAGGTTCGGTAACGCTAGGGTCGTAGAGATTAATGCACGTGGAAACCCGAATGTTGTTCGGAGTCCCGGATGAGATCCCGGACGTCACGAGGAGTTCCGGAATGGTCCGGAGGTAAAGATTGATATATGGGAAGTCCAGTTTCGGCCAACGGGTGATCTCCGGGGGTCACCGGGAGCGTCCCGGGACCACCGGAGGGGCCCCGGGGGTCCACCGGGTGGGGCCACCCATCCCGGTGGGGCCCCTAGGCCGCAAGGGGGTGTGTGCAGCCCTCTGGGCTGGCGCACCACAAGGGGGCCCCACCTCCCCATGCGCCTAGGGATAAAACCCTAAGGGGAGGGGGGCCACCACTTGCCTTGGGGGAGGGGGACTCCTCCCTGGCCGCCGCCCCCCCTTGCAGATTGGATCTGCAAGGGGCTGGCGCCCCCCTGGCCCCCTATATATATGTGGGGGGGGAGAGGGCAGCCGCACCTCAGCCCTGGCGCCTCTCCCCCTCCCGTGACACCTCCCAACTCCTAACGCAGGGCGCCCGGCGAAGCCCTGCTGCGATCTCCACTGCATCCGTCATCACGCCGTCGTGCTGCCGGATCTCTGACGACTTCTCCTCCCCCCTTGCTGGATCAAGAAGGAGGTGACGTTGCTGCACCGTACGTGTGTTGAACGCGGAGGTGCCGTCCGTTCGGCGCTAGATCATCGGTGACGAAGAACGTGAACAGTACGACTACTTCATCCTTGCTTCGTTGAAAGCTTCCGCACGCAATCTTCATAACGGTATGTAGATGCACTCTTACTTGCTCATTGCTAGATGCATCCATAGTTGGATCTTGGTGAAGACATAGAAATTTTTGAATTATGCTACGTTACCCAACAAGATGGGCTAGAGAAAGGGAGGAAGAAGATAGAATTAAGAACCTTCCTACCCACCACACTGTTGCTACTATCCAAGTTGTTGAGGATATCCAAACTCTTAGCACCCAATGCGCTCCTGGTCCCAATGGACATATTAATGGTGATGCTATGACCATAGAAACTACCAAACAAGTGAACCTAAAGGACACCACTACCACCTTACTTGATAGTAGTGACCTTGATTTTGATAATTGCACTCTTACCGAAGTTATTGATTTCCTTCACAAGATGTCTAGAGATCCCCGCACTAGCAAGCTTAACCTTGCCTTCACAGAGCATATCACTAATGCTCTCATCAAAGCTAGGGAGGAGAAACTTAGAGTAGAAGCCTCCATACCTAGAAAGCTAGAAGATGGTTGGGATCCTATGATAAAAATTAAGTTGAATAACTTCTCTTGCTATGCTTTATGTGATGTTGGAGCTAGTACCTCTGTTATGCCCAAAAGAATATATGATATGCTTAAATTGAAACCTTTTGATTCTTGTTCTTTTGGTGTTCGTCTCGTTGATTCTTCCATAAAGAAACCTTTGGGGAGGATCGACGATGTTCTTATCATTGTCAATGACAATTATGTTCCCGTTGATTTTACTATTATGGACATTGAGTGTGAACCTTCTTGTCCAATTATTTTGGGACGTCCTTTTCTACGCACCGTTGGTGCTATCATTGATATGAAAGAGGGGAATATAAAATTCCAATTTCCTCTCAAGAAAGGGATGGAACACTTCCCTCGGAAGAAGATTAAGTTACCTTTTGAGTCCGTTATACAGGCTAGCTATTCTTTTACTCTTGATAAAACTTGATCTCTTTGCATTATGCCTAGCTTAAAGGCATAAAAGAAAGCGCTTTTGGGAGGCAGCCCACATGAATAAAGTTTTCCTTTTGTTGTGTCTTGATGTTGTTACTACAGTAGCATCATCATTGTATCTTTACTTTTCAATTTTGTGCCAAGTATAGCCTCGATTGCAAGAAAGTTCAAAAGTTGTGACGTGCTGTCCAGGAAACAGATTCTGTCCTTGGATAGAAAAATTCGTATAAAATCACCAGATCATCTTTTTGGTCTGAATGTTTTCGACAGCGTGCTCTATACAATTGTCTTTCGCGCGTCTGTTCTGAGTTTTTTGATTAGAGTTGCAGAAGTGCCCCGAAAAAATCATTTACTACCTGTTGTTCTGTTTTTCACAGATTCTGTCCTGTTTTGCCTTTCCTTCATTTTGCAAACCTTGAGCTTGCTTTTTCTTTGCAAAAACCTTTTGGCAATCTTGAGAAACAGTAGACCTTCAATAATATCCTTATTTCTATCAAGGAACAATTATTTTATTATGGGTACTAACCTCGCTAATCAGTTTGTGATGAGTTATGTATAAAGGGAGTTTTCAAGTGTGCGAGGGAAGATGATAAAAAGATTTAGGAGTGTCAAACGCTCAAGCTTGGGGATGCCCCCATGCACCCCCAAGAAATATTCAAGGAGACTCAAGCGTCTAAGCTTGGGGATGCCCCCGTGCATCCCCTTCTCCATCAACATTATCAGTTCGTCTTTCATTCCACTATATTTTTATCACTTCATGTGTTATGTGCTATGCTTGGAGCGTCTTGCTTTTAGTTTCCTTTTTAGTTTTCTTTAGCTTTTCATAACGAGTCGGAACTCAGCATTTCTTTGTGTGGGAGAGAAACACGCTCCACTTCTACCTAGAACATAACATAGAATTTTCATGTCTATCTTTGCTGTGTGTGTTCTTTGTCTTTCAATAGCTACTATCATGCTTCGCTCTTAGTTTTCATGCTTATCTTTTTAAAGAGGTTTTGTTTAGTTGGTTGCTTGAACTCTCTTTAGTTATCATGCTTATCTTATTAAGAGAGTTTGCTTCTATTGCATTGGTCGATATGTCTATGATAAAAATGCTACGTGCATAATGGTGCTTAGTAGTTCATGTTTTCTTATGGTTAGTCTCAAATAGCCGGAGGGTTCCCAATGTGTTATTGGAGTACCAACATGATTTGTTTGCCTATGATGTGGTATGGTTTAGTAATATCTTCCTTCAATAATTTATTTTGATTGACTTGGCGTATGCTCACGCATATTTAAGACTGTAAAGAAAGTCTGTCAAGCCTTGATGATCTTTTATTTCTGAGTAGCGATATAACTTCCATGCCTGATTCAATGTTGCTTTGTCGCTCTGCATGATTATGACCGTCATTGCTCTCTTAGTTGGTCGCTCCCAGTCTTTTGCTAACCTTCGCCTGTACTAAGCGGACTGACTGCTTGCGCATCCAAATTTTTTTAAACCAGTTATGCCATATGAGTCCACCATACCTTCCTATACATGGTATTTACCTGCCATTCCTAACGAAGACTTTCATGTGCCATCTCGAAATTATTCAAAAGAAAATGCATTACTATTTTGTGCCCCTGTTTTAGCTCATGAGGAAGTAGTGGTTAATTCATGATCTTTTTAAGTTGGACAAGCTTCACCCCGGGATTGCATGTATAATGTGCAAACCCATAATACGAGAAGGAACTGGCAATGAGTGCGCCCGGCTCAAAATTAATATAACAAACAAACCCTCCTTCACGCTTTGTTCATGAGAAATCAGAAAACTTTGGCAGTGATAAACAAAGGAGATCATGAGGATGTGATCGTCCTCATTCGGGAGCCGTTCCTCGAAACTTGTCCATCTCAAAAAGTAATTGAGTTATCTGCTAGCATTCGTTGACGAAACATGCATATTCAAAAATAAATAATTATTACCTCTGTTTTTAAAACCAAGAGCTCTGGTACATGTTTTCTCTTTGCTTCCGACCACGGGTTTTCAACTTTGCCAACAAAAGCCACGGTTCGAGAGTCTCCACCTTCTTTTAAAAGGCACCAACTACTGAGAGCATGATTGTCATTCTGAGTGTAATGTGCATTGTCCCAAAGTAGCATTGTCTCTTGCATGATTATGATATCGTTTATTTTGAAATCATTGTATCTAGTCATCACTTAAACCTTGGAGTTGCCCCTGCATTTATGTTTTGCTTCACTAAAGGGGGCAAGCGAGATATCACTTTATCATATTTGCACACCATGCTCATTACAAATCTATTTGATGTTTCATTATCATATTGTAAAACTTTCAGTTCTTTGTGATTTTCTCATGAGGCAACTTAATTACTACAGATTCATTGTCTCAGTAAGCTTTTGTCATGTGACTATGAAAAAGTCCTATATGGTTAATAGCATGTCACCACAGAAATTATTCTTGTTATCATTTACCTACTCGAGGACGAGCAGGAATTAAGCTTGGGGATGTTGATACGTCCAAAACGTATCTATAATTTCTGCTTGCTACATGCCTCTTTTGGGTCATATTGCTATGATATTTATACACTTCCATACACTTTTGATCATATTTGGACTAACCTATTAACTCAGTGCACCCCAGTGCCAGTTTCTGTTTTCTGCTGTTTTTGTATTTCAGGTTTTCACGTTACGAGAACTGCCCGAAAAATCCCAGAAAAATTATATAAAAAATTAGCGTTCCAGAAGCTTCCCGGTAGCCAAAGTACAGCCGGGGGGGGGGGCACCAGGGCTCCAGGCGCCCTGGTGGCGCGGCCCCCCTGGCCGCGCCGGGGGGGCGCCTGGGCCCTCCGGGCCTCCGCTGATGCCCCCCTTTGGCATATATTTAAGACGTCTCTCGAAACCCTCGAGACGGGAACCCTTTTTCGCGATCTCATCTCTGTTCCGCCGCCGCCGCGCTTCCAAGATCGGGAGCACCAGGAGAACTCTTCCCGGCACCGTGCCGGAGGGGAGGATCACCACCGGGAGCCTCTCCACCACCATGGACGCCTCCCGAATGAGTTGTGAGTAGTCTCCCTTGGACCATGGGTCCATGACCAGTAGCTATGTGATGTTCTCCTCCCCTTCTTGTGCTTCACTAATTAGACCTCGTGAGCTGCCCTACATGATCGAGGCACATATGTAATCCTTATGCTGTTGCTATGTTGAGTTTGCTGGGATCCGATGGATTGTGAGATTATGTTCAGATTGTGTTTGAGTAATATATTTGATCTACCTCTTTTATATTTATGTTCGTAAGTAATTCTTGCATGTTCTCCGTTGTTATTTATTGCTTTGGCCAAGTAGTAGGTAGTGACTCGAAGAGGGAACATTATGCTTGATTGTGGGTTCATGCCCCTCGATGACTAGCTTGAGTGACAGAAACATGAGTCTAGGGAATGTGTTGTTGCCACAAGGGGGAAAACAACAGTGCTTGTGCCCGCGGGTGCAAGGATTGTTTACTTTACGCAAAGTTCTTTTAATGCAGTTGTCTGTTGCTTTGAGTTTACACTATGGGTGGGACTCGCAACTTAATACCAGCGAGATGTTCTGGATAGATATCTCAAGGTGGATGATTAGTAGTAGATATTGATGGATTTCGGTCTACTTACTTAGGCGTACCGCCCATGCTTTGAACCTCTACCTTTCTTGCAATATAATTAGCATTGGTTTGCGCACATAATTCTGTCAATTGCCCAGCTGTAATTCGTTTACCTCACATAGCTGTTTTATCGTCTTTTGGGAGAGAGACATCACTAGTGAACATCATGGGACCCCGGTCCATATTACCATCACTGATCACATCCGCTATTTACTTTCTGTTTTACTTACTATTGCAGCAATACCTATCACTATTATCACTTGCGTTTGATCCTTTGTAAACTACAAGGCCGGAGGGATTGACAACCTCTCTGTACTCGTTGGGAGCAAAGTTATTTGTATCTGTGTGCAGGTCCACGTTGATTGCTAATATCTGGCGCCGTTAGCAGTTGACACCTTCTTGTTGAAACTGGGAGTCTCAGGGAAATCGATCCTTGGTATCTTTGCCAAGGGAAAACTTCCGCTACACTGCATCTCAAACCTTCCACTTGGGGTAACCAACGAGGGGCGAGAAGCCATCACCATGCTTGTTTAGATGTGTTCCAACAAGCTTTTGGGTGTGTTATAAGTTCATGCTTGTTTAGTATCATGTCTATTTCACATCCATGCTTCTTGTTATCATGTTTGGGTGCTATAGCATATATATACCTTGCTCCAAAGTTGATATGTGGCTGCTAACTTCAGCTTTGCATTGTAACTTGTTTTGCTCACAACTTCTAGCCCGTTGCTCTGTTTTGAGCGTGCTCTATATGAAACTTGTGTGATTTTGCATGTAGAAGCATAATATCATGTTGTTTTCATGTTTGGAGTGTGTTTGCTTGATGTTTGGGTGCATCTTGCACCGTTGCCTTGTTTGTCTTGTTTTGCTCATATCTTCTAGGTCGTAGCTCCGAATTTAACAAACTTGATATGAAACTTGACTAGAATTTCATGTAGATCATCATGGTGCATGTTAGCTTGCTGTTTAACAACTTTAACTTAAGGTTTGTTCAGATCTGGACTAATTTCAAATTATGCACATGAGGACTTACCGGAATTGTTATATGTAGTTTCCGGCCTCATTTAAACTTGTTGTTTGGTGTTGTTCTTGTGTGCTTCATCCCTTGCCATAAATTGCATCATATAGACTTGTCTTGCATCATGCTTGGTTGAGCATCTTGTCATGTTCTCGAGTGGCGTGTTTACCGTGTTGTATGCTTTCTTCTCGCTAGTTCTTTTTTGTTGCGATCGTGAGGATTTGTTCGGCTACACGTGGTTCGTCTTCACGGCTTCTTCTTCGTCTTCTTCATGGACCCGTTCTTCTTCCTTGCGGGATCTCAGGCAAGATGACCATACCCTTGGATACCTTTACTACCATTGCCATGCTTAGTTGTCTCGATGCTATCGTTATATGTCGCGCTACCCATCATTATTGTCAGCCCATCTCCTTGTTGCCCTGAAACCACTAACCTTTGACACCTTCCGAGCAAACCATTGTTTGGCTATGTTACATGCTTGCTCAGCCCCTCTTATAGCGTTGTTAGTGGCAGGTGAAGATGAAGTTCGTTCCATATTGGAACTTGTTGTTGGAATATCACAATATGTCTTATATATATTAACACACCTATATACTGGGCATGGGTGGAAGGCTTGGCATTTTGCTCGGTGTTTTGTTCCACTCGTGCCACCTTAGGAGCCGATAAACCGGCATTATGTTCCTTGATTTTGCGTTCCTTACACGGTTGGGTATATGGGGACCCCTTGACAGTTCGTCTTTGAAGAAAACTCCTCCAGCAAGTCCCTTGTGACGACCCCGGCTCGATCGTGCACTAATCATACACGCATATGCACACGATCAAGCCTAAGGACTCACGTGAAGGAATCACAACACAACTCTACAACATAAATAAATACATACAAGTTATATATTACAAGCCAGGGGCCTCGAGGGCTCGAATACATAACAAGTGTCACACACATAGTCAGCGGAAGCGTTAGGTATCTGGGTACAGATACAGAACACAAGTACAGATAGGCCTCATACGAGGCGGGGCAAAAGAAAAGCTACGATCGAAAAGGCGCAGGCCTCCTGCCTGGGACCTCCGATCCTACTCCTGGTCGTCGTCCGCCGGCTCCTCGTAGAAGTACTCGCCGGCCGGGTAGTAGTAGTAGCCAGCCTCGGGCTGGTAGTAGTAGTCGTCAAAGGGGGCTGCAGGCATCATGGCTCCGTCGTCTGGTTTATCAAGCGGGAAGGACAAAAGGGGAAGCAAAGCAACCGTGAGTACTCATCCAAAGTACTCAGCAAGACTTACATCAGATCTATACTAAGCAATGCATCATTTTCAAAGGAGGCTTTATGTGGGTGGACTAGACTGCAGAAAGCCAGAGTAGAGAGGGGAAAAGCCTAGTCCTGACGAAGACTAGCATCTTCAGGGTCTTGCAGCAATTAGAAGGGTGCAGATTAGTACATCATAATGTAAAGTGTTTATAGTAATATCAACCTCGGCCGGGGATCCTTCCTCGACTCCCTACGAGAAAGCAATCCCAGAGCCCTACCTCATATCTCAAGTCACCAGTTCTAGTTGTACCGAAGTGGATACAACTCCGAGTGTCCGTTACCGTAGGACAGGCTATCGATAGATGTTTTCTTCCCTGCAGGGGTGCACCAACTTACCCACCACGCTCGCTTAACTCCGGCCGGACACACTTGCTGGGTCCTGCCCGGCCTCGGCTAAACAACACGACGCAACCCGACCGGATACCGCCAGAGAGGATCAAGCACGTCGGACTAAACCTATGCCCCTAGGGGTCTTGGCCATCGCCCCGGACGCTCCTGCACGTTACGTGGCCGTTCGGTAGCAGACCTAGCAACCCCTTATACAAGCACGCAGTTGCATACCGGGTCCAATCCGAACGGGCCGCTCAATCGCTGACGTCGTGACGACTCCGGCTGATGTATACGACGCAGAGCACCCACTCACACCCACGTGGTGGTTAGTGCTATCGGACCCGAAGGCCCCTCGGATCAAATATCCAAATCGCTTAGTGGATTGGGAGCGCGCGGTAACGAGCAGAGCCCACGATACTGTTGGCCCCGTCGTCCCGTCTCGAGGACTTGTGACAAGGACTAAGAATGACCGGCCACGCCTCGTAGTTATCTCGCGGGTACCCTCACTGGTCACCCGACTCCACAGCTCACGCCTCAAAGGCACTCGCGGGTACCCCTCTGGGTCAACCCGCCTCCATCCAACATGTGTAGTAGTAACTTCAAAGTGTCTTCAGACGCACGATACCTCTGGCCGCACGCCTTTGTTCCTGGCGACGTCCGGCCTCGGGGATCGATACGTCTTTAAACACGGTACGGTAAACCAGGGCATCCGTGTGGTTTCATGCCGATGAGGAATCCGAGGAATCACCCTCGTTGGATTCCTAAACGACAAGTCCCGTTAAGGTGATACCGGAGGAATCACCCTCGGCGGTAATCACCATAGCGGATGCACGACAAAAGCTAAGTCGGAAGTGGGAAGAGGAATCACCCTCGGTAACCCACAACGAGCTAGCTATACTACAGGGACAACATCGGAAGTGAGTTCGGAGGTATCACCCTCGTCACCCGATGTTAACTCTGCGGAGTCGAGCATACTAGGGGGTGTGTGGTGATGTGAAGAAGGTCAGGGGAAGGGGCTCGATCGCTTGATCGAGGCAAGGGTACTAAGCGAGGCAACTACGAGAATGCGGGACCACAGCAGTGCTACCCAACCTATACTAAGCAGTTTATGAACAAAGACAGGTATCAACAGTATTGCAAAAACAGGCTATGCAACAGTAATAGGAGCAGTAGCAGTAGCAGCAATTCTAATGGAAGAATAAGAGAGAATAGACATAGGCGATATCGGAATGATCAAGGGGGGTTGCTTGCCTGGTTACTCGGTGGCAAAAGCAAGGTCGTCGGAGGGGGAACCAATCACCGGGACGGCGTCGGTCTCTGGAGCGGCGTCAGCGTCGGACTCTACCGAGAGAGAAGAGGGGGGGAAGAAACAGATAAATACACCGAAAACAAGCATCACAAAGCGTGCTAAGCTAACGTGCAGTGCAGGGTTGCCTAAAAACATGTCTAAGTCATATTAG
This sequence comes from Secale cereale, assembly GCA_902687465.1. Lineage (NCBI taxonomy): Eukaryota > Viridiplantae > Streptophyta > Magnoliopsida > Poales > Poaceae > Secale > Secale cereale. The sequence goes on along the minus strand of LR738713.1, from coordinate 38,403,966 downwards.
TTATTTTTAGGATTTAACTGGAATTAATTATCCGGTGTATGTGCACTATTCATCTACCGGAAACGGGCTAAAAGTTGCGGGTTCACCTCCGTAGAGGGTCCCGACACGGAAACAGACAGCACGGTTGGCTTTGTCTCGTCGTTCTGAGCAACTTTCATGTAGAAAGTTTTTCGATCCGAGCTACGGTTTAAAAGATATGAATTTTCTAAGTTTTTGGCATTTTCTGGAATTACTTTAAATAACAGAAAAGAATATACTGCGTCAGCCTGACGTCAGCACTGTGTCAGCAGTCGACTGACTGGTCAAACTGGCAGGTGGGTCCCACCTGTCATAGACAGTGACTCTAACCGTGTGTGAATTAACTAAACAGAGACTAACTAACTGTTGGGCCCCACATGTCAGTGACTGATTAGTATTACTAATTAAGTTTAATTATAAAAACGTTTTATTTAATTGACTATGCGGTGGGGCCCGCGTGTCAGTGACACTGGGCTGCCCAGTCAGCCAGTTGACCAAGTCAACTGGTCAACTGGGGCCCGTGGGGGCCACTGGCAGTGACCCAGAGGCGGGGCCCGGCCATCCACGTCGACGTCGACCGGCGACTCGCTGCCGGCGACCGAAAACGACGGCGGCGCGATCGGGAGGAGGTCGGAAATCGCCTCCCGTGCACCGTTTCGATCGAGGCCGGGCTCATCCGAACGGGCAGACGACGGCGAAGCGGTTTGGGGTGGTGGCAGAGTCCGCGGTGGCCGGAGCCGAACGCTACAACGGCGGAGGCGGGCGGCGCGTTCGGCCGGAGTTCGGGCAAGGCGCTAGTGGGCACGGGAGGGGGCCTGCGTGTGCGCGTTTGGCGCCTGGAATCATCAGGAGCACGGAGCCGTGCTCGGACACGAGCTGCGCATGCGGTGGCAGCGTCGGCGAAGCGAACCGCGGCGGCGAGCTCACGGCAACGGCGGCAAGCTCTCTAGGGAGAGACGCGGTGGCGCAGGGAGAAGGGAGAGGAAGGTGAGGCTCACCTAGTGGCTACGGAAAGCCGGCGTTAGCTTAGTAGCAGCAGAGGCGAGCGCAGTCGCCGGAGATCGACGGCGACAGAGAAGAAAGGGGGCGGCTCCGTTCTGTGCTTGCAGTGCCTCCCGGCTCCACCTCAGGGCTCCAGGCGACGTGGCCGACCACGGCGAAGGCGATGGACAGCTCGACGGGGCGGGACGAGCTCGGTGGCCGCGAGAACGACGGCGGACGGCGGTGGTTCCGCTCGGTGGCTCTCGGATCTGGCGATAAGAGAGGGAGAGAGAGGAATGGAGGGAAGGAGCCCAGGGGGAAGGGGCGGAGGCGTTCTTATCCTCTCCCACCTGCCCTCGTCGCGGTGGCGACCGGAGACGGCGCGGGCGCGCGCGGTCCAGGGCGGCGGTGACACGGGGAGGGAGCAGGTGAGGGGAGATGGGCTGGGCCGGCTCGGCCCAGTAACAGGTAAGTGGCCCTCCTGGCCTTTTCTGTTTTATACCTTTTGTTTTCTTTTGTTTATTTAAACACAGAGAGAGAAATGAATTTGTTTGAGCATCCTATTCACTTAGGAAAAATATGGAACATGGCCCAATATTTCCAGAGCATTTTTATCCACTGCCACAACAATATTTGAGGATTTTTGGAATCTGTCTGGAATTTTCACAAATAGTTTAGCATTTAAAAATGCTGAAATGGTGCTGAAATAATTGCTACTGCTCATCTTTGCACATGAGTGATGTTGTTTTCCTTAACAAATAAATGTTATGGAATTTTTGCAAGATGATGAACATTTTTGCAGCAACTTTGGTGCAACTTCATTTTGCTTTTGAATTTGAATTGAATTTCCAGAGGGAGTTTTGAATTGTTTTGACTAACCACTGTGATTAATCATTGCAACTGAGCATGACATGGCATGATTAAGAGGTGATCACTGTGGTGAGAATCTGGGGGTGTTACATCCCTACATTGGTTTTAATTTGCAAGATAATAAAACTTAATTAATTAATTAATTGCATGGGGAGTTAGTGCTACTCGAGGATTCTTTCTACATAGCAGGGGGGCCAGTGCTGATGGTGTTGGTCCCAAACGGGGAGACTGCGGGGCCACCGCGGGGAAACTCGAGGATTGGCTCACGTAGGCTCGCCCATCCGGTCGTGGCCTGAGACGAGATACGCGCGGCTGCTATCAGGGTGTCGGCACAACATGAGGTCTTGCTGGACTTGTTTTACCATTGTCAAAATGTCTTGTGCACCGGGATTTCGAGCCTGATCGGATTGTCCCTAAGATAAGGGGTGATATTATTATTACTTCTATTGATCATAAGAGCTTGTGATGGGCTAAGTTGGAACACCCCTGCAGGGTTATGATCTTTCGAAAGCCGTGTCCGTGGTTATGTGGCAGATTGGAATTTGTTAATGTCCGGTTGTAGAAAAATTGACAAAGGATCCGAAGTAAAACACACAACTGTGTGAGTAACCGTGACTGTCTCTTTTCACTTTGAGAAGAGAACACAGTGGGGTTATGTTTGACTCGTATGCAGTTCAGGATCTTTAGCGATCACTACTAGTTTGCGACCGTTTGCGTAGATGCTCTTCTTATTCTTGTACTCATAAGTTAGCCACCATACTTATGCTTAGCCGCTGCTGCAACCTCACCACTTTACCTCTTCCTACCCATTAAGCTTTGCTAGTCTTGTTACCCATGGTTATGGGATTGCTGAGTCCTCGTGGCTCACAGATACTACAACACCAGTTGCAGGTGCAGGTTTCCGATGTCTTAACATGAGAGCGATGTTCTTTTGTTGGAGTTCCTTCTTCTTCTTCTTCTTCTTCTTCTTCTTCTTCTTCTTCTTCTTCTTCTTCTTCTTCTTCTTCAGTCTTGGGTTAGGTTCCGGGTCGGCAGCCTGGGATAGCAGATGGATGTCTTTGTGCTTTCCATGTTTGCATCCGTAGTCGGATGCCTTGTATTGATGTTGTTGTATTCATGTGACTTGTATGTATTGTTGTATCCCCCATGTATGTATGTAATGGTACGATGTAATGATATCCATCTTGCTAAGCGCCCGAAATGCAGTTGTGCCCCAATCACGTAAGTGTCACGTGATCGGGATAGAATCGCATCTTGGGCCTGACATGAATAGACCCGGGGGCCATAGTGTTCTCTAGTGGCTTCTCTCATGATAGCGATAATCTACGGCGGGTAAACAAATTACTGTCGAGCAATTGATAGAAAAGCGAATAATTATGAGACTATCTAGGCATGATCATTGTATATAGGCATCACGTCTGAGACAAGTAGACTGACTCCTGCCTGCATCTACTACTATTACTCCACACATCGACCGTTATCTAGCATGCATCTAGTGTATTGAGTTCATAAGAACAGAGTAAGGCCTTAAGCAAGACGACATGATGTAGAGGGATAAACTCAAGCAATATGATATAAACCCCATCTTTTTATCCTCGATGGCAACAATACAATACGTGCCTTGCTGCCCCTACTGTCACTGGGAAAGGACACCGCAAGATTGAACCCAAAGCCAAGCACTTCTCCCATTGCAAGAACTATAGATCTAGTAGGCCAAACTAAACCAATAATTCGAAGAGACTTGCAAGGATATTATGAGCACACATAAAAAGTTCAGAGAAGAACCAAATATTTCTCATAGATAATCTTGATCATAAAATCACAACTCATCAGATCTCGACAAACACACTGCAAAAAGAGATTACATCGAAGACCGAGGAGAACTTTGTATTGAGATCCAGAGAGAGAGAAGAAGCCATCTAGATACTAGCTATGGACCCGAAGGTCTGTGGTAAACTACTCACAACTCATGGTGAGGGTGATGATGATGATGATGAACTCCGTGATGGATCCCCCTCCGGTGGAGCTCCGGAACAGGCTCCAAGATGGGATCTCACGGGAATAGAAGGTTACGGCGGTGGAATTAGGGTTTTCTCTCTGTTACTCATGGTTTCGGGGTACGTAGACTTATATAGGAGGAAGGAGGACACCGGGGGACGCTCGGGGGGGGCCCACGAGGCAGGGGGGCGCGCCCCCCACCCTCGTGGACACCCCGAGGCTCCCCTGACGTGGTTCTCAAGTCCCCTGTGCGTGATTTTCTCCAAAAGTACCTCTTGCGAAGGTTTCATTCCGTTTGGACTCCGTTTGATATTATTTTTCTGCAAAACCCTGAAACAGGCAAAAAACAGCAATCTCGACTGGGCCTTTGGGTTAGTAGGTTAGTCCCAAAAATGATATAAAAGTGTAAGATAAAGCCCATTAAACATCCAGGACTTCATAAATAATATCATGAAACAATAAAAGATTATAGGTATGTTGGAGACGTATCACTCGCCCCGCCGCCGAGCACTTCCGCCGCCGCCGCAAACCACCATCGCCGCCGCCGCCCTACTCGCTGTCGCGTGCCGCGCTAGAAGCCGCCGCCACCCCGACGCCCGCGCCGGAGTTCGACGCCGGCCGGAGATCCGACCCACGCCGGACCTGATCCAGCTTGGTCCGCCCGAACCACCGGTTTTCTTCGAACCGGCCGAACCAGTAATAAACCGTCCGGTTTTCCGTTTTAGGTTTTTGTGTTAAGACCCTAGATCGGTTTTATTTTAAAAAACCCGGTTTAGTTTTTTTTCTTATTAGATCTATTCAATGAAAGTTCTCTGTTTACAACTAGATAGCGAGCGTTCGCTCGATAGTCTTTTTCTTTTTCTTTTAGTTTTCGGCCAGGGGCCTAACTGTGAATATTTTCTTACAGTTTAGTCCGTGATTTTCAATCTATCACAACTTTTTACTTGTTGGTCCAAATCCAACGAAACCAACGCCCACTTCTTCGTTACGATTCCCTCTATCCAGTAAAACAACTTTAACATGTTTTTGAAAGTTTTAGAATTTGAATTCAACTAGATTTTGGTTCAAACTTTTTTTTGTCATAACTTGAGTTTTATAACTCCGATTTAGTTGATTCTTTTTGCAAATAGATGCTATTTGACGTAAACTTTTTGATAAGGCCAAATTCATTCAATTTTGGTAATATTAGAAATAGTTTTCTGTTGCAAGAGTTATTTGTTTGGTTTTAAAGTTTTCCGAAGTGTTTCTTCGTTCTTTCCAATCTTCTGAGTGATTGCTTATGTGTGGTTATTATTGTTTGCTTACGATAGATTGATCGGAGAGTGACAAGTATATCTATCACGAGTTCTGAGTGAGAATCTCCTACATCGTTAGTACAAGGCAAGTTCACACTTTGATCATACTTTCCAATACCCAGTTTTCATTGCATTAGTTATATCCTCCAACACTTGCATGAATAGGACTGGTTACATAATATGATGCTTTGTAGTTCATGAGGTAGGAACCCAATGACTTGAGATCAACCAAGGGGGATATACGCTTTGTTACTTATTGCTTAGCCATGCTCGTAGACGTGGATTGGTATGAGAATTTCATGAAAGATGTGAGTGATATTTATTTAAGGGAAACTTTAAGGTGGAAATTTAATACACATCTGGGTAGATTGGTTGGGGCACCCTGGAGCACCCAGTGGTTTGCCCGGGCACCTGGAGAAACCAGTGTTGTCCTAGGGGATCCCGGAGGACCCGTGTGATCACCCTATTGGAATGCCACCCAGACTCAAAGAGATCATATGATATTTTCATGCCTAGAAACTTCCATGTGCAGCCACAAGCCATTATGGGCTCTGGCATAGTTGAGTATGTTGTGTGACCTCTTTCAGTGGTAGACTAGCAGATGTAACGGAAGTAGGTGTACGGGTCTACCTAGGGTAAAGAGTTAGTGCTTCTGAAAGACTGTGTCTCGGTCATCCGTTTCTCAAACACCATGTAGTGCGAGAAAATTAAACGGAGGCGATCGAGTATTGTGGGAAAAGTGCACAAACCTCTACAGAGTGTATAAACTATTCATGAGTAGTCGTGTCCCCAGTTATGGACATCTTTGAGTATCTAGAAGTGGATTATTTGTTGATCTCAACACTCTATTTAATTAATTTGTTGGGTTAATAATGACTTTGGTTTGGGATTGAGATGGCGGAATCATACTCAATTGTTCATGAAGTAAATTTAACAAAGTAGTTAAATAAATGCATTCCTTTGTGGTAGGAAAAAATCAGCTTCATGCAAAAACAACCTTACAGGCTCCACCAGCCAAATATGGATGTAGTTGTAGGCTTTGTTCATCATTACTGCTACAGTGTGAATTTGCCAGTACATTCAATGTACTGACCTACATGGCTGCAACGTCTCATGTTGCAGGAATTATTCGACGAGTAAGAGTTACGTTAGGGTTGCGATGTCTACACTCAACTTTGTCGTTGGTGTTGATGGGAATCCACAACTTTGTTGTTACTTCCGCTATTTGGATTGAGGTAAAAGTATTTACGCTACTTTATACATGTAATTTACCTCTGTTATAAATCCTCGAGTATTGTGTGCGTCAGCATATGGATCCAGCGATGACACTTCACAAAGACTTGATCCATTCGGGTCGGGTTGCTACAGTTAACCATCGCGTGATCCCGACCTCCACACAAAGGATGACAATCAAAGAAATACCTCATGCTTCAAATTTATCACACAACGGTTACCATACGTGCATGCTACGGGACTTGCAAACCTCAACACAAGTATTTCTCAAATTCACAACTACTGTACTAGCATGACTCTAATATCACCATCCTCATATCTCAAAACAATCATCAAGCATCAAACTTCTCCTAGTATTCAGTGCACTTTATATGAAAGTTTTTATTATATCCCTCTTGGATGCCTATCGTATTAGGACTAAATTCATAACTAAAGCAAATTATCATGCTGTTCTAAAAGACTCTCAAATGGATATAAGTGAAGCATGAGAGATCAATAATTTCTTCAAAATAAAACCACCGCCGTGCTCTAAAAAGATATAAGTGAAGCACTAGAGCAAATGACAAATTTCTCCGAAAGATATAAGTGAAGATCAATGAGTAGTTGAATAATTATGTAACTATGTGAAGACTCTCTAACATTTAAGGATTTCAGATCTTGGGATATTATTCAAACATCAAGCAAAACAAAATAAAATAAATTGACGCTCCAAGCAAAACACATATCATGTGGTGGATAAAAATATAGCCTCAAGTAAAGTTACCGATAGACGAAGACGAAAGAGGGGATGCCATCCGGGGCATCCCCAAGCTTAGGCTCTTGGTTGTCCTTGAATTTTACCTTGGGGTGCCTTGGGCATCCCCAAGCTTAGGCTCTTGGCACTCCTTATTCCATAGTCCATCGAATCTTTACCCAAAACTTGAAAACTTCACAACACAAAACTCAACAGAAAACTCATAAGCTCCGTTAGTATAAGAAAATAAAACCACCACTTAGGTACTGTTGTGAACTCATTCTAAATTCATATTGGTGTAATATCTACTGTATTCCAACTTCTCTATGGTTCATTCCCTCCGATATTACTCATAGATTCATCAAAATAAGCAAACAACACATAGAAAACAGAATATGTCAAAAACAGAACAGTCTGTAGCAATCTGTAACTTTCAAATACTTCTGTAACTCTAAAAATTCTGAAATAAATTGGTAGACCTGAGGAATTTTTCTATTAATCATCTGCAAAAAGAATCAACTAAAAAGCACTCTCCAGTAAAAAATGGTAGCTAATCTCGTGAGCGCTAAAGTTTTTATTTTTACAGCATGATCGCATAAACTTCACACAAGTCTTCACAAAGGTTCTACTTGGCACAAACACTAACTAAAACACAAAACCACATATAAACATAAGCTAGATGCAATATTTATTCCTAAACAGAAGCAAAAGCAAAGAAAATAAAATTGGGTTGCCTCCCAATAAGCGCTATCGTTTAATGCACCTAGCGAGGCACGATGATTTCAATGATGCTCGCATAAAAGATAAGAATTGAAACATAAAGAGAGCATCATGAAGAATATGACTAACACATTTAAGTCTAACCCACTTCCTATGCATAGGGATTTTTTGAGCAAACAACTTATGGGAACAATAATCAATTAGCATAGGAAAGCAAAACAAGCATAGTTTCAAAACTTTAAGCACATAGAGAGGAAACTTGATATTATTGCAATTCCTACAAGCATATGATCCTATCTCATAATAATTTTCAGTAGCATCATGAATGAATTCAACAATATAACCATCACGTAAAGTATTCTTTTCATGATCTACAAGCATAGAAAATTTACTACTCTTGACATAAGAAAAATTCTTCTCATGAATAATAGTGGGAGCAAACTCAATAAAATAATTATCGTCTGAGCCATAATCCAATTGAAAAATAAAATCATGATGACAAGTTTCATGGTTATCATTATTCTTAATAGCATACAAGTCATCACAATAATCATCATAGATAGCAACTTTGTTCTCATAATCAATTGGAACCTCTTCCAAAATAGTGGATTCATCACTAAATAAAGTCATGACCTCTCCAAATCCACTTTCATCATATAATCATCATAAATATGAGGCATGCTTTCATCATAATAAATTTGCTCATCAAAACTTGGGGGACTGAAAATATCATCTCCATCAAACATAGCTTCCCCAAGCTTGTGGCTTTGCATATCATTAGCATAATGGATATTCAAGGGATTCATACTAACAACATTGCAATCATGCTCATCATTCAAGTATTTAGTGCCAAACATCTTAATGCATTCTTCTTCTAGTACTTGGGCACAATTTCCTCCATCATTTTCACGAAAGATATTAAAAAGATGAAGCATATGAGGTACCCTCAATTCTATTTTTTTTGTAGTTTTCTTTCATAAACTAAACTAGTGATAAAACAAGAAACTAAAAGATTCGATTGCAAGATCTAAAGATATACCTTCAAGCACCCACCTCCCTGGCGACGGTGCCAGAAAAGAGCTTGATGTCTACTACTCAACCTTCTTCTTGTAGACATTGTTGGGCCTCCAAGTGCAGAGGTTTGTAGGACAGTAGCAAATTTCCCTCAAGTGGATGACCTAAGGTTTATCAATCCGTGGGAGGCGTAGGATGAAGATGGTCTCTCTCAAAAAAACCTGCAACCAAATAACAAAGAGTCTCTTGTGTCTCCAACACACCCAATACAATGGTAAATTGTATAGGTGCACTAGTTCAGCGAAGAGATGGTGATACAAGTGCAATATGGATGCTAAATATAGGTTTTTGTAATCTGAAAATATAAAAACAACAAGGTAGCAAGTGGTAAAAGTGAGCATAAACGGTAATGCAAAGCTAGGAAACAAGGCCTAGGGTTCATACTTTCACTAGTGCAAGTTCTCTCAACAAAGGATAACATAATTGGATCATATTACTAGCCCTCAACATGCAACAAAGAGTCACTCCAAAGTCACTAATAGCGGAGAACAAACGAAGAGATTATGGTAGGGTATGAAACCACATCAAAGTTATTCTTTCTGATCGATCTATTCAAGAGTTCGTAGTAAAATAACACGAAGCTATTCTTTCCGTTCGATCTATCATAGAGTTCGTACTAGAATAACACCTTAAGATACAAATCAACCAAAACCCTAATGTCACCTAGATACTCCATTGTCACCTCAAGTATCCATGGGCATGATTATACGATATGCATCACACAATCTCATATTCATCTATTCAACCAACACAAAAGAACTTCAAAGAGTGCCCCAAAGAATCTATCGGAGAGTCAAGATGAAAACGTGTGCCAACCCCTATGCATAGATTCCTAAGGTCACGGAACCCGCAAGTTGATCACCAAAACCTACATCAAGTAGATCACGTGATATCCCATTGTCACCATAGATAAGCACATGCAAGACATACATCAAGTGTTCTCAAATCCTTAAAGACTCAATCCGATAAGGTAACTTCAAAGGGAAAACTCAATTCATCACAAGAGAGTAGAGGGGGAGAAACATCATAAGATCCAACTATAGTAGCAAAGCTCGCGATACATCAAGATCGTGCCATCTCAAGAACACGAGAGAGAGATCAAACACATAGCTACTAATACATACCCTCAGCCCCGAGGGTGAACTACTCCCTCCTCGTCATGGAGAGCGCCGGGATGATGAAGATGGCCACCGGAGAGGGACCCCCCTCCGGCAGGGTGCCAGAACGGGTCTAGATTGGTTTTCGGTGGCAACATAGGCTTTCGGCGGTGGAACTCCCGATCTAGGTTATTTTCCGGAGGTTTCTGTATATATAGGAGGTGTTGGAGTTGGGGGCAAGTAAAGGGGATCTCCGGGCTGTCCACGAGATAAGGGGGCGCGCCTAGGGGGTGGGCGCGCCCCCACCCTCGTGGGCAGCCCGAGACTCTTCTGGCCCAACTATTTTACTCCGGGGGCTTCTTTTGGTCCATAAAAAATCATCAAAAATTGGCACGTCAATTCCACTCCGTTTGGTATTCCTTTTCTGTAAAACTCAAAAACAAGGAAAAAAAACTGAAACTGGCACTGGGCTCTAGGTTAATAGGTTAGTCCCAAAAATCATATGAAATAGCATATAAATGCATATAAAACATCCTAGATGGATAATATAATAGCATGGAACAATAAAAAATTATAGATACATTGGAGACGTATCATCTACTATGCCCGTTGCGCCGCGTTGAAGACGACTTCCCATCCCTTCGTCTAGCCGCCATGCCTTGTCGGTGTTGTCCACATCGCATCTCCAAACTCGTCCACTACGCTCCCAGCCGCGTACTCGCTTCAAGCCTCTCTGACCACCATGCCCAAGTCATGGTTTTTCGCGCCAGCAGGCGGCGACAGCTCTGGATTTCTCTCTAGATCTTAGCGTCGCTGCTGTTGCTCTCCGAGGCCCTCTTCCTCAAAGGATGTCGTCTCCACCAACGAAGAGATTGTCATCTGTGGTGTGGAGGACTAGGCGCCGCCGCATCAGTAGTGCCTCCACTCGTAGGCCAGGGCCACAGACGACGAGTTTCTACCGCAGATCGAGCTCCTGACAAAGCGGTCACTCCAGGACCGTGGTCCGGCGTCGCCCTCGCCCTTGCGAGCCCACATGAAGGACGAGCCCCCTCGCTGCCGCGCTACTGCGTCAAGCAAGAGAAGGCGTCGCTATCCCTCTGCTACGCTAAGGAGGAGCCCCCCCACGCAACCACGGCATCCAAATCGAGCGTTGCATGAAGGAGGAGCCGTCCTCGTCGCCGCACAGCCGTCACACCCGGATCAGCGAGTCGGCATCGCCACCACGCTGCGCCTGGCGTGACAAGGTCTACAAGGTGGAGGTGTCACTGGCTATTGCGAAGGCATGCAAGCGCCTCATCCACTACCTCAGTGGCCACGACGGTGGCGGCTCCTTGTCGTCGCGGGCCATCATGTCGGTCCATGATAGGGCGGCACAACACGACATGGCATGGGCGGCGCAACACGGCGCGCCGCTCTGCGTTCTCCACTACGAGGACGGCGCAACACGACGCGCCGCTCTGCGTTCACCACTAAAATGGATGCACTATTCATCCACTACGAGGTCACTGTCCGCTACTCCCTTCATTCGAAAATACTTATCATCAAAATAAATAAAAGGGATGTATCTAGATGTATTTTAGTTCTAGATACATCATTTTTTGTCCATTTTGCTGACAAGTATTTTCGAACGGAGGGAGTACAAGTTAGTTTGGCTTATTATTATTTTTTGTTTTCAATTGGACAGAAATTAAATCTGAACTTTAATGAATTTCATCGTGTTTGGTGAAATTCATCCTTCTTATTCAAAAAAAAAAATGAATGCGGGCACCATTAGATGGTCGGCTCATGCATCATTTTTCGTGGACTGGTTCGGACCAGTTTGTGCATAAATAGTGCATCCATTTTGAGGTCAGCGTAGGAGATGCCCCTAAAAATATCAGATATATAAAATCATTAACAAAACTTGATTTTTACCGAGTAAAATGCATCATTGGTCATTGTACTTGTGTCGAAAGTTCACTTTGGTCACTGTACTTAGAAATACGGTCAATACGATCACTAAATACGACATGAGGTGATTATATGGTCACTGGCTCATCGTATAGATTCGTATTTTGCATACTTTGACCGGTCAAACTGCCTACGAAGCAAATAAGCAGCCTAGTCTTCTCTGTACCTTTATGCAGGTCCCACCTGTTAGAGAGTTAGAGCCCAAGCGAGCTAGCCAACTGAACCAGCTGAACGTTACTGCTGAATAAGTAGAGCGCGATGTTATTATCACAACACCACACAACACGCCGGCATGGTGCGTGCACACGACGAGGAGAGCGACTGTTGTGGGTGTCGCCGCTGTCGTCCATGTGGCCATCTCACATAGACAGAGAGTTGGTATACGTTGCACCAGCCAGCTACTCTTGCAGCTCATGTGCATCCACTGGCATCGATCAGTATTGCTACGCGGCGAGCGCTCACTCGGATGGCCGGCAGCAAGACCTACACCTCGGCACCGTCCACTCATGGTAGCCATGCTAGGCGGCAGCTGCTTGCTGTGCGTACGTACCGAACTGTGTTTGTGCTTATGCTTGTGTGTGTACATGTATGGTTTTTTAGAGTACGTCAAAAGTGTACCATATTTATACGTGCATGTTGTGAATGGTGAGAAGTTGCACGAGCGCACCAAGCGGCGACACGCTGCATGCGAACCAGTTGACGTGTTGACGACGTGTAATGTATGACATGACGCGAGAGTTCTGACCCCAGGGACGGCAGACCAAACGGGTGCGTGCTGTGTGCACCCCTGATAGCGCGTAGTGTGAGTGTGGGCAGTGCGTGCTGCACGCTTATAAAATAACGTCGCTTTTTTTCTGTGTGCAACAAATAAAAGAATGTCGCTACGCACATGGATAATGCAATGTTTTGGTTGAGATGGCTTCTGCGCGCCGGTTGCAAGTTCGATCCACACCGTTGCACTATATTTTTTATATTTTTCTCAACTCACTAACAGATGGGACCCGCATAAAGGTACAGAGAACGCTGGCTGAGGCTGTTTATTTGCTTCATAGGCAGTTTGACCGGTCAAAGTATGCAAAATACGAATCTATACGATGAGCCAGTGTCACATCCCAAGTTTAGTACTTGCATTAGGACTAGCTAGAGTGTGCATCATGTTTACTTATCAAAGAAACTTGAAATGGGAATGACAGAAACCCCAGCACCCCTCTTCTAACAACTAGGGTTTGATAAAATCTTTTCCAATGTACCCAAAATGCCCTTCAAAAATGTTCATCATTTCTGCCTTGGTCTTAAACCTCTGCCAAAAATGGTGCACAATTTTCTAGGACATCCAAGGTCTCTGGATTAAATCATATGGTATTTGCATTTGGGCATTTAAATGCTATAAAAAAATTTAAATTCTCAAATAATCATAAACTATAATGTTCCATGCGGTTCATAATATATACAGTGGGCATGACAAGTTTTATGAGTTATAAAAATGTTCTGGCATTTTTATTAATTAAACCAAGCTGCAAAAGAATTGAAACAGAAAAGGAAATAGAAAAGAGAGAGAGAAAAGGAATTACCTGGCGCCCCACCCGGCCCACCTGCCGGCCCAACCCAGCTGCCGCTCCAGCGAGCTGCTTGGCTCGGCCAGGCAGGCAGGCAGGTGCTCGACGGCGGCCGCAGCGCGCGCCACGCAGCTGTCCGCCGCCCTGCTTCCTCCCCTCGCCGCCTTGGAGCCTTGGATCGGTCGTCCACCTCGCCCCCGACCTCGCAGACACACCCCACTCTCACCAGCTCCTCTCCTTCGCCCTCCCCGCACCATGGCCGACGCCGCCGTGCTCGCACCGTCGTAGAAGCCGCGCCCACCGTCGTCCCTGAGCCCCGTCATCGTGTCCGTCGTCTCCGCCGTTCTCGACTACTTCGAACAGGCCGAGCCCCGAGCGCTCGCCCGCCCTGGAGACGCCCCGACCCCTTCTTCCCCAACTCTGGCCGCGGAGATCCCCCCTCGCCGTCCCGCTCAGCTCCGACCACCCCAAGCCCGCTCCGGCGTCAGCTGCAACCCCTGTGAACCCAGCTTCGTCCTCCCCCTCTCCGTTGCCTCTCTACCGCCCTGGAACGCACCGCACGAAGCTCACCTGCACGCACCGCCGCGGAGCTCGTCGCCGACGAGGCTCCGGCCATCCAATGGTCCGGCCACCGTGCCTATCAGCTTCACCGTCACGCGTAGGTGTTGTAGGACCACTCCACGCTCCTCTACGAGCACCGCACCATCGTTTTCGACTTCGCCGAACTCCGGCAGCCGCTGGACTCGTCGCCGGCGTCATCTCCGGCGACCCCGAGGCCAGCCACCACCTCCAGTCGATGCGGTTTGCCTCCAGCTACCCGTAGGTGTGCTCCGCCGTTGTTTTGGCAGCCGGAGCACGAAACCCGCACCTCACCACCGTGTTTGGCCTCGCCGGCGGCTAAACGCCGGCGAGTTGGACCTGTTTGACCACGGGTTTGACCCCCCTGGGTCACTGACATGTGGGCCCTGCCTGCTAGTCAAACCTAGATTAGGTGTTAATTTAATTCTAATTAGTTAATTAGTTAACTGTGACACTGACCAGTGGGTCCCACTGGTCAGGTTTGACCTGGGCCGCCCTGTTGACTGACTGACGTCAGCATGATGTCATGCTGACGCAGTAAAGGATTTTCTGGTATTTTTAGATTTAAAATAATTCAGGAAATTCCAGAAAATGCCTAAACTTCAAAAAAATCATATAAATTCAACAGTAGCTCAGATGAAAAAGATTTATATATGAAAAATGATCAGAAAAATCCAATCTTTCCAATGGCACTGGTTTCATGCATGTTTGAGCAAGTTAACCTTGCTGTATACATTAAAATATGATAATGCACTCAATTAAATAATAGTTTGAATTCCAATTTGAATCTTTGATTCAAATAGGTTCAAACCCTTCTGGTTTTAGTTCCATTAGCCAAAACACATGCATCTTGCCATGTCATGAGCATGCATCATATTGTTGCATTTGTTTGTTTAATGATTGTATCGCCGGTATTCTCTGTGTTAGGTCCTGCTCCCGAGGATACTCCTGTGTATCCAGCTGAAGAGCAGTACCCGACAACCACCTTGTCAGGCAAGCAATCATTGATCATTCCGATACAAACCCAATCTCCTCGCTCCTGCTCTCTTTTACTGCATTAAGGCAACAGCGTGTGAACTGCTACTTGCTGCGGTAGTTGAACCCTATTCCCTTGCATGACCTGTCATTGCCACAGTAAATAGTTGAAACCCACTAGCATGTGTAGGAGTTGATTGAGCCATGTGATGTGTGGTCCACCATGCTATTTGCTTATGTTGCCTGCTATGCTTAGAGTTGTGTCTGGTCTGGTTCATCTGGGTGATGGATCAGAGTGAAATGATCATACCGATAAAGAGAAGGAAGTGTGGAATACGCTTGGTAAAGGTATCGATGAAAGACCATGTAGGAGTACATGGTGGGTTGTTTCATTGGAATCGTCCATAGGACCCGAGATCTGTATGTGTGGTTCAAGTTACAGCTACTACCACACATTGGGATCCTTAATTGACCCTCTCGGCTTATTAATTACCCTCGATCTCTGCCCAGGAGTTGCAACTAGTTTCTGGTGTTTATAGTTTACTGGAGGTCGTGCACAGCGCTGACCCTCGGGGTGGGTTGTGATGCGACAGGTATGTGGCACGGTGTACCGGTTGCCCGTTTGGTGACCCGGGAACCCTGTACACATCGTTTGGGGCCGTGAGCGACACCCCGGCCGGATCTCCCCACGGATGGAACCCAAATAGGCGATAAACCTGGACGAGAGACTTGAGTAGTTAGTCAGGTCGTGGCCGACACCCTCGCTGGGCTTCCGCTTGAAGGTTGCCGAGTACATGTCGAGTAAGCGGCGATAAGTGGTGAAAGCGTGTGTGAAGAAGTACACCCCTGCAGGGTTATCAATCTATTCGAATAGCCGTTGTTCGAGGTACGGACTACTTGGTTACTCTTACAGTTCATAGACAAGTTGATGGATACTACTAAAATCCTCAAGATAAGTGTGAGTGCCGTGGATGGCCCTTCCGTAGGATGACGGAAGAGGATCCTCGGTAGTGTATTGTTGTGGTGAGTAGTGGACTCGTGTTCGTAATAACATCTTGCAATCCGTTGAGAGTTGTAGTATAGGTTAGCCAAGAGTCAAAGCTGGCTTTCTGCTATGAACTCCACTACCCCCTTTGATAATGTTGCATGTATGATAGGTTCTGTGGTAAGACTTGCTGAGTACCTTTGTACTCATGTTTGCTTAATAACTGTTGCAGAGGAGAACCCTGCCCCTGCTGATGGGTTCTACATAGACGTTGACGTCGACGAGTAGCTTGACACCCAGACGGAGATCTGGAGCTTGTGAAGGGCCTTGTAGATAGTCAGGCTACACCAAGCCTGTTTTATTTTCTAAGTTGTCTGTACTCAGACATGTAGCTTCCGCTTGTGCTTGTATGACTGTATGACTTGAGTGTTG
>LR738713.1:38363886-38387460 GCA_902687465.1 Secale cereale | reverse complement strand
CCCTATCTGTATGGATATGTTATGTATGGCTCTTGGAGCCTCTTAAATAAAGTACTTTGAGTCATAGAGTTCTGTTGTGATGCAATGTTGTATTTGCACATATTGAGCATATTGTGTGTATGATTGAAATGCTTGGTATGTGTGGGATTCGACACCTAGTTGTTTTCCTTTGGTAGCCTATCTTACAGGGAAATGCCTCCTAGTGTTTCCAATGAGCCTTGGTAGCTTGCTACTGCTCGGAACACGTAGGCTGGCCGGCATGTGTCCTTCTTCGTTCCTGTGTCTGTCCCTTAGGGGAAATGTCACGCGTTGTTCCTTTAAGTCCATGTAGCTTGCTACGACTTGGGTTCATACGTTGATGACCGACACGTTCGTTGCTGGGTCATGAATGCCTGTCTCTGTAATTTAGTGCCACTTTTGGTTTATAACTAGCCATGTCGGCCCGGGTTCTCTATCATATGGATGCTAGCGACACTGTCATATACGTGTGCCAAAATGCGCAAACGGTCCCGGGCCAGGTAAGGTGGCACCCGTGGGGTTACCGTGCGTGAGGCCGCAAAGTGATATGACGTGTTACAGCTAGATCGGTGTGACTTAGGATCGGGGTCCTGACAGCGTTGGCATCAGAGCTGGACTGCGTGTAGGTTTCTCAAGCCAAACTGGTCGATGTTGAGTCTAGAAAAATTCTTAGTTATATGTAGGGGAATTGATTGTGGAAGGGAACGTAAGGCTCTTTTTACTCCTTTACCTTATGCCCTTCTGATCTGAGTCAGTCTATTCTTTCTACGGGGATTTAGGACTAGGCATCTTATCCTTACTAGGTTCACGTGTTACTAATCCGTAGACTCTTAGGATTGTTGGTTTCAAGCCTCAGTTCAGTTTCTACCCTTTTAGTATGATGATTGTTGGACCCGGAACCTTGATATGGAATTGTTGAGTGGCTATGCTATCATTTGTATAATGTCTCAAATCTTTGTTTGAGCATTTACAGTTGTTATGCTGCCCGATTTCTTCCAGAAACACTAATGCCTTTGCATTACCTCGTGTTTCATATGTCTGGCCGCACCCCTCACCAAGTGGTTCGTTTGACTCGGTGCATTAATGTGCCCGGTCACACGGCCATGCTAGTCCGTGTGCTGACTAAGACCGGTTATCGCTGGTATCCTGAGTACACTATGGAGGAACAGTACCGGGATTTCAATCAGAGTCAGTATTTCTGCACAGTCCGGATATACCCCTCATATCCCGGAGCTAACGACCCCATCCATTGGTCTTATGGACTCGGGGTTACCATCGAGATGGCAGTACAGGATGCCGCCTATTCGAAGATGACCATTCCCCGGGCTAGGCATGCCCTGTTGTTGAACACTGAGTTCTGTTACATGCCAGCCTCACTTCCCGGAGAGGAAGGCTACTACACTGGTCTGTATACTGATGCTGCTCATGAAGAGCCACTGCTTCAGACTACTGTTCAGATGCTGGAGGATAGGGACCGTGAGGTCCGTGCCCTCCGAATGGAGCTGTATAACACTCGAGCCGCCCATTGGACTACTTTGACACGGCTTGCACCTGCTGTGCACGCCGGATATCTGGACATGCGGGATTTGTACCCCGTGCGGACTCGTCTGCCTGATCGCATGGATTGGCGTGACGTTGGGGGTATTACACCTCCACGTGGGCGTCGGTTACCACCAGCATCGGGACCGAGACCACATCCATGTCCCTATGGTCCACAGCCTTCGAGCGCTCGCGAGTTTCAAGATCCGTCTGTTCCACTTCCAGGCTATGGTGGTAATCTTTACGAAGATTACTACGGGAATGTCTGAGCTGGACCGTGGCAGTAGTAGTATTGTAGTAGTTGTATTCCCACAGCCCTGCGCGTCTTGTGGAATATGACTTAGTGTGTACTGAGTTCCGGAGGTGTAGTTAAATAATGTATAGGAGCTTGGAATGCCTCTGATGGGATGTTTCGTCTTTCACCGCAGTTGTACTTTAGCCTTGGCTTGTACTAAACTATGTATGGTGTGTATGACCACTGGTGTATATATAGCAGTTTCTATATTACCATGTCGTACGGATGAACATCTTTGCATTCCGTGTCATCCATTACATTCTGCACTCCTATGTCAAATTTTGCCATCCTTGTCTAAACCGTTGTTTTGCTTCTTTAGGATGGTCCACACTCGCAACACTCCTGCTGCTCAGGAGCAGGGTGAGGCTAGCGGAGCTAGAGATGGGAATCTGCCTCAGCCACCCTCCTTGGCTGAAGTTATGCTCGAAGCAGAACGGAACAAGAGAGAGACCAACCGTCTGCTGGAACGCATAGAGCAGAACACTGGGTTTCGTCAGAGGAATGACGTGGTGTCAATCAATGACTTTATCAAGATGTGCCCACCGAAGTTCCATCACTCCACTGAACCTCTGGATGCGGATGACTGGCTACGTAGTATCACCCACAAGCTACACTCTGCCCGTGTGGCCGAAGCTGACAAGGTTACCTACGCGGCCTACCATCTTGAGGGCCCTGCCAGTCTTTGGTGGGAAAACTTTGAAGCTATGCGTCCTGCTGGTCAAATCACTACTTGGGTTGAGTTCAGTGAGGCATTCCGTGAACATCACATTCCGGAAGGTCTCATGGATCGCAAGCGGGAGTAATTCTGCAACTTCACCCAGGGCCGGTTAACTATGGATAGCTATAGTCGCGAGTTTGGCAACTTGGCACGCTATGCACATGAGGAAGTATCTACCAATGCCAAGAAGCAGGCAAGGTTCCACAAGGGACTTAGCCCTGAACTCCGCCGAGATCTACGTCTGCACGAGTGCACTTCCTTCCAGAAGTTGGTAAACAAGGCTATTAGTGCTGAAACGGGCCAGACCGACTTCGAGGCCACACGCAAGCATACTCGAGACTTTGGTTCCTCATCCGACTCTGGCTCTCACAAACGCCGTGTGTGGGTTCCTAACACTGCTCTGCCACCCAAATACACACCGAGGCCATCCTATGAGGTGCCTCGCCCAACTCAACAGTATGCACCTGCTAAGACCTATGGAGGACCACCTTCCAACTTTGCTCCACGTACTAGCACTGTGACTTGCTTCAAGTGTGGAGAACCGGGGCACTACATGCGTGAGTGTCCTCAGAACCAACCAGGAAAACCCGTTGGCCGTGGTAAGCCAACCGGCAAGGTAAATTATGTCAAGCCAACCCCCACTGCACGTGGTCATGTCAATTATGTCTCTGCTGAGGAAGCTTATGAGGATCCTAACGTCGTCCTTGGTACGCTTCTCGTTAACTGCCATCCGGCATCTGTTCTTTTCGATACTGGAGCATCCCATTCGTTCATATCTGAGAGCTATGCTCGAATGCACAACATGACTTTTTGTGACATGCCTACTTCCATGGTTATTCAAACTCCTGGTTCAAAGTGGCAAACCTCTAGGGTAAGCCATGGAAATGAAATCCTTGTCGATAGACTTGTTTTCCTAGCATCTCTAATCGCTCTCAAGTCCTCGGACATAAACATCATTTTAGGTATGGATTGGATGACAACTCATTACGCCAAGATTGATTGCTATACTAGGACCGTTCAACTTACACACCCATCCGGCAAGATAGTCAATGTCTTGACCCGAATGGCTGAGCGTCAGCTCTACTCTCTTAATGCCAGCCCCCTACTAGAACTCGAAGATATCCCGGTAGTCCGTGACTTTCCGGATGTTTTTCCAGAAGAACTGCCAGGAATTCCACCTGACAGAGATGTCGAGTTCGTGATAGATCTTATTCCAGGAACTGTCCCAATATCTAGGAGACCTTATAAGATGGCACCCCTAGAATTAGCTGAGCTTAAGAAACAACTCGATGAGTCCTTGCAGAAAGGTTTCATCCATCCTAGTTCTTCCCCTTGGGCTTGTCCCGTCCTCTTTGTCAAGAAGAAGGATGGAACGGAGCGGATGGTTGTAGATTACCGACCTGTCAATCTAGTCACCATAAAGAACAAGTATCCGCTCCCCAGGATCAACGACCTGTATGATCAGCTCGCTGGATCCTCAGTCTTCTCTAAGATGGATTTGAGGTTGGGTTACCATCAAATCAAAATCAAGAACGGGGACATTCCTAAAACGGCTTTTGTTACTCGTTATGGTCAATATGAGTACACCGTCATGTCCTTCGGATTAACCAATTCCCCAGCTACCTTTTCTCGGTTAATGAATTCTATATTCATGGAGTACTTGGATAAATTCGTCGTGGTATACCTCGATGATATACTCATCTATTCCAAGAACAAGGAAGATCATGCCGAGCATTTAAGGCTGGTATTGAAGAAACTTCGAGAGCACCGCCTTTATGCCAAATTCTCTAAATGTGAATTTTGGTTGCCGGAAGTAACCTATCTAGGTCATGTGATATCTGGCAAGGGTATTGCTGTCAATCCCGAGCGAGTTCAAGCCGTCCTTGATTGGACTCCCCCTGAATCGGTCAAGCAAGTTAGGAGCTTTCTTGGCTTAGCGAGCTATTGCCGATGCTTCATTGAGAATTTCTCCAAGGTTGCTAAACCTCTAACTGAACTTCTCAAGAAAGATAAAAAGTTTGAGTGGACCCCACAGTGCGAGTCCAGTTTTCAGGAACTGAAAAGACGCCTGACATCTGCACCTGTACTGGTACCACCAGACTTTTCCAAGGATTTTATAATCTATTGCGACGCCTCGCGACAAGGACTAGGTTGCATACTCATGCAAGATCGTCAAGTGATTGCATAAGCATCTCGACAGTTGCGTCCACATGAGGATAACTATCCTACTCATGATCTAGAGCTTGCAGCTGTAGTCCATGCACTCAAAACATGGCGACATTACCTCCTTGGTAATCGCTGTGAAATCTTCACTGATCATCAAAGTTTGAAGTACATCTTCACCCAACCGGATCTAAATCTCAGGCAAAGACGTTGGGTTGAGTTGCTCACAGATTACGATTTAGGAATCACTTATACCCGTGGGAAGGCCAATGTCATGGCTGATGCACTAAGTCGTAAGTCTTATTGTAACAACTTAATGTTACAACAAGGTCAACCACTTCTCCACGAGGAATTTCGTAAGCTTAACCTTCACATTGTTCCTCGAGGATTCCTTTCCACCTTGGTGGTGAAACCTACCCTTATGGATCAAATCATAGTTGCCCAGTGGTATGATAGAGGTATATCTCGGATCAAGGAGAACATTGCTAGCGGAGTTGCTAGAAGTTTCTCTATGGATGATCGAGGTGTTGTGTACTTCGAGAACCGCTTGGTGGTACCCAAGAAACCACAACTACGACAAATGATTCTTAAGGAGGCTCATGAATCTCCTCTCACGATTCATCCCGGTAGTACCAAAATGTATCAGGACCTACGTCAGAGATTCTGGTGGACTAGGATGAAGAGAGAAATCGCTCAATTCATTGCTAACTGCGACGTTTGTCGTCGAGTCAAAGCAGAGCATCAATGGCCTGCTGGCACCCTTCAACCTTTAGCTATTCCTGAATGGAAATGGGACAAAGTCGGTATGGACTTCATTACCGGGTTTCCCTGGACCGGGAAAGGGAATAATGCTATCTTCGACGTTATCGACCGCCTCTCTAAAGTAGCTCATTTCCTGCCTGTTCGAGAGAGTATTACCGCTAGCCAGCTAGCAGATTTGTATGTCTCTCGGATAGTATCACTTCATGGTGTGCCGTTGGAGATTAACTCAGACCGTGGAAGTCTTTTCACTTCACGATTTTGGGAAAGTTTCCAGAATGCTATGGGAACTCATCTCTCCTTCAGTACCGCCTTCCATCCCCAGTCAAGTGGTCAAGTGGAACGAGTCAATCAAATTTTGGAAGACACGCTTCGAGCCTCTGTCATCTCTTTCGGTATGGAATGGGAAAAGTGCCTTCCATTTGCCGAATTCGCTTATAACAATAGTTATCAAGCCAGTCTGGGTAAAGCCCCCTTCGAAGTTCTATATGGACGAAGGTGTCGAACACCTCTTAACTGGTCAGAAACCGGGGAAAGACAATTCTTTGGCCCATATATGATCCAGGAAGCAGAAGAGCAAGTTCGCATCATTCGTGAGAGATTGAAAACAGCCCAGTCTCGCCAGAAGAGTCAATATGATAGTGAAGGAAATATGCCCTAGAGGCAATAATAAAGATGTTATTTGTATTTCCTTATATCATGATAAATGTCTTTTATTCATGCTAGAATTGTATTAACCGGAAACTTGATACATGTGTGAATACATAGACAAAATAGTATGTCCCTAGTATGCCTCTACTAGACTAGCTCATTGATCAAAGATGGCTATGTTTCCTAGCCATAGACATGAGTTGTCATTTGATCAACGGGATCACATCATTAGGAGAATGATGTGATGGACTAGACCCATCCGTTAGCGTAGCACTATGATCGTTTAGTTTTACTGCTATTGCTTTCTTCATGACTTATACATGTTCCTATGACTATGAGATTATGCAACTCCCGAATACTGTAGGAACACCTTGTGTGCTATCAAACGCCACAACGTAACTGGGTGATCATAAAGATGCTCTACAGGTGTCTCCGAAAGTATTCGTGGTGCTGGCATAGATCAAGATTAGGATTTGTCACTCCGAGTGTCGGAGAGGTATCTCTGGGCCCTCTCGGTAACACCCATCACAATAAGCCTTGCAAGCAAAAAGACTAATGAGTTAGTCACGAGATGATGTGTTACGGAACGAGTAAAGAGACTTGCCGGTAACGAGATTGAACTAGGTATAGAGATACCGACGATCGAATCTCGGGCAAGTAACATACCGATGACAAAAGGAACAACGTATGTTGTTATGCGGTTTTGACCGATAAAAGATCTTCGTAGAATATGTAGGAGCCAATATGAACATCTAGGTTCCGCTATTGGTTATTGACCGGAGATGAGTCTCGGTCATGTCTACATAGTTCTCGAACCCGTAGGGTCCGCACGCTTAACGTTTGATGACGATCGGTATTATGAGTTTATGAGTTTTGATGTACCGAAGGTAGTTCGGAGTCCCGGATGAGATCACGGACATGACGAGGAGTCTCGGAATGTCCGAGACATAAAGAATGATATATTGGACGACTATATTCGGACACCGGAAGTGTTCCGGAAAAGTTTCGGATTTAACTGGATTGCCGGAGAGGGTTACCGGAACCCCCTACGAGGGGGGATGGTCCATAGTGGGCCTTGAGGAAAGGAGAGAGGCAGCCCATAGAGGCTGGCTGGCGCCCCACCTAGGGATCCTAGTTGGACTAGGATTGGGGGGGCGCCACCTCTCCCTCTTATCCTTTCCCTCTCTTCCTTCTTGATGGACTCCTACTAGGAATAGGATTGCAATCCTATTCCTAGTAGGATTGCCCTAGCCGCACCATAGGAGGCCGGCCGGCCCTCCTCTCTTGCTCCTTTATATACGGGGGCAGGGGGGCACCCAAAGACACACAAGTTGAATTGTTCTAGCCGTGTGCGGTGCCCCCCTCCACAGAAACACACCTCGGTCATACCGTTGCAGTGCTTAGGCGAAGCCCTGCGCCGGTGAATACATCATATCCGTCACCACGCCGTCGTGCTGACGAAACTCTCCCGTGAAGCTCAACTGGATCAAAAGCTCGTGGGACGTCATCAAGCTGAACGTGTGCTGAACGCGGAGGTGCCGTACGTTCGGTGCTTGATCGGTTGAATCACGAAGAAGTTCGACTACATCAACCGCGTCACTTGATGCTTCCGCTTCCGGTCTACGAGGGTATGTAGACACACTCTTCCCTCTCGTTGCTATGCATCTGGTAGATAGATCTTGCGTGATCGTAGGAAATTTTTAAAATACTACGTTCCCCATCAGTGGCATCATGAGCCAGGTCTATGCGTAGATGATATGCACGAGTAGAACACAATGAGTTGTGGGCGATACTAGTCATACTGCTTACCAGCATGTCATATTTTGCTTCGGCGGTATTGTGAGATGAAGCGGCCCGGACCGACATTACGCGTACGCTTACGCGAGACTGGTTTCACCGTTACGAGCACTCGTTGCTTAACGGTGACTGACGGGTGTCTGTCTCTCTCACTTTAGCTGAATCAAGTGTGGCTATGCCCGGTCCTTGTGAATGTTAAAACAGCACATACTTGACGAAACATCGTTGTGGTTTTGTATGCGTAGGTAAGAACGGTTCTTGCTAAGCCCGTAGCAGCCACGTAAAACTTGCAACAACAAAGTAGAGGACGTCTAACTTGTTTTTGCAGGGCATGTTGTGATGTGATATGGTCAAGACATGATGAGTTATACGGTTTTGTATGAGATGATCATGTTTTGTAATGTTATCGGCAACTGGCAGGAGCCATATGGTTGTCGCTTTATTGTATGAAATGCAATCGTCATGTAATTGCTTTACTTTATCACTAAGCGGTAGCGATAGTCGTAGAAGCAATAGTTGGCGAGACGACAACGATGCTACGATGGAGATCAAGGTGTCGCGCCGGTGACGAAGGTGATCATGACGGTGCTTTGGAGATGGAGATCAAAAGCACAAGATGATGATGGCCATATCATGTCACATATTTTGATTGCATGTGATGTTTATCTTATTATGCTTCTTATTTTGCTTAGAACGACGGTAGCATTATAAGATGATCCCTTACTAAATTTCAAGGTATAAGTGTTCTCCATGAGTATGCACCGTTGCGAAAGTTCGTCGTGCCGAGACACCACGTGATGATCGGGTGTGATAAGCTCTACGTTCAAATACAACGGGTGTAAGCCAGTTTTGCACACGCAGAATACTCGGGTTAAACTTGACGAGCCTAGCATATGCAGATATGGCCTCGGAACACTGGAGACCGAAAGGTCGAGCGTGAATCATATAGTAGATATGATCAACATAAGATGTTCACCATTGATACTACTCCATCTCACGTGATGATCGGACATGGTTTAGTTGATTTGGATCACGTGATCATTTAGATGACCAGAGGGATGTCTATCTAAGTGGGAGTTCTTTAATTAATATGATTAAATTGAACTTTAATTTATCATGAACTTAGTCCTGATAGTTTTTGCATATCTATGTTGATGTAGATCAATGGCCCGTGCTACCGTTCCTTTGAATTTTAATGCATTCCTAGAGAAAGCTAAGATGAAAGATGATGGTAGCAATTACACGGACTGGGTCCGTAACTTGAGGATTATCCTCATTGCTGCACAGAAGAATTATGTCCTTGAAGCACCGCTAGGTGACAAGCCCCCTCCCGCTAATGTAGACGCTTTGAACGTCTGGCAGTCGTGGTCTGATGACTACACGATAGTTCAGTGTGCCATGCTTTACGGCTTAGAACCGGGACTTCAACGACGTTTTGAACGTCATGGACCATATGAGATGTTCCAGGAGTTGAAGTTAATATTTCAAGCAAATGCCCGGATTGAGAAATATGAGATTTCCAATAAGTTCTACAGCTGCAAGATGGAGGAGAATAGTTCTATCAGTGAACACTTGCTCAGAATGTCTGGGTACTACAATCATATGACTCAACTTGGTTGCAAATTTGACGAGGATAGTGTTATTGATAGAGTTCTTCAATCACTGCCACCAAGCTATAAAGGCTTCGTGATGAACTATAATATGCAAGGGATGCAAAAGACAATTCCCGAGCTCTTCGCTATGCTTAAGGCTGCGGAGGTAGAAATCAAAAAGGAGCATCAAGTGTTGATGGTTAACAAGACCACTAGTTTCAAGAAAAAGGGCAAGGGAAAGAAGGGGAACTTCAAGAAGAATAGCAAGACAGTTGCTACTCCCACGAAGAAACCCAAGTCTGGAGCCAAGCCTGAAACTGAGTGCTTCTACTGCAAGGGGACTGGACACTGGAAGCGGAACTGCCCCAAGTATTTGGCGGATAAGAAGGATGGCAAGGTGAACAAAGGTATATGTGATATACATGTTATTGATGTGTACCTTACTAATGCTCGTAGTAGTACCTGGGTATTTGATACCGGTTCGGTTGCTAATATTTGTAACTCGAAACAGGGACTACGGATTAAACGAAGATTGGCTAAGGACGAGGTGACGATGCGTGTGGGAAATGGTTCCAAAGTCGATGTGATCGCCGTCGGCACGCTACCTCTAATCTACCTTCGGGATTAGTTTTAGACCTAAATAATTGTTATTTGGTGCCAGCGTTGAGCATGAACATCATATCTGGATCTTGTTTGTTGCAAGACGGTTATTCATTCAAATCAGAGAATAATGGTTGTTCTATTTTTATGAATAATATCTTTTATGGTCATGCACCCTTGAAGAGTGGTCTATTCTTATTGGATCTCGATTGTAGTGATACACATATTCATAATATTGAAACCAAAAGATGCAAGGTTAATAATGATAGTGCAACTTATTTGTGGCACTGCCGTTTAGGTCATATTGGTGTAAAACGCATGAAGAAACTCCATAGTGATGGACTTTTGGAATCACTTGATTATGAATCACTTGGTGCTTGCGAACCATGCCTCATGGGCAAGATGACTAAAACTCCGTTCTCCGGAACTATGGAGCGAGCAACATATTTGTTGGAAATCATACATACTGATGTATGTGGGCCAATGAGTGTTGAAGCTCGCGGCGGGTATCGTTATTTTCTGACCTTCACTGATGATTTGAGCAGATATGGGTATATCTACTTAATGAAGCACAAGTCTGAGACATTTGAAAAGTTCAAAGAATTTCAGAGTGAAGTAGAGAATCATCGTAACAAGAAAATAAAGTTTCTACGATCTGATCATGGAGGAGAATATTTGAGTTACGAGTTTGGTCTTCATTTGAAACAATGTGGAATAGTTTCACAACTCACGCCACCCGGAACACCACAGCGTAATGGTGTGTCCGAACGTCGTAACCGTACTTTATTGGATATGGTGCGATCTATGATGTCTCTTACCGATCTACCACTATTGCTTTTGGGGTTATGCATTAGAGACAGCTACATTCACGTTAAATAGGGCACCATCTAAATCCGTGGAGATGACACCGTATGAACTGTGGTTTGACGAGAAACCTAAGCTGTCATTTCTTTAAGTTTGGGACTGCGATGCTTATGTGAAAAAGTTTCAACATGATAAGCTTGAACCCAAATCGGAGAAGTAAATCTTCATAGGATACCCAAAAGAAACTGTTGGGTACACCTTCTATCACAGATCCTAAGGCAAGGTCTTTGTTGCTAAGAGTGGATCCTTTCTAGAGAAGGAGTTTCTCTCGAAAGAAGTGAGTGGGAGGAAAGTAGAACTTGATGTGGTAATTATACCTTCTCCTGAATTGGAAAGTAGTGCATCACAGAAAATTGTTCCAGTGATTCCTACACCAATCAGTGAGGAAGTTAATGATGATGATCATGAAACTTCAGATCAAGTTTCTGCTGAACGTCGTAGATCAACCAGAGTACGTTCCGCACCAAAGTGGTACGGCAACCCAGTTCTGGAAATCATGTTACTAGACCATGATGAACCTACGAACTATGAGGAAGCGATGATGAGCCCAGATTCCGCAAAATGGCTTGAGGCCATGAAATCTGAGATGGGATCCATGTATGAGAACAAAGTGTGGACTTTGGTTGACTTGCCCGATGATCGGCAGGCCATCGAAAATAAATGGATCTTCAAGAGGAAGACCGACGCTGACGGTAATGTTACTGTTTACAAAGCTCGACTTGTTGTGAAAGGTTTTCGACAAGTTCAAGGAGTTGACTACGATGAGACTTTCTCACCCGTAGCGATGCTTAAGTCTGTCCGAATCATGTTAGCAATTGCCGCATTTTATGAAATCTGGCAAATGGATAACAAAACTG
Source organism: Secale cereale (assembly GCA_902687465.1). Lineage (NCBI taxonomy): Eukaryota > Viridiplantae > Streptophyta > Magnoliopsida > Poales > Poaceae > Secale > Secale cereale. The sequence continues at coordinate 38,375,607 of LR738713.1, read as the reverse complement.
CATTCTTTAATGGATTTATTAAAGAAAAATTGTATATGATGCAACCCGAAGGTTTTGTCAATCCTAAAAGTGCTAACAAAATTTGCAAGCTCCAGCGATCCATCTATGGACTGGTGCAAGCATCTCGGAGTTGGAATATACGCTTTGATAAGTTGATCAAAGCATATAGATTTATACAGACTTACGATGAAGCCTGTATTTACAAGAAGTGAGTGGGAGCACTACAACCTTTCTGATAAGTATATGTGAATGACATATTGTCGATCGGAAATGATGTAGAATTTTCTGGAAAGCATAAAGGAGTGTTTGAAAGGAGTTTTTCAAAGAAAGACCTTGGTGAAGCTGCTTACATATTGGGCATCAAGATCTATAAAGATAGATCAAGACGCTTGATAAGACTTTCGATAAGTACATACCTTGATAAGATTTTGAAGTAGTTCAAAATGGATTAGTCAAAGAAGGAGTTCTTGCCTGACTTGTAAGGTGTGAAGTTGAGTAAGACTCAAAGCCAGACCACGGCAGAAAAATATAGAGAGAATGAAAGTCATTCCCTATGCCTCAGCCATAGGTTCTATAAAGTATGCCATGCTTTGTGCCAAACATGTTGTGTACCTTGCCATGAGTTTGTCAAGGGGGTACAATAGTGATCCAGGAGTAGATCACTGTACAGCGGTCAAAATTATCCTTAGTAACTGGATGACTAAGGAAATGTTTCTCGATTATGGAGGTGATAAAGAGTTCGTCGTAAAGGGTTACGCCGATGCAAGCTTTGACACTAAATCCAGATGACTCTAAGTATCAATCTGAATGCATATTGAAAGTGGGAGCAATTAGCTACAGTAGCTCTATGCAGAGCATTGTAGACATAGAAATTTGCAAAATACATACGGATCTGAATGTGACAGACCCGTTGACTAAACTTCTCTCACAAGCAAAACATGATCACACCTTATTACTCTTAGGGTATTAATCACATAGCGATGTGAACTAGATTATTGACTCTAGTAAACCCTTTGGGTGTTGGTCACATGGCGATGTGAACTATGGGTGTTATTCACATAACGATGTGAAATATCGGTATTAAATCACATAGCGATGTGAGCTAGATTATTGACTCTAGTGCAAGTGGGAGACTGAAGGAAATATGCCCTAGAGGCAATAATAAAGATGTTATTTGTATTTCCTTATATCATGATAAATGTCTTTTATTCATGCTAGAATTGTATTAACCAGAAACTTGATACATGTGTGAATACATAGACAAAATAGTATGTCCCTAGTATGCCTCTACTAGACTAGCTCATTGATCAAAGATGGCTATGTTTCCTAGCCATAGACATGAGTTGTCATTTGATCAACGGGATCACATCATTAGGAGAATGATGTGATGGACTAGACCCATCCGTTAGCATAGCACTATGATCGTTTAGTTTTACTGCTATTGCTTTCTTCATGACTTATACATGTTCCTATGACTATGAGATTATGCAACTCCCGAATACCGTAAGAACACCTTGTGTGCTATCAAACGTCACAATGTAACTGGGTGATCATAAAGATGCTCTACAGGTGTCTCCGAAAGTATTCGTGGTGCTGGCATAGATCAAGATTAGGATTCGTCACTCCGAGTGTCGGAGAGGTATCTCTGGGCCCTCTCGGTAACACCCATCGCAATATGCCTTGCAAGCAAAAAGACTAATGAGTTAGTCACGAGATGATGTGTTACGGAACGAGTAAAGAGACTTGCCGGTAACGAAATTGAACTAGGTATAGAGATACCGACGATCGAATCTCGGGCAAGTAACATACCGATGACAAAAGGAACAACGTATGTTGTTATGCGGTTTTGACCGATAAAAGATCTTCGTAGAATATGTAGGAGCCAATATGAACATCGAGGTTCCGCTATTGGTTATTGACCGGAGATGAGTCTCGGTCATGTCTACTTAGTTCTCGAACCCGTAGGGTCCGCACGCTTAACGTTTGATGACGATCGGTATTATGAGTTTATGAGTTTTGATGTACCGAAGGTAGTTCGGAGTCCCGGATGAGATCACGGACATGACGAGGAGTCTCGGAATGTCCGAGACATAAAGAATGATATATTGGACGACTATATTCGGACACCGGAAGTGTTCCGGAAAAGTTTCGGATTTAACTGGATTGTCGGAGAGGTTTACCGGAACCCCCTACGAGGGGGGATGGTCCATAGTGGGCCTTGAGGAAAGGAGAGAGGCAGCCCATAGAGGCTGGCCGGCGCCCCACCTAGGGATCCTAGTTGGACTAGGATTGGGGGGGGGCACCTCTCCCTCTTTTCCTTTCCCTCTCTTCCTTCTTGATGGACTCCTACTAGGAATAGGATTGCAATCCTATTCCTAGTAGGATTGCCCTAGCCGCACCATAGGAGGCCGGCCGGCCCTCCCCTCTTGCTCCTTTATATACGGGGGCAGGGGGCACCCAAAGACACACAAGTTGAATTGTTCTAGCCATGTGCGGTGCCCCCCTCCACAGAAACACACCTCGGTCATACCGTTGCAGTGCTTAGGCGAAGCCCTGCGCCGGTGAATACATCATATCCGTCACCACGCCGTCGTGCTAACGAAACTCTCCCGTGAAGCTCAACTGGATCAAGAGCTCGTGGGACGTCATCAAGCTGAACGTGTGCTGAACGCGGAGGTGCCGTACGTTCGGTGCTTGATCGGTTGAATCGCGAAGAAGTTCGACTACATCAACCGCGTCACTTGACGCTTCCGCTTCCGGTCTACGAGGGTATGTAGACACACTCTTCCCTCTCGTTGCTATGCATCTGGTAGATAGATCTTGCGTGATCGTAGGAAAATTTTAAAATACTACGTTCCCCATCAGATAGTCATCATAAGGCTGTGACTTTTGAAGTCGGCGATAAGGCTTATCTTCGGGTTACTCCTCTTAAGGGAGCCCATCGCTTCGGTATCAAAGGCAAATTGGCCCCTCGTTACATCGGTCCTTTTTGCATTCTTGCCAAACGAGGAGAAGTTGCCTACCAATTGGAACTACCTTCGTACCTATCCAGAGTTCATGACGTGTTCCACGTTTCTCAACTCAGGCGTTGCTTCTCGAATCCTATCCGCGGAGTGGACCACGAAACGCTTGATCTCCAGGACAATCTCACATATCGAGAATACCCCATTCGTATTCTTGATCAAACCGAGCGCACCACTCGACGCCACAATATCAAGTTTCTCAAGGTTCAATGGTCACATCATTCCGAGAGTGAAGCTACTTGGGAAAGGGAGGATCGTCTTCGACTTGAGTACCCCACCCTCTTTCCGGAGGAACCCGAATCTCGGGACGCGATTCTTTTAAGTGGGGGTGAGTTGTCACATCCCTAGTTTAGTACTTGCATTAGGACTAGCTAGAGTGTGCATCATGTTTACTTATCAAAGAAACTTGAAATGGGAATGACAGAAACCCCAGCACCCCTCTTCTAACAACTAGGGTTTGATAAAATCTTTTCCAATGTACCCAAAATGCCCTTCAAAACTGTTCATCATTTCTGCCTTGGTCTTAAACCTCTGCCAAAAATGGCGCACAATTTTCTAGGACATCCAAGGTCTCTGGATTAAATCATATGGTATTTGCATTTGGGCATTTAAATGCTATAAAATATTTTAAATGCTCAAATAATCATAAACTATAATGTTCCATGCTGTTCATAATATATACAGTGGGCATGACAAGTTTTATGAGTTATAAAAATGTTCTGGCATTTTTATTAATTAAACCAAGCTGCAAAAGAAATGAAACAGAAAAGGAAATAGAAAAGAGAGAGAGAAAAGGAATTACCTGGTGCCCCACCCGGCCCACCTGCCAGCCCAGCCCAGCTGCCGCTCCAGCGAGCTGCTTGGCTCGGCCAGGCAGGCAGGCAGGTGCTCGACGGCGGCCGCAGCGCGTGCCACGCAGCTGTCCGCCGCCCTGCTTCCTCCCCTCGCCGCCTTGGAGCCTTGGATTGGTCGTCCACCTCGCCCCCGACCTCGCAGACACACCCCACTCTCCCCAGCTCCTCTCCTTCGCCCTCCCCGCACCATGGCCGACGCCACCGTGCTCGCACCGTCGTAGAAGCCGCGCCCACCGTGACCCTGAGCCCCGTCGTCGTGTCCGTCGTCTCCGCCGTCCTCGACTACTTCGAACAGGCCGAGCCCCGAGCGCTCGCCCGCCCTGGAGACGCCCCGACCCCTTCTTCCCCAACTCCGGCCGCGGAGATCCCCCCTCGCCGTCCCGTTCAGCTCCGACCACCCCCAAGCCCGCTCCGGCGTCTGCTGCAACCCCTGTGAGCCCAGCTTCGTCCTCCCCCTCTCCGTTGCCTCTCTACTGCCCTGGAACGCACCGCACGAAGCTCACCTGCACGCACCGCCGCGGAGCTCGTCGCCGACGAGGCTCCGGCCATCCAATGGTCCGGCCACCGTGCCTATCAGCTTCACCGTCACGCGTAGGTGCTGTAGGACCACTCCACGCTCCTCTACGAGCACCGTACCGTCGTTTTCGACTTCGCCGAACTCCGTCAGCCGCTGGACTCGTCGCCGGCGTCATCTCCGGCGACCCCGAGGCCAGCCACCACCTCCAGTCGATGCGGTTTGCCTCCAGCTACCCGTAGGTGTGCTCCGCCGTCATTTTGGCAGCCGGAGCACGAAACCCGCACCTCACCACCGTGTTTGGCCTCGCCGGCGGCTAAACGCCGGCGAGTTGGACCTTTTTGACCATGGGTTTGACCCCCTGGGTCACGGACATGTGGGCCCTGCCTGCTAGTCAAACCTAGATTAGGTGTTAATTTAATTCTAATTAGTTAATTAGTTAACTATGACACTGACCAGTGGGTCCCACTGGTCAGGTTTGACCTGGGCCGCCCTATTGACTGACTGACGTCAGCATGATGTCATGCTGACGCAGTAAAGGATTTTCTGGTATTTTTAATTAAAATAATTCAGGAAATTCCAGAAAATGCCTAAACTTCAAAAAAATCATATAAATTCAACAGTAGCTCAGATGGAAAAGATTTATGTATGAAAAATGATCAGAAAAATCCAATCTTTCCAATGGCACTGGTTTCATGCATGTTTGAGCAAGTTAACCTTGCTGTATACATTAAAATATGATAATGCACTTAATTAAATAATAGTTTGAATTCCAATTTGAATCTTTGATTCAAATAGGTTCAAACCCTTCTGGTTTTAGTTGCATTAGCCAAAACACATGCATCTTGCCATGTCATGAGCATGCATCATATTGTTGCATTTGTTTGTTTAATGATTGTATCGCCGGTATTCTCTGTGTTAGGTCCTGCTCTCGAGGATACTCCTGTGTATCCAGCTGAAGAGCAGTACCCGACAACCACCTTGTCAGGCAAGCAATCATTGATCATTCCGATACAAACCCAATCTCCTCGCTCCTGCTCTCTTTTACTGCATTAAGGCAACATCGTGTGAACTGCTACTTGCTGCGGTAGTTGAACCCTATTCCCTTGCATGACCTGTCATTGCCACAGTAAATAGTTGAAACCCACTAGCATGTGTAGGAGTTGATTGAGCCATGTGATGTGTGATCCACCATGCTATTTGCTTATGTTGCCTGCTATGCTTAGAGTTGTGTCTGGTCTGGTTCATCTGGGTGATGGATCAGAGTGAAATGATCATACCGATAAAGAGAAGGAAGTGTGGAATACGCTTGGTAAAGGTATCGATGAAAGGCCATGTAGGAGTACATGGTGGGTTGTTCCATTGGAATCGTCCATAGGATCCGAGATCTGTATGTGTGGTTCAAGTTACAGCTACTACCACACATTGGGATCCTTAATTGACCCTCTCGGCTTATTAATTACCCTCGATCTCTGTCCAGGAGTTGCAACTAGTTTCTGGTGTTTATAGTTTACTGGAGGTCGTGCACAGCGCTGACCCTCGGGGTGGGTTGTGATGCGACAGGTACGTGGCACGGTGTACCGGTTGCCCGTTTGGTGACTCGGGAACCCTGTACACATCGTTTGGGGCCGTGAGCGACACCCCGACCGGATCTCCCCACGGATGGAACCCAAATAGGCGATAAACCTGGACGAGAGACTTGAGTAGTTAGTCAGGTCGTGGCCGACACCCTCGCTGGGCTTACGCTTGAAGGTTGCCGAGTACATGTCGAGTAAGCGACGATAAGTGGTGAAAGCGTGTGTGAAGAAGTACACCCCTGCAGGGTTATCAATCTATTCGAATAGCCGTTGTTCGAGGTACGGACTACTTGGTTACTCTTACAGTTCATAGACAAGTTGATGGATACTACTAAAAGCCTCAAGATAAGTGTGAGTGCCGTGGATGGCCCTTCCGTAGGATGACGGAAGAGGATCCTCGGTAGTGTATTGTTGTGGTGAGTAGTGGACTCGTGTTCGTAATAACATCTTGCAATCCGTTGAGAGTTGTAGTATAGGTTAGCCAAGAGTCAAAGCTGGCTTTCTGCTATGAACTCCACTACCCCCTTTGATAATGTTGCATGTATGATAGGTTCTGTGGTTAGACTTGCTGAGTACCTTTGTACTCATGTTTGCTTAATAACTGTTGCAGAGGAGAACCCTGCCCCTGCTGATGGGTTCTACATAGACGTTGACGTCGACGAGTAGCTTGACACCCAGACGGAGATCTGGAGCTTGTGAAGGGCCTTGTAGATAGTCAGGCTACACCAAGCCTGTTTTATTTTCTAAGTTGTCTGTACTCAGACATGTAGCTTCCGCTTGTGCTTGTATGATTGTATGACTTGAGTGTTGGGTCATGTGACCCCTATCTGTATGGATATGTTATGTATGGCTCTTGGAGCCTCTTAAATAAAGTACTTTGAGTCATAGAGTTCTGTTGTGATGCAATGTTGTATTTGCACATATTGAGCATATTGTGTGTATGATTGAAATGTTTGGTATGTGTGGGATTCGACACCTAGTTGTTTTCCTTTGGTAGCCTATCTTACAGGGAAATGCCTCCTAGTGTTTCCAATGAGCCTTGGTAGCTTGCTACTGCTCGGAACACGTAGGCTGGCCGGCATGTGTCCTTCTTCGTTCTTGTGTCTGTCCCTTAGGGGAAATGTCACGCGTTGTTCCTTTAAGTCCATGTAGCTTGCTACGGCTTGGGTTCATACGTTGATGACCGACACGTTCGTTGCTGGGTCATGAATGCCTGTCTCTGTAATTTAGTGCCACTTTTGGTTTATAACTAGCCATGTCGGCCCGGGTTCTCTGTCATATGGATGCTAGCGACACTGTCATATACGTGTGCCAAAATGCGCAAACGGTCCCGGGCCAGGTAAGGTGGCACCCGTGGGGTTACCATGCGTGAGGCCGCAAAGTGATATGACGTGTTACAGCTAGATCGGTGTGACTTAGGATCGGGGTCCTGACAGCCAGTGACCGTATAATCACCTGATGACGTATTTAGTGACTGTATTGACCGTATTTCTAAGTACAGTGACCAAAGTGAACTTTCGACACAAATACAATGATCAATGATGCATTTTACTCATTTTTACCTCTCTCAACGACGGCATAGCAAAGGACATAATGCTCTTAAGCATGAGGTACTTGATCGAGACTAAATTAATTAAATTACTAACTTGGTTGGTTAGCACTCCCGTCAAAAAAAAACTTGGTTGGTTAGCACTTGAGAGGGGGGGAAGTAGAATCGCTCCCACCCACCTCTGATCCGCCGCCGATCAAACGCTCCCCACATCAACCGGCCGACCAGCGGCGGTGCTGATTGGTGGGCTGGCGCTAGCCGTCCGGTCCACCTAGCTTCATCGTCTCCCACTGCGCGCTCTCTCTCCCCAGGCCCTAGCTTCCATGTCTCTCCCCACCTAGCCCTCACTCCCCCTGGATTCGCCGCAGGGGGGTTGGGATGCTAGATCCGGACGCCGGCGTTGCGTTCCGCGCGCGCGCCAGCTTCCGTCCTATCCCTCTTCACCGGCAGTGCGCGGTGGTAAGTGCTTGATGAACCCATTTAGTTCCTGCATTATGATTATGGCAAGATGGGCACATCCTAGCTCAGCGAGTCAATGATTTTTTCTTCTTATTATTGTTTGCTATCGAGTTCATAAGTTTAATTTGTACGTGCAGCTACACATTTATGAAAAATCTTTTCATTCTCACTGAAACATGGTTCTCAAATATTTTCACGTTAGTCATTTCTTTATAGCTTCCTACTACTGGTGATAATAGTTGCACATTTATGAAAAATCTTTTCATTCTCATTAAAACATGGTTCTCAAATATTCTCACTGTTAGTCATTTCTTTATAACTTCTTAATACTGGTGATAATAAATGCAAATTTAATTGCAGAAAATCTTTGTCGTGAAGGATTGACTTCTCACATATGCACGAAAGTCTTGTGCACATTGCACAGAAAGTTGCCTACTCAAATGGCAGTCCTTACTCTTGAGGATTGACTCCCCAAGAAAATATGGGAGTTTTTCTCGCTTGGCTCAAAGTATGGCTAGGCATGATCCTCGCTTGTGGAGAATTGATCCCTCCACAAAAGCGAGAGGAATTTGCTCATTTTTCTCATAATAAGTATGGCTAGTCAAAGGGAAGACAATCCTTGCCGGTGGAGGAGAGAAAATTTTGCTCCTCATAAAAAACAATGATCCTTGCTTGTTTTGGAAAGCAAATTTTGATCTCCATCAAAAGCAAGGATTGCCTTGCTCATTTGGTAAAAAAAAACTATGCTAGGGGAAATCCTTGATTCTTAATGCTACTTAAGGGGCAAGGCAATCCTTGCTTGTTTTCGAAAGCAAATTTTGCTCTCCATCAAAAGCATGGATTGCCTTGCTCAGTTTGGAGGGTGGGTGGGTAACTCTGCCTATGCTATGCATAGCCGGTCCCAAGCCCGGATAAAAAGAGGAGGGCCCACCATGACAATTTATATTGTTGTAATGTTTATTGTGTGTTTTTGTTTTAAAACATAAAAGCAAATAATAATTAGTAAAAGACAATATCTTTAGGAAATGCAAAACATTTCCCCTTGTTTATAGTTGGATTGCATTGATGCTAAGAATTGTATTGCCAACCCTTTTTGTGTCTTGTGAACTGCTTTTACACATTTTTCTATCTATGTCTGATAAGTGAAATGCTAGATCTCCTACTTTTTGAAATTAGAACTTTTAAATTCATATAGTTGTAGCTTTATCTCTTTCTCCCGCTCTACACTAGCAAGCGTTGAGATAAAGCTCGTACTCTTCGTTGATGCATTGTGATTTTTTCTTGCTTCTTTGGACTAATTCGGTCCTTGTTTTATGTTTTGCGTATTGCTTTGCTCTCAATTCAAGAATTATTACTAGCCTGAATACTGGTTTGCTCATCAGAAACCGTTCTTTTTTCCTTCTGAAATGAGCTTATGACACACTGCTAGGAAAATTCTTTGTACCATATTTTGGACTCAAAAGTAAGATAAAGAAATGGACCAGTATTTTTTAGTTGCCATATTGTACTATGCGGTGCAATTAGATTGTGTAGTACTGCATCTTCAACAGTAACACCACCTAAAATGCACCCCTGCTGCTCTACCTTTTGGAGTAGACGAAGCTTTGTCATGGTCGGCTCATTGCAGAGGATACAGGTGAACATATGGTTTGGTAATTGGTACTTTAAGAGTTTATAGGAGTCTATATAGTTTGGTAATTGGTACTTTAGGAGTCTACTAGTTTTTCTCTTATTGACAGAGATGGATTGCTAGCAACTAACTGAACAATCAACTGCAGCTTTGTTTTTGGTAGAAAAACTGCTGCTTGGTGGTCTCATATTACATCATGTGCCAATTCTGTGATGTGTAAAACAATGTTTTGAATCTGTTTCTAACTGAATCTTTGTGTATTTTTCCTTTGTCCAACTAATTTCAGGTGGTTTACAAGATCTGGCCCAGGAGACAAAAAGGTGACTACCAATCCTTTAAATTCGTCATATTGGACCAATTTCATTTAATTTTCCCTCCATTGCTTCTGTGTGTCGACGCCTAAAGCTATTCTTGCATGCTTTGTAGCGGCGCTCCAGCTTGTTACTGGAGTAGTGGAGTTCCTGGGTAGCTATCTTGCTGAGCTGGGTCTTCTGGACTAGAGCTGTCTCCTGTCCTTGCTATCAGTGATTTCTGCTTCATCAGTTTTTTCTTGCTAGGCTGACCATTGGATCAGACACTAATCCTCGGGTAAGAGTGGAGAAGTAGATTCTCAAAGCTGAAAATGTTGCCTTAATATTTCAAGTTCTCAAGGCTAAAACTATCCCGTGATTATGTGGTTGCAGAGCAAGGAAATTCAGAACTTGACAGGCTACAGGGCAACAGAGCTGAAGGACTGCATTATAGCCATACATGATTTGCAGCTAAATATAAAGGGTCCATCGTTACCGGCAATTCAAGACAAAAGTATAAGCAACGATGGGTATGCGCAACTCCAACATTTATGTAACATTCCTCTGATATTGTTTTGCTGGTAGTGTTGGTCTAATTCTCCAATCATTTGGAGCTTTTCAAATTCATTTAGGAGCTAGTCTATCACAAGTAAGAGGCCATGCATCCTCTTCTTTTGTAGAATCGTACTTCTATATTACTATCTTAGAACATTGTGCCTTGTTGGTCTGTTTAGCCACATATCTATAGTGGTTGATATATGCTGATCCATTGCCTTCACCGATTCTTTTTCTTTTGATCTGTTACCTGTGAGTGCGCTTACAGTACCTACGACCTACCTTTCTACCTATGGGTTGTACTCGCTCCGTCCCATAATATAAGAGCGTTTTTAACACCAGGCTAGTGTTCAAAGCGCTCTTATATTATGGGACGGAGGGAGTACTAGACATAGGCCTAAATAAATAACATAGCTTGCATGAATAATCATCATGATGCTTGTCTTTCTCTATTTGACTATTATCATCTCGATAGCCTGATAGTGTAACATTCTTTGTTGAATCAAAATCCTAGAGATCTGAGTCATTTCCAATGAATGATCAACCCGTTTGCTGCATGTACGTTGTTCACCTCTGGGAATGTATCTGGTGCACCGGGTCAATTGGTGCTACCGGTGCACCGGACTCCGTTGCATACTAAAAAATGTTCAAAAAAATTCGGACTGAAATTTAGTGGATTGACACAACATCAATGTAAGTTGTCATAAAAATTCAAGTCAAAATTCGAAACATTGCTCGAGATACAAAAATGACAAATTCGACATCAATGTGGATGTCGAATTTGTCATTTTTGTATCTCGAGCAATGTTTCGAATTTTGACTTGAATTTTTATGACAACTTACATTGATGTTGTGTCAATCCACTAAATTTTTGTCCGGATTTTTTCGAACAATTTTGAGTGTGCAACATGGGGCCGGTGCACCGGTAGCACCAATTGACCCGGTGCACCAGATACATTCCCGTTCACCTCTAAATGACTGGTTACAAGTTTGATGCCACACTAAACCTCTATTGGGATATTAAAAAAAATTGCTGAGCAATATGATGGCAGATGGACGTTCCTGGTTTTCTTCAGTCTGCTGTGCAAAGTTCTAGCTTACTGTAATTTTCAATTGATTACTGATGTATAGTTGTGTAAGACACCTTAACGCTGAGCATGATTTCCATTTGCCATATGCATCTGGATTACTAATATCCACAGTGAACTACTTGCAAAGCACCGTAATTATTTTTTCTGGGTCTCTGTGTGTGTTTGGGGGGGGGGGGGGG
>LR738713.1:38351010-38363821 GCA_902687465.1 Secale cereale | reverse complement strand
CCTTGATGCTATATGGTTCTCATCGGAACCTTCACTTTTTTTCTCTGTTATTATAAATATTGAATCACATGTGTCTATTCTTGCTAATGAACTTGCAAGCAAAGTTTATGCATTGGTTCATTGCTTTTTCAACTTGATGGACTAAAATCAAATGCATGCGTCAAATTGTTGCATCTCCACTGCCATTACTTCGCTTCTTTGTTATATAAATTATTACATGTCTGTTATTACTAATGGCATTCTTCTGAACAGTGGCTACTAATGTTGTGCACAATACTGTACTTAGACCACTCCTGTTTGAAAATATAAGGTGTGTTAAAAATTCCGATGGTAAAAGAAGTGTGTTGTGGCATCTCTACCCCTGAAAACTTTCTAGCTTCACTTGGTGTTCACTACATGCATGCACTGAATAGTCCTTTTCAACGTTTCCTTGGTCTAAGTTCAAGGCAAAATATGCCCTTGATTTTAGCGAATGAGTAATTTAGATACCATATTTGCTTGATAAGTTTGTACTACCTCCGTCTAGGTGAATAAGTCATTCACGTAGTTCTAGGTCGACGATTTAACTATCTAAATATGTATTATATGTGACAAAAAATATATATTTAGAAACTACATCCGTGTAGAAATCTAGTGATATACTTTTCATGACATATAACACATATTTAATTCCTCAAATCGATGACCTAGAACTACGCAAATGACTTATTCACCTAGACGGAGGTAGTATAAAACATAGCTCAAGTTGGATTATCTTACTGTTTTGTACGGGACTTTGCGGCTTATTTCGGCTGGTTTATCTGCTTAATTAATTTGCACATATTCTTTTAATCAGATCTTCAGTTAGCGACAATTCCCTGTGAGGAGGGTGCTGAACTCAACATGGCCAATAAGCTTCGGATCGAGGATACGACCTTCAGACAAACCACCATGAGAACAAAGTAAGTTGGAGACTCGAAGCTCAGGCTTTGATAGGTTGATGATGTATCAGCTTTGAACAGCAGTACAAAAGTCCTGGTCAAGTTTGTTGTCCTTGCAAATAAATTGGCATCAAGTGGTCATTTAAGCTCAGCTCACCCATCAGGATCACTATTAGTTGTTCCTTTTGAATTCATGGTGACGTCGATGCGATATTTATAGCGACCCAGTACTAACAGTAATTTCTCTAGTGACGTCACCATAAACTAGGGATGGTCCCTACCGTCAGCAGTGTTAGGTCCTATAACTGTAATTTCAGAAAACTGTAGTCTTGTATAGTACTCCCTCCGTAAATTAATATAAGAGCGTTTAGAATACTAAAGTAGTGATCTAAACGCTCTTATATTAGTTTACAGAGGAAGTATTACCTTTAGTGCTGTAAATCAGAGTATTTCAATATCTTTCTAATTAGATGCTCAGTATCTTTTCTTCTTAATGAATGCAGGAATCCTGCCATTTCGAGAAAAACGATCATGAAAGCCTAGAGGTCAGTCACACAAGCATAAGGTAAAGGCAGTGTGTGATCCGGATGTACCTGCCTGCGTCTTCCTTTGCGTGGTGGTTCGCGGCCTTCCTTCACCACGGACTATCACATCGACAGCCATTCATCCTCTCCTTTATCTCTTCGAGGATAGAGCTGGATGCCTTGCAGTATATTGCGCACTAATCTCTCAATCTGAAGCGCGAACAAGCTAGCCCATCCAATCCCATGGCCCGGGTGGTGGCTGTTCCGGTTCCGGCAGCGTTGGGCCGGTGGTCTCGGTGCTAGGTGGCGTTGCGCCTTCCCCTCAAAAAAATAAAAGGTGGTCTTGCGCCTATATGACAGGCTCTTCTAGCCTGAAGGACTAGTGAGCAGTGGATTCAGACTGAATTTAACATGGAGTAGCTCAGTTTGGAGGATGATTGCGAGAGTTCTAGTGCGAATTTGAGACGGATAAGGTTTGTAACCCAATACAAGATGGATCCATCTCTCCCGTCGGGATCCTGGGCTATATAGCCTTACAACTTGGTTAAAGAAAGCAAAACAGAAAGACCGAAAAGCAAAAAGAGCCACAGTGCTCTTGTCAGAATTTAAACAGGGACATGGAAGCCAACTACGGTCGTCGGATGCGCGATGGAGGGCTATAGTGCTCCGCGGCAGCTTGTCAAAGCGGTAAGCTGTCGTTAGATGCAGATCCAATGGTAGGGGTGAGCCGGAGATGGGGGAACTGTAAAACTGTCAGGTTTCTTCGGTTAACGCCGCAGGGTGTCCATTTCTGCATAGATCTTCAGGACTAGGGCCTGACACTATACTCCTGCAATTCTGCAAGTGGTTTGGTTCGAGGCCGGTGCTGGATCCATCATTGTGATTTACCGATGCTTGCGCTTCAGTTGTTGGTGTCGTCGTAGTCTTGGTAGTCTTCTGGGCGTGTTGTTGTGGTTGGGCTACAAGTTCTTTTCTACATGCCTTATGATGCAAGTACTTTGCCTCTTTGGCATTAATTAATCATCTTCTTTGTGTGTTAATAAACGCTCATGCGTGGTCTGGAAAAAGGAAAAGATTCAATTAGCGTTGAAACCATTTAAGGGGTGGCCTTGATCTAAAACCAAACTATTTGGTGAACGAATTTTGTGGAGAAGAATAGATGGAAGACAGATGGTGGAAAAGCAAAAGAAGATTCCTCGGCCAAAATGCTGAACGGTGGACGACTTCCATGGAGGCTGAATTTGAAAATTTTGAAATTCATATTTTTATGTATCAGTTTTTTTAAAGTAAACATATAACCAGAGTCATAATGTATATGTGTGTAAATTTTTAGGATTAAATGCATTAAAATGAGAGGTACTTAAAAAAATATGTGGCTTTTCAACACATGCACTATTCATCCTCAAAGTCCATGATTTTGTTTTTTTTGTGCAGCTTGCAATTCATTGTATTTCATCGTGAAATTGTAATGCACATACATTACATCTTGGCATACATGTATACATTTTTTTCAGAGTTTTTTGAAACTAAAATGTTCAAACTTTTCAATTTCAAAATTTTTCGCCTCCATGGAGCTCGGACTCCAAAATGCACTACTCATTTTTGAAGCCTTGTAAATGTACAATAAATGCCCCTGCCAAAAAAATAATCCCCCGAGCGACAATTAATATGGATTGGAGGGACTAAAAGAGATGAAATGTGTGATCTTTCTTCACACCATGCCCAAAGTAACGTTTGAAGTGTTTTTTTTAGAGAAAGAAAGTTACGTTTAAGTTTGATTTGACAATTGTAGCACCATCTTGCACATCGTTTTTTTAAGGACGACCTTTAACTTTATTCAATTTGGAAAAAATATATAACAATTCTTCGATCTATGATTCTCTTCATCAGCGACGGTTACTGTTTTGATGTGCTGGACCTATGAGACCTTAGCACGACGACTTCCTTACTGTCTACTACAATAATGTTTTTCCGACTCCGACAATGGAGGGCTGATGACGGCGGTGCGCCTTCGGCTCGCTCCAGTGCTTATAGTCGTTGCTAGGTGGTTTACGGACCTAGATGTAAATTTTACTTCTGGTGCTTTTTGTACTATGAATAGAACGGAAGTTTTCTTGCTTATTTATTTTTTGCTCCGAATTGTATTGTAGTTCCAGGAAATTAGAAAATACTCCAAAATTTTATTCTTAGCTTTTATGACTCAGAGCATCTCCAGCCGTTGGCACCCCAAGAACATCACCGAACCAAAAAAATTGGTGTATTGGGGTCATCCGGCAGAATTCGGCGAAATAAAGTGGGCATCTTCCCAGTCACAGCCGACCCCAAGCAAAAGTTTGTGAGGAGAATGGTTAAGTGGGCCAAGAAAAAGGACATGTGGTGAGACGCGATTCGCCGAAACTTCCGCCGGCGTCCTCAGGAGACCCCCAGCGCAGTGGGTTTCGCCTGAGTTTGCCGGCGCTATTTTGACGTCCTGGGGACGTTGGGGGCGTGGCTGGGCTGTTTTTCGGCGAAAAACGCCGTCTGAACCTAAAATCGAGCCTAAACAGATGTCCTAGAGGGGCGTCTTGGGGGCGTGGCTGAAGATGCTATGAGAATCACAGTGAGATTTCTCAAAAAAGTCTGTCCAGCGCAGGCCCGGTGCCCTACGAAAGGCCCAGCACGATCGACGACATTTCCACAGCCGCGTACACATACTGCATCTGCGGTGAGGCTGTTTGACGCAACCAACTCGCCTGATTCCACTCGACGCAAACCAACTCACCGGATTCCCTCCGGCCGGCTCTCCTCCTACATATACGCACGCACGATCCCATCTGTCCCAGATTCATTTTCCGTCCCGAGATACCCGCGCGTACTGCCACCAGCCATGGCGTCCGGCGGCGAGGCGACGGACGTCGGCATGCGCCGGCCCGCTGGGTGCTGCGGCGGCGGCGTCTTCCCGGAGGAGTCGTTCGCCAGCTGGGGCGCGTACGGGCGCGCGCTGCTCGAGACTGGGCCGCGGCTCAGGGACCGGCTCACGGCGCGCTCCGCCGTGGACGTCGAGGTGCACGCCGTGCGCGGCCGCAGCGGCGCCGACATGCGCCGGGAGCTCAACTGGTGGGACCTCGCGTGGTTCGGCGTCGGCGCCGTCATCGGGGCCGGCATCTTCGTGCTCACCGGGCAGGAGGCCAAGGAGGCCGCCGGGCCCGCCGTCGTGCTCTCCTACGCCGTCTCCGGCGTCTCGGCCATGCTCTCCGTGTTCTGCTACACCGAGTTCGCCATCGAGATCCCAGTCGCAGGTCACTCTCATCTCATGTCCGATCTACGGCTAGATCCTATCCTACATTCCTACTTCGATTGACTTCATGCATGCATGCATGGATGGATCATGGATTAGTGGAACTCCATGCGATTTGATTAATGACCTTAACTTACATGCAAATCTTAGCTTCAACCTCGATCTTCTTTTTTTGTGCAATCTCAGACTGGAACTGGATTAGTAGTGATGAACCTTAAACTTGGTAATCAAGATCGATCATTGTTTGGAGTTTGTTTCGCCAGGGAGAGAAAATTGAGGAAGTTGGTTACAAGTCTGTTGTGGTCAACACATTTTTAGATCGTCACACTGCCGTTAATTTTTCCAGTTAAAGTTAGTGTAGCATTAAAAGAAGGAATTTTTTTTTGCACTGTGTAATTATATTAATCGCATGGTATGTGCATCCATGCATGCAGGCGGTTCGTTCGCGTACCTTCGGGTGGAGCTGGGCGACTTCATGGCCTTCATCGCCGCCGGCAACATCCTGCTCGAGTACTGCATCGGCGGCGCGGCCGTGGCGCGCTCGTGGACGTCCTACTTCGCCACGCTGCTCAACCACCACCCCAACGACTTCCGCATCCACGCCACCTCGCTCTCCGAGGACTACTCCCGCCTCGACCCCATCGCCGTCGTCGTCATCACGCTCATCTGCCTCTTCGCCGTGCTCAGCACCAAGGGCTCCTCCCGCTTCAACTACATCCTCTCCATCGTCCACTTCGCCGTCATCATCTTCATCATCGGCGCCGGCCTCTCCAAGGCCAAGCTCTCCAACTTCACCGCCGACTTCGCGCCCTACGGCGCCCGCGGCATCTTCGCCGCCTCGGCCGTGCTCTTCTTCGCCTACATCGGCTTCGACGCCGTCAGCACCATGGCGGAGGAGACCAAGAACCCGGCCAAGGACATCCCCGTGGGGCTCGTCGGCGCCATGGCGCTCACCACCGTCGTCTACTGCGTGCTCGCCGTCACGCTCTGCCTCATGCAGCCGTACCGGGACATCGACCCCGACGCGCCCTTCTCCGTCGCCTTCAGCGCCGTCGGCATGGACTGGGCCAAGTACATCGTGGCCTTCGGCGCGCTCAAGGGGATGACAACCGTGCTGCTGGTGAGCGCCGTGGGCCAGGCCAGGTACCTCACCCACATCGCGCGGACGCACATGGCGCCGCCGTGCCTCGCCGTCGTGTCGCCGCGCTGGGGAACGCCGGTGCGCGCCACAGTCACGATGCTCACCGCCACGGCCATCATCGCGTTCTTCACCGACCTCGGCATCCTCTCCAACCTCCTCTCCATCTCCACGCTCTTCATTTTCATGCTCGTCGCCGTCGCGCTGCTCGTCCACCGCTACTACGCCTCCGGCGAAACCACCGCCGCCAACCGTAACAAGCTCGTCTCGTGCGCCGCCGTGATCCTCGCCGCCTCCGTCGGCACAGCGGTGTACTGGGGCCTGGCGGTGGACGGCGGGTGGGCGGCATACGTGGTGACCGTGCCGGCGTGGTTCGCGGCGACGCTTTACCTGCAGCTCGGGGTGCCAAAGGCGAGGGTGCCAAAGATGTGGGGGGTGCCGCTGGTGCCGTGGCTGCCGTCGGCGTCCATCTTCATCAACATCTTCCTGCTCGGATCCATCGATGCAAAGTCATTCATGAGGTTCGCGATATGGACGGTGGCGTTGCTCGTGTACTATTTCTTCGTCGGCCTCCACGCCTCCTACGACACCGCCAAGGTGCTCGCTGCCGAGGCTGCCGCCGCCAGGGTGGAAGAAGGCGGCCACAAGGCCGTGGAAATTGCCGGAGCTAGCAATTAATTAGCACAGGAATTCATTAGACTAGTGATCTGTACGTCCATTCTGCTTCACAGTTTCAAATTAGTTGATGTACTAGCTACTAGTAGTGTCGTTTCATTTGTTAAGAAATTTTTGACGAAAGTATGGTTAGCTGCACTCTTGCTAAGTCTCAATTAAGTCTCAGTCAATGCTATATTTGTGAGATCTTACATTAGATCCGTGTCAAATTTTGTTTTCAGTTTTTTTTTTCTCTCTTACATGTTATGTCACTTGAGTGAGACTTAATTAAATCTTAGTCGACTAAGACCACATTTTTATACCTCGGCCTAGTTAAAAATACTAAAATCTAAATCTCGAACGTCCATTTGACTTGCATGTCAAATGTGTATGTTTAGAATAACCTCAAGAAGCTCGATTTACCCCTTCTTCTCTCCCAAGCGAACGAATGACTAGGGTTTCTGCCTCTCGGCGGTGGTGCCGTCGATCTGCCTTATATATGGCCTTAGGGTCATGGGGGCATGGTGGATCTCGGCCCTTGCCGACGGAAGGACTCTTTTATTAGATATTTCTTTGGATTTTGTTGGGATTTGTGTCCTGCTCGGGAATGCGAGACAACTACAGCTTCCTAAAGTTGGAATAAAGTTCTCCCCGCCGAGCCTCCGTCCCAATGGTGCGTCTCGCATCATCGGAGGATGTGTGGAGGCGTGTCACGTGATTTGAATGGTGGTTGTCTTTTATGGATCTGCTCGGATCTAGTCTTCGTTTTTCTACGTTTGTGTATCTTCAGACTGGATGCTTTCGACCTATGCTTCTCTTCATCTATAGCGGTTGCAGTTTTTGGTATGTTGTTCCTTTCTGACTGTTTACTATAATAAGTTTTGCCTGACTCGGGTTGTATTTTTTTTCCAATGTTTGTTGTATTGTCATAATTGAAGGGGAATAGGTCAAAAGATTCCCTGAAAAACTTGTATATTTAAGGTAGATCTTATTTGTCGGCATGCGGCAAATAGACGAGGCTTCACTGAGTGAGGGATGGCTTCGCCGCTGCCGATGGAGATGGGACGACCAACATGCTGGGTTCCCGATTTTTTTTCTTTCGTTCACTATAACTTGTCTTTTTTCTTTTCTTTTTTACTTGTATCTTTTATGTTTTTTTCTTATATTTTTTTATATATTTTTTCTATTTTTAGATTTGGGTTTTCTCTTTTTTTCATTTTGCACATTTTCATTATTATAATTTCATAATACCTGACAAATATTTTTTATAATATATGGTAAACATTTTACCTATACGCATCGAATTATTTTTAATATATGATGTATATTTTTCAAATGCTTTGTTAATATAATATGAACATTTTTGTGATATAGAACCTTTTTCAATATTTGATAAATTTTAACTATACGATATTTTTTTTTCTTAATGTGCAGTGATTTTTCTAATATACATTTGTGTTCTTTAACATACTAAGATATTTAAAAAATAGTCCTAAAAATATCTAGCTCCTAAAAATTAATTGCAAACACTCATAGGCAGAGTGGGCCACCCCATTTGCCCTCGTTTCAGGCGGAGCCTCCCCTATCGGACAGCCCAAACATATGGGCTGAATTTGGGGATCAAGTTGGGCGGCGTTTATTGGTATAAACACATGGGTTGGAATATAGGGTCGGATTGGAGATGCTCTAAATTTTGTTAAAATTAGAGGATGCATTACTTATACAACATAGAGGTACAAATATTTTGGACCCTGATAAGTGTCACACGTGTGGCACAAACACATGACAACTCCAAACTTTTTTTATGGCAAGTTGACTGACGCGAGTATGGCAATTTTAGTTGTCAAACGGCAACTTCTTTCGGATGACAAGTTTTATTCTTTTTTTTGGTTTGGTTATTCTTTTCGGATGGCAACTTTAATTGTAAAAAATATCAGGGTTGGAGTGCTTCTTATCATTTGGAAATATTTTTTATCTGTAATCAAACAAACCGTTGTTTGCTATTATAAGAATTCCAGAACCGGAAATGCCAAACAGAGCTCTTTTTTTAGAAAAAATTGAAAATCATATTTTGATGTTTAAAAAAACTGAAAAAAGACATGAACCTACATATGTATACTACATCATTGTAAAAGTTTATGACGAAATACGCTTAGGTGTGAGCTGTGCAAAAGTAAAAAAGCAAAACCATGTATTTCTAGCACATGCACTAGTCACTATAAAAGTCCATCATTTTTTTGTGCAGCTCACGCTAAAACGTAATTCGCCATGCAGATGTAGTATACATCTGTAGGTTCATGTGTATTTTTTTAGATTGTTTTTGAAACTTCAAAATATGATTTTTCGGAGGATGTCGGCTACGTGAACATGGAGCCATGACAGAGGAGAGCGACAGTGCATGCGCGGGAGGAAGGGATTTGGATGGGTCTTGACGGGATCCGGCATGACGGACGCGTCCCGGCGACCCCAAATCCGCCACACATATGAGGAGTGTGGGACAGCCCAAACATATGGGCTGAATTTGGGGATCAAGTTGGGCGGCGTTTATTGGTATAAACACATGGGTTGGAATATAGGGTCGGATTGGAGATGCTCTAAATTTTGTTAAAATTAGAGGATGCATTACTTATACAACATAGAGGTACAAATATTTTGGACCCTGATAAGTGTCACACGTGTGACACAAACACATGACAACTCCAAACTTTTTTTATGGCAAGTTGACTGACGCGAGTATGGCAATTTTAGTTGTCAAACGGCAACTTCTTTCGGATGACAAGTTTTATTCTTTTTTTTGGTTTGGTTATTCTTTTCGGATGGCAACTTTAATTGTAAAAAATATCAGGGTTGGAGTGCTTCGTGCCACACGTGTGGCACTTATCATTTGGAAATATTTTTTATCTGTAATCAAACAAACCGTTGTTTGCTATTATAAGAATTCCAGAACCGGAAATGCCAAATAGAGCTCTTTTTTTAGAAAAAATTGAAAATCATATTTTGATGTTTAAAAAAACTGAAAAAAGATATGAACCTACATATGTATACTACATCATTGTAAAAGTTTATGACGAAATACGCTTAGGTGTGAGCTGTGCAAAAGTAAAAAAGCAAAACCATGTATTTCTAGCACATGCACTAGTCAGTATAAAAGTCCATCATTTTTTTGTGCAGCTCACGCTAAAACGTAATTCGCCATGCAGATGTAGTATACATCTGTAGGTTCATGTGTATTTTTTTAGATTGTTTTTGAAACTTCAAAATATGATTTTTCGGAGGATGTCGGCTACGTGAACATGGAGCCATGACAGAGGAGAGCGACAGTGCATGCGCGGGAGGAAGGGATTTGGATGGGTCTTGACGGGATCCGGCATGACGGACGCGTCCCGGCGACCCCAAATCCGCCACACATATGAGGAGTGTGGGACAGCCCAAACATATGGGCTGATTTTGGGGATCAAGTTGGGCGGCGTTTATTGGTATAAACACATGGGTTGGAATATAGGGTCGGATTGGAGATGCTCTAAATTTTGTTAAAATTAGAGGATGCATTACTTATACAACATAGAGGTACAAATATTTTGGACCCTGATAAGTGTCACACGTGTGGCACAAACACATGACAACTCCAAACTTTTTTTATGGCAAGTTGACTGACGCGAGTATGGCAATTTTAGTTGTCAAACGGCAACTTCTTTCGGATGACAAGTTTTATTCTTTTTTTTGGTTTGGTTATTCTTTTCGGATGGCAACTTTAATTGTAAAAAATATCAGGGTTGGAGTGCTTCGTGCCACACGTGTGGCACTTATCATTTGGAAATATTTTTTATCTGTAATCAAACAAACCGTTGTTTGCTATTATAAGAATTCCAGAACCGGAAATGCCAAATAGAGCTCTTTTTTTAGAAAAAATTGAAAATCATATTTTGATGTTTAAAAAAACTGAAAAAAGATATGAACCTACATATGTATACTACATCATTGTAAAAGTTTATGACGAAATACGCTTAGGTGTGAGCTGTGCAAAAGTAAAAAAGCAAAACCATGTATTTCTAGCACATGCACTAGTCACTATAAAAGTCCATCATTTTTTTGTGCAGCTCACGCTAAAACGTAATTCGCCATGCAGATGTAGTATACATCTGTAGGTTCATGTGTATTTTTTTAGATTGTTTTTGAAACTTCAAAATATGATTTTTCGGAGGATGTCGGCTACGTGAACATGGAGCCATGACAGAGGAGAGCGACAGTGCATGCGCGGGAGGAAGGGATTTGGATGGGTCTTGACGGGATCCGGCATGACGGACGCGTCCCGGCGACCCCAAATCCGCCACACATATGAGGAGTGTGGGACAACCCAAACATATGGGTTGGATTTGAGGGATCTGGTTGGGTGGCGTTTTTTGGTCCGGACACATTGGGATGAAGTAGAGGATCCAGTTGCAGATGCTCTAAATCATGTTGAAACTAGAGGATGCATTATACTGATACAACCTAGGAATACATATATTTTTGATCTGTAATCAAACAAACTGTTGTTTGTTATAGAAAGAATTCAAGAACCGGATGCCAGATAGAGCTTGAGCACCATAGAGTTTGTTTTTTTTCTTGAAAAAAAATCCAAAAAACTTATTTTGAAGTTTCAAAATATAAGAAAAGAAAACATAAGAACCTACATATGTATGGTACATCTTTGTAAAATTTCATGACGAAATACGTTTTGGTGTGGGTTGTACAAGAAAACAAAACCGTGTATTTCTAGCATATGCACTATTCATTACAAAAGCCCATCATTTTTTGTGCGGCTCACACCAAAACCTATTTCGCCATGAAGACTTAGTGTGGGTTCATGTGTATATTTTTCAGATTTCTTTGAAACTTCAAAATATGATTTGTTTTTTTAGATTTTTCAAAAAACAGCTAAAAAAATCCACTCTCTTCCAGAACATAATACTTTGCAACTTCAGAAAATGCCTACCATGGTCCATGGCTAGAGTGCTAAAAAAGTGCATAAATTTTCATTATGTATGATATTAACATGGCTACAAAGCTATACCTTTCTTTAGGTGAGGGGATTCCCACGAGTGGTTATCCTCCACCTTTAAAAGAACCTTTCTTGTGACCAACGAAGCCACTATCTATGATCTTCTCATGCATTATCTTCTCCGTTGGCCGGCCAGGGGATATTCCTATCCGCACTCCAATCGATGAATGCCAGAAATGCAAACTGGTGGCCGTGCTTGAAATGGAGGTGATTAATTATACCCAACTGAATAAAACCCAGACATATAGTTTCAAAGCAATATTGCTGGACCTAGCCGATCCCTATATTTAACGGAGTATTTTTTTTTTCATTTGAATTGCATTTCCGGCCACCAAAACACATTTCTTTACTTCTTTATTTCATTCAATGACATTCAAATACATAATAATCCACCAATTTTTTGCTACAAGAGCAAGACTAAAAAAATAAGAACCACAATTAGACATTTTAAAAAATATCCAACTTCCCTAGCTGCTTCCACTGGTTAGATTAATATCTTTTATATGTCTTCATTGTTGATCTGCAGATTCTCGATCTTCAACACTTCTTTCTTCTTCGAATCTAAAGAATTAGACGTTGCTTCGCATCTAATTTCATCTATAATCTCATATCTAGTTTCATCTCTACACTCGATTCTAGCAACGAGTGCACGAACATCTATTAATTTCCGTGCTATCAATAGATCGATGTATTCTTTCTCCCAATACCAAACTTGCATCCATCATTCTACACACATATATGAGCAAAAAATTAGCTACCGAAATTGCGCTGAATCCGGTGAAAAACCGAATCAAAACAAGCACATACCCAATCATTTATGCATTTGAAGAACACCCATCCGGGATGTTGCAGCGTGGTAGAAATACGGCGCACCACGTGCAGTCGTCGCACTGTATGACCGGCAGCGGTACCGGCGAGCCGCTGCACATGCGCCGAGCCCAGGCGATGGTCGAGCGTATTATTTGCCGGCGAACCTCCGACGGGAGAGATTTGAGTGGCTAGAGGAGGGGCATGTAATGTACCTGCATACGGCATGCGACGCGGAGGGGTTGCCGGGGTTGTGCGGTCCGCTTCTCGGCCAACCCATGGCAAGGCCCAACCGTTGGCGGCCGGAAATGCCAAATCCGGCGGCGGCGTGAGCAGCCACAGATCCATCGCTTTTTCGCCAGCGCCGGGACGAGGAGGCTCAAATCGAAGTGGTAGAGGACAATGGTGGAGCCTACCGAGCTTCCGCGGCGGCAGGCGTGTGCCGGCGCG
>LR738713.1:38307986-38339885 GCA_902687465.1 Secale cereale | reverse complement strand
CTAAACCCTATAACGCCGCCGCCGCCGCTACTTCCCCACAGCCGCCGCCGCCCCCTACCCAAACCCTCCACCGCCGCCGCTGCTCCCTATTCAGCCGCTGCCGCCTTCCTCCCAATCACCATCATGTCTCGCTCCAAGGCCGAACCCTCCGACGCCGGTTCTTTCACTGGTGCCATCTTCACCTCCGATCGCCTCAATGAGCTCCACATCAAAGACCACGTTCCCGTCGTCCTCGACCTCGACTCACCATCCTACAACGCATGGCGCACCTGCTTCGCGCTGCTCTTCCGCTCCTACCGCCTCATCGAGCATGTTGATGGTAGCGTCGACATTCGCGACATGAAGGACGACGATGAGTGGCTTGCTGTCGACGCCTGCATCGTCAAGTGACTTTTTATCATCATCTCCGCCGGTTTTTTCAGCATGGTGAACTCCCGTGACCCGTCGGCGTACGCCATGTGGACACGGCTGCGCGATCTCTTCCTCGACAATCAACTGCAGCGCCGTGTCTTCCTCCAAGGGGAGTTCTTCACCATGCAGCAAAACGATCTTTCGATCGACGAGTACTGCACGTGGATGAAGGTTCTCGCCGACGAGCTACACGACGCCGGCATGACCATCGACGACTCCGTCCTCCTCACCAACCTCCTTCGCGGCCTCCACCCCGACCTCGGCCAATCCGCCGCTGATGGCTTCTCGCCCCTCGTTGGTTACCCCAAGTGGAAGGTTGAGATGTAGCGTAGATGCAAATTTCCCTTGGCAAAGATACCAAGGATCGAATCCCGTGAGACTCCGAGGGTCGACAAGTAGGTGTCAACGACGCCAGAAACTTAGCGGTTGACGGGACCTGCACACAGATACAGATAACTTTGCTCCCAACGAGTACAGAGAGGTTGTCAATCCCTCCGGCCTTGTTGTTTACAAAGGATCAAACACAAGATATAATAATGATAGCTATGACTGCAACTAGGAAATAAAAAACAGGAAGTAAATAGAAGGTGTGATCAGCGGTGGTAATATGGACCGGGGTCCCATGATGTTCACTAGTGATGTCTCTCTCCCAAAAGACGATAAAACAACAAAGCGAGGTAAACAAATTACAGCTGGGCAATTGCCAGGATTATGTGCGCAAACCAATGCTAACTATGCTGCAAAGAAAGGTAGAGGCTCAAAAGCATGGGCGGTACGCCAATGCAAGTAGACTGAAATCCATCTGCATCTACTACTAATCATCCACCTTGAGATATCTATCCAGAACATCTCTCTGGTATTAAGTTGCGAATCCCACCCAAAGTGTAAACTCAAAGCGACAGACAACTGCATTAAAAGAACTTTGCGTAAAGTAAACAATCCTTGCACCCGCAAGTACAAACACCGTTGTTTTCTCCCTTGTGGCAACAGCACATCCCCTAGACTCATGTTTCTGTCACTCAAGCTAGTCATCAGGGGGCATGAACCCACAATCAAGCATAATGCTCCCTCTTGGAGTTACTACCTACTACTTGGCCAAAGCAATAAACAGCAACGGAGAACATGCAAGAATTACTCAAGAACAAAGATATAAAAGAGGTGAATCAAATATATTACTCAAACACAATCTGAACATAGTCTCATAATCCATCAGATCCCAGCAAACTCAGCAAAGCAACAGCAGAAAGATTACATATGTGCCTCGATCATGTAGGGCAGCTCACGAGGTCTAAACCATGAAGAACAAAGAGGGGAGGAGAACATCACATAGCTACTGATCATGGACCCATGGTCCAAGGTGGACTACTCATGACTCATCCGGGAAGCGTCCATGGTGGTGGAGAAGCTCCCGGTGGTGGTTCTCCCCTCCGGCAGGGTGCCGAGAAGAGTTCTCCTGATGCTCCCGATCTTGGAAGCGCTGCGGCGGCGGAACAGAGGCGAGATCGCGAAAAAGGGTTCTGTCCTCGAGGGTTTCGGGACGAGAGGGATATATATGCGAAGGGGGCAGCCAGAGGCGGAGCAGGGGCCCCAGGCGCCCCCTGGCGCGGCCAGGGGTGGGGCCGCGCCAGGTGGCCGCCTGGGCCTCCCCTGGCTCCCCTCTGGCCCATCTTTGGTTCTTCGCGAAGCTTCCTGTACGCTGATTTTTCCTATATTTTTCCTGAAATTTTTGGAGCACTTTTAATATGGGGGAAACCTGAAATAGAAAAACAGCAGAAAACAGGAACTGGCACTGTGGTGCACTGAGTTAATAGGTTAGTCCAAATATGATCAAAAGTGCATGGAAGTGCATCAATATCATAGCAATATCACACAAAAGAAGCATGGAGCAAGCAGAAATTATAGATATGTTTTGGACGTATCAACATCCCCAAGCTTAATTCCTGTTCGTCCTCGAGTAGGTAAATGATAACAAGCATAATTTCTGTGGTGACATGCTATCAACCATATAAGAACTTTTAAGTAAAGCAATCAAGGCATGTAATTCAATTCAAGTCATAACAAGCAAGAGTCTATATTAGCATTGTAACAAGCAACATAAGAACATAAAGGTGCAAGAGCTCTCGCTGTCCGTGACTCGAATGTCTCCAAATGGTGTTTGCGTGCAAGAAAGGGGATAGGAATATACGAGAGAGTAAAACATAGTTTTTGTACTGTTGAGAACTTAATCTACTAAAGTTTCACACTTGGTCTTCTTTGGAATCTTATCTTGACTCATCCCCAGACCACTAGCCAGGTACAAGTCAAAATGATCCACTCCCTTTCGATATTTTGAGCACTCATGCAATGGATGAGCGTAAGAAAGAAAGTTGACACTTAGGATGGCAAAGAGAGAAAAATGATGAAGGGGGAAGACAAAAAAGGTGTGAAAGGCTCACATCAATGAGGACAATCATAGGCGAGAGAAAGCCAAATGATAGATATGATGTGAGGAGTAGGGATTGCCATGCAACGGATGCACATTATGAGCTAAGGTAAGCTCTCCAATGGAACTAGTGGGGGTGCATCCAACTTGCTCGCTCAAGAAGACCTAGAGCTCTTTTGAGGAGGCTCATCATTGGAATATACAAGCCAAGTTCTATAGTGTGAAGGTCCCCACATAGCTATATGCATGAATGATAATCTCTATGGAGTACAAGGTATAAGATGGAGTACGACTGTGGATTCATCAAAAGGAATAGTAGTGTGCCCCCTTCTCTCTTTATATTTCTTTTTCTCTTTTTTCTCTTTTTTTATTTTTTTGTGGCCTCAATGGCTCTTTCTATTTAACTCTCATTTGTCCTCTTTGGGATCTTTTGATTTTGTCCTCTTTGGGATCTTTTCCTCACTTTAGGGGCAACACTCTATATATTACAAGAAGTATAGAAGATCTTTCACACTTTACAAGAGTACTCAACATAAAGAAGATGAAACTATCATGATGTATGCAAATGTATGCCTCTGCCGGTGTAGCAGGATATGCAATGATACTAGCGCGTCATGTAGCAATGATTAGGTCAAGGCCCAACTAGCATGCGGCTCATCGATCAAGCAAAAGCATGTATGACATGAAGATCAAGTCATGAGAAGATGGATGTTGCATGGCAATGTATCTCGGAAAGGCTATGGAAATGCCTTGATAGGTAGGTATGGTGGCTGTTTTGAGGAAGGATATAATGAGGCTTATGATGACAGAGCGTATCGTGCCAAGGATTTGGATGCACCGGCGAAGTATGCGCCAACTCTCGAGGTGAGAAAGGGCAATGCACGGTACCGAAGAGGCTAGAAAAATATGGCTAGGTGGAAGTGTCAACTTTCGAATACTCACATTAGTCCGAAGAACTCATGCACTTATTATCGGTAACTCTCAATCTAATTAGGAGGTTCACAAAGAGACAAGTACCCCGAGGAGGAGTGTATGGGGCTTTGGTTATCCTTGCGCATCCTCGACTCATGGTACGTGAGTGTACTCTAATATTCGATCCCTCCAAAGATTAGTGATCCATCTAGTAGC
This sequence comes from Secale cereale, assembly GCA_902687465.1. Lineage (NCBI taxonomy): Eukaryota > Viridiplantae > Streptophyta > Magnoliopsida > Poales > Poaceae > Secale > Secale cereale. The sequence goes on along the minus strand of LR738713.1, from coordinate 38,335,924 downwards.
TAAAGTTCTCAACTATTTTGTAGGTTTTCGAAAATAAACACGGATTGCCCAAAATACGACATCTATCACTAATAGGCTAAATCTCTTGACACCAAAAGTTCAGACATTACTCATGGAAATACCTCAAAACTATTGCAAGTTACTACTAAAATTAAATAGCAACCTCAATTACCTACTTTAAGTTAAGACACACAACTCAGTGCAACAGGCAAACTCTCTTAACAAGATAAACATGAAAACTCAAGAGATTTCAGCAACCAACTAAACAAAAGCTCTTTAAAAAGAAAAGCATGAAAACTAAGAGCTAAACATGACAGCAGCTATGGAAAGACAAAGAACACACACAACAAAGATAAGCATGAAAATCCTATGTTGTGTTCTAGGTTGAAGTGGAGCGTGTTTCTCTCCCACACAAAGAAAGCTGGGTTCTAACTTGTTATGAACAGCAAGCAAAGCTAAAGAAAACTAAAAAAAAGAAACTAAGAGCAAGACGCTCCAAGCATAGCACATAACGCATGAAGTGATAAGAATATAGTGGAACGAAAGACGAACTGATAATTGTTGATGGAGAAGGGGATGCATGGGGGCATCCCCAAGCTTAGACGCTTGAGTCTTCTTGAATATTTCTTGGGGGTGCACGGGGGCATCCCCAAGCTTGAGCGTTTGACCCTCCTGAATCTTCTTTTATCATCTTCCCTCGCACACTTGAAAACTCCCTTCATACATAACTCATCATAATCTGATTAGCGAGGTTAGTACCCACAATAAAATATTTTTCCCTACTGAAAATAAAGATAATCTTGAAGAGCTACTGTTTCTCAAGATTGCCAAAAGGTTTTTGCAAAGAAAAAGCAAGCTCAAGGTTTGCAAAACGAAGAAAAGGCCAAACAGGACAGAATCTGTGAAAAACAGACCAGCAGGTAGTAAATAATTTTTTCGGGGCACTTCTGCAACTCAAATCAAAAAACTCAGAACAGACGCTCGAAAGCCAATTGTATAGAGCACGCTTTCAAAAAAAATTCATATCAAAAAGATGATCTGGTGATTTTATTCGATTTTTTCTGTCCAAGGACAGAATCTGTTTTCTCGACAGCACGTCACAACTTTTGAACTTTCTTGCAATCGGCGGCTAAACTTGGCACAAAGCTGAAAACAGAAGATACAATGATGATGCTACTGTAGTAACAAACATCAAGACACAACAAAAGCAAAATAAAACCCAATTCGTTGTGGGCTGCCTCCCAAAAGCGCTTTCTTTTATGCCTTTAAGCTAGGCATGATGCAAAAATAGAAGATCAAGTTTTATCAAGAGTAAGAGAATAGCTAGCCCGTGTAACGGACTCAAAAGGCAACTTAATCTTCTTTCTAGGGAAGTGTTCCATCCCTTTCTTGAGAGGGAATTGGAATTTTATATTCCCCTCTTTCATGTCAATGATAGCACCAACGGTGCGAAGAAAAGGACGTCCCAAAATAATTGGACATGAAGGTTCACATTCAATATCCATAATAGTAAAATCAACGGGAACATAATTGTCATTGACAATGATAAGAACATCGTCGATCTTCCCCAAAGGTTTCTTTACGGAAGAATCAACAAGACGAACACCAAAAGAACAAGGATCAAAAGGTTTCAATTCGAACATATCATACATTCTTTTGGGCATAACGGAGGTACTAGCTCCAACATCACATAAAGCATAGCAAGAGAAGTTATTCAACTTAATTTTAATCATAGGATCCCAACTATCTTCTAGCTTTCTAGGTATGGAGGCTTCTACCCTAAGCTTCTCCTCCCTAGCTTTGATGAGAGCATTAGTGATATGCTCCGTGAAGGCAAGATTAAGTGTGCTAGTGTGGGGATCTCTAGACATCTTGTGAAGAAAACCAATAACTTCAGAAAGGGTGAAATTATCAAAATCAAGGTCACTACTATCAAGTAAAGTGGTAGTGGTGTCCTTTAGGCTCACTTGTTTGGTAGCTTCTATGGTCATAGGAGTTTCTTCTTCTACGGTTGAGGTCATAGCATCACCATTAATAGGTCCAATGGGACTAGGAGTGCATTGGGTGCTAAGAGTTTGGATATCCTCAACAACTTGAATAGTAGCAACAGTGTGGTGGGTAGGAAGGCTCTTAATCCTATCTTCTTCCTCCTTTTCTCTAACCCATCTCTTTTTAAGTTTAGCCATCATCCTAATGTTTTCATTAATTTGCACTTGAATAGCATTCATAGGAGTGGTCTTCCTCTCCTCAAGAGGAGAAGTTCTAATTTTAAGCAACTCTACCTCATGGGCTAAATTGTCTACCTTCGAAGAGAGATTATCTAGTTTGTCTAGTTTTTCTTCTACACTCTTATTGAAGGCCTTTTGGGTAGTGATGAAGTCATTAATCATAATCTCTAGTTCAGAAGTGGAGTTCTTGGTGCTAGGATAAGCATTGTTGTTCCCATAGGAATTAGAGGGGAACGGTCTAGGGTTGCTACCAAAATTACTCCTATAAGCATTGTTATTGAAATTGTTTCTAGAGATAAAGTTCACATCTACTTGATCTTGAGCAATCAAAGAATTTAAAGGAACATCATGAGGATCAATAGAAGATTGCTTGGAAAGTAGAGACATGATCAAGTCAACTTTTTCATTTAGGGAGGAAATCTCCTCGACAGAGTTTACCTTCCTACCTGTTGGAGCACGTTCGGTGTGCCATTGGGAATAATTGGTCATCATCTCGTCGAGAAGCTTCGTGGCAGCACCAAGTGTAGTTGACATAAAGGTTCCTCCTGTTGGGGAACGTTGCATGGGAAACAAAAATTTTCCTACGCTCACCAAGATCAATCTAGGAGATGCATCTACGAGGGGAGAGTCGGATCCACATACCCTTGTAGATCGCTAAGCGGAAGCGTTCAAGAACGCGGTTGATGGAGTCGTACTCGCCGCGATTCAAATCGCCGAAGATCCTAGCACCGAACGGACGGTGCCTCCGCGTTCTTCACACGTGCAGCTCGGGGACGTCTCCTCCTTCTTGATCCAGCAAGGGGGAAGGAGAGGTTGACGGAGAAAACCAGCAGCACGACGGCGTGGTGGAGATGGTGGTGGAGGAATTCCAGCAGGGCTTCGCCAAGCACTGCAAAATAGACGAAGATGTTCGTGGGAGAGGGAGGGCAGCGCCGAGGCACAAACTTGTCTTGCTGCCCTCCCTCTGCCTCTCTTTATATAGGGGGGAGAGAGGGGAGGGGGCGCCCTAGGGTTTCCCCTAGGGGCCGGCGGCCAGGGAGATGGGAAGGGGGCGGCGCCCCCAGGGCTAGGGTTTGCCCCCCCAGGGTGCCTTGCCCCCCAAGGACTCTGGGGTGCGGCTCCCTAAGGGGGGCCAGCCCCCATGCGCAGGTGGAGAGGGCCCAAGGGGGGGCGCACAGCCCATGAGGGCTGTTGCGTCTCCCACTTATGGCCCATAGGGCCCGTAACAATTACCGGGACTCCCCGAAACTCCTTTCGGTCATCCGACGACTCCCCGGTGCTCCCCGGAACACTTCCGGACTCCGTTCACTCTCATCCTATATATCAATCTTCGTCCCCGGACCATTCCGGAGACCCTCGTCACGTCCGGGATCTCATCCGGGACTCCGAACAACCTTCGGTTACCATGCACTGTTCTCACTAACAACCCTAGCGTCACCGAACCTTAAGTGTGTAGACCCTGCGGGTTCGGAAACTATGCAGACATGACCGAGACACTCCCAGGTCAATAACCAATAGCGGGATCTGGATACCCATATTGGTTCCCACACGTTCCTCGATGATCTCATCGGATGAACCACGATGTCAAGGATTCAGGCAATCCCGTATACAGTTCCCTTTGTCTCGTCGGTATGTTACTTGCCCGAGATTCGATCGTCGGTATCTCTATACCTAGTTCAATCTCGTTACCGGCAAGTCTCTTTACTCGTTACGTAATACATAATCCCGTGACTAACTACTTAGTCACTTTGAGCTCATTGAGATGACGTATTACTGAGTGGGCCCAGAGATACCTCTCCGTCACACGGAGTGACAAATCCCAGTCTCGATCCATGTCAACTCAACAGACACCTTCGGAGATACCTGTAGAGTACCTTTATAGTCACCCAGTTACGTTGCGACGTTTGGCACACACAAGGCACTCCTACGGTGTCAGTGAGTTACATGATCTCATGGTCATAGGAACTTATACTTGACATGCAGAAAACTATAGCGATAACTGATACGATCAAAAGCTATGTTTAACGTTTGGGTCTCGTCCATCACATCATTCTCCTAATGATGTGATCCCGTTATCAAATGACAACTCATGTCTATGACCTGGAAACCGCGGTCATCTTTGATCAACGAGCTAGTCCTGAAGAGGCTTACTAGGGACACAAAGTTTGTCTATTTATCCACACATGTATTTAAGTTTCCAATCAATACAATTACAGCATGGATAATAAAAGATTATCATGAACAAGGAAATATAATAATAACTCTTTTATTATTGCCTCTAGGGCATATTTCCAACAGTCTCCCACTTGCACTAGAGTCAATAATCTAGCATTACAAGGTAATGAATCTAACACCCATAGAGTCTTGGTGTTGATCATGCTTAGCCCGTGGAAGAGGCTTAGTCAACGGATCTGCAACATTCAAATCCGTGTGTACTTTGCAAATGCTTATGTCCTCCTCCTTGACTGAATCGCGGATGGAATTGAAGCGTCGCTTTATGTGTCTGGTCCTCTTGTGAAACCTTGGTTCCTTGGCTAGAGCAATGGCACCAGTGTTGTCACAAAACAGAGTCATTGGGTTCAATGCACTAGGCACAACTCCAAGATCTGTCATGAACTCCTTCATCCAGACACCTTCCTTTGCCGCCTCCGAGGCAGCTATGTACTCCGCTTCGCATGTAGAATCAGCTACCACGCTTTGCTTGGAACTGCACCAGCTTACCGCTCCCCCGTTGAGAATATATACGTATCCGATTTGAGACTTAGAGTCATCCGGATCAGTGTCAAAGCTTGCATCGACGTAACCCTTTACGACGAGCTCTTGATCACCTCCATAAACGAGAAACATCTCCTTAGTCCTTTTCAGGTACTTTAGGATATTCTTGACCGCTGTCCAGTGATCCATACCAGGATTACTTTGAAACCTTCCGGCCATACTTATGGCAAGGCTGACATCTGGTCTTGTGCACAGCATTGCATACATGATAGAGCCTATGGCTGAAGCATAGGGGATGACACTCATCTTTTCTCTATCTTCCGCAGTCACTGGGCATTGAGTCTTACTCAACTTTGTACCTTGCAATACCGGCAAGAACCCCTTCTTGGATTGATCCATTTTGAACTTCTTCAAAACTTTATCAAGGTATGTACTTTGTGAAAGTCCTATCAAGCGTCTCGATCTATCTCTATAGATTTTGATGCCCAATATGAAAGCAGCTTCACCGAGGTCCTTCATCGAAAAACTCTTGTTCAAATACCCCTTCACGCTATCCAAAATTTCTATATTGTTTCCAATCAGCAATATGTCATCCACATATAATATCAGAAACGCTATAGAGCTCCCACTCACTTTCTTGTAAATACAAGCTTCTCCGTAAACTTGTACAAACCCAAACGCTTTGATCACCTCATCAAAGCGAAGATTCCAACTCCGAGATGCTTGCACCAGTCCATAAATGGAACGCTGGAGTTTGCAAACTTTGTCAGCATTCTCTGGATCGACAAAACCTTCTGGTTGTATCATATACAACTCTTCCTTAAGAAAACCGTTAAGGAACGCTGTTTTGACATCCATCTGCCAAATTTCATAATCGAAATATGCAGCTATTGCTAACATGATTCGGACGGATTTAAGCATCGCTACGGGTGAGAAAGTCTCATCGTAGTCAACTCCTTGAACTTGTGAAAAACCCTTTGCCACAAGTCGAGCTTTATACACGGTGACATTGCCGTCAGCGTCCGTCTTCCTCTTAAAATCCATTTATTCTGAATGGCCTTCCGCCCTTCAGGTAATACTTCCAAAGTCCATACTTTGTTTTCATACATGGATCCCATCTCGGATTTCATGGCCTCTAACCATTTGTCGGAATCCGGGCCCACCATCGCTTCTCCATAGCTCGCAGGTTCACTGTTGTCCAACAACATGACCTCCAAGACAGGGTTACCATACCACTCAGGTGCAGTGCGTACCCTCGTCGACCTACGAGGTTCGGTAGTAACTTGATCAGAAGCTTCTTGATCATCATCATTGGCTTCCTCTTCAACCGTTGCAGGCTCCACAAAAACATCTTTCTGTGCTGCGCTACTCTCTGGTTGAAGCAGAGGTTCAATAACCTCATCAAGTTCTACCTTCCTCCCACTCAATTCTTTCGAGAGAAACTCTTTCTCGAGAAAGGACCCGTTCTTAGCGACAAACACTTTGCCCTCGGATCTGAGATAGAAGGTGTACCCAACCGTCTCTTTTGGGTATCCTATGAAGACACATTTGTCCGCTTTGGGTTCGAGCTTTTCTGGCTGAAGCCTTTTGACATAAGCATCGCAACCCCAAACTTTGAGAAAAGACAACTTAGGTTTCTTACCAAACCACAGTTCATACGGTGTTGTCTCAACGGACTTGGATGGAGCCCTATTTAAAGTGAATGCAGCCGTCTCTAACGCATATCCCCAAAATGATAGTGGCAAATCGGCAAGAGACATCATAGAACGTACCATATCTAATAGGGTTCGATTACGACGTTCGGACACACCATTACGCTGCGGTGTTCCAGGTGGCGTCAACTGTGAAACAATTCCACATTTTCTTAAGTGATTGCCAAACTCATAACTCAGATACTCTCCCCCTCGATCAAATCGTAGGAACTTGATCTTCTTGTTACGATGATTCTCAACTTCACTCTGAAATTGCTTGAATTTTTCAAACGTTTCAGACTTATGCTTCATCAAGTAAATATACCCATATCTACTTAAGTCGTCAGTGAAGGTGAGAAAATAACGATATCCACCGCGCGCCGTGACACTCATCGGGCCACACACATCAGTATGTATGATTTCCAATAAGTCACTTGCCCGTTCCATTGTTCCTGAAAACGGGGTCTTAGTCATCTTGCCCATGAGGCACGGCTCGCATGTGTCAAGTGATTCAAAATCAAGAGACTCCAAAAGTCCATCAGCATGGAGCTTCCTTATGCGTTTCACGCCGATATGACCCAGACGGCAGTGCCACAAGAAAGTGGTACTATTGTTATCAACTCTACATCTTTTGGCATCAATGTTATGAACATGTGTATCATCACTATCGAGATTCAATAAGAATAAACCCCCTACTTCGGGTGCATGACCATAAAAGATATTACCCATATAAATAGAACAACCTTTATTCTCTGATTTAAATGAGTAACCGTCTCGCATTAAACAAGATCCAGATATAATGTTCATGCTCAACGCAGGCACTAAATAACAATTATTCAGGTTCATCACTAATCCCGATGGTAATCGAAGAGCGAGCGTGCCGACGGCGATCACATCAACCTTGGAACCATTCCCCACGCGCATCGTCACTTCGTCCTTCGCCAGCCTCCGTTTATTCCGTAGTTCCTGTTTAGAGTTGCAAATGTGAGCAACCGAACCGGTATCAAATACCCAGGCACTACAACGAGAGTTGGTATGGTACACATCAATAACATGTATATCACATATACCTTGCTTGTTGTTGTTGTTGGCCCCCTTCTTGTCTGCCAGATACTTGGGGCAGTTCCGCTTCCAGTGGCCGTTCCCCTTGCAATAGAAACACTCAGTCTCTGGCTTGGGCCCAGCCTTGGGTTTCTTTACTGGATGAGCAACTGCCTTGCCACCCTTCTTAGAGTTACCCTTCTTGCCCTTGCCATTCTTCTTGAAACTGGTAGTTTTATTGACCATCAACACTTGATACTCCTTCTGGATGTCTGCCTCAGCGACTTTCAGCATCGCAAACAGCTCGGCGATGGTTTTGTTCATCCCTTGCATGTTATACTGCTGCACGAAGCTCTTGTAGCTAGGTGGGAGTGACTGGAGAATTCTGTCAATGATAGCCTCCTCCGGGAACACAAGTCCCAGATCAGCTATGCGGGTATAGTACCCAGACATCTTCAGTAAGTGCTCACTGACAGACGAATTCTCCTCCATCTTGCAAGCAAAGAATTTATCGGTGGTCTCATACCTCTCGATCTTGGCATTCTTCTCAAAGATGAACTTCAACTCCTGGAACATCTCATATGCTCCATGACGTTCAAAACGCCTTTGAAGTCCTCCTTCCAAGCTATACAACATGGCACACTGTACTACTGAGTAGTCATCCGCACGCGACTGCCAGGCATTCATAACGTCCACAGAGGCCGGAGCGGGGGGTTCACCTAGCGATGCATTTAGGACATAAACCTTTTGGGCAGCTGTGAGGATGATCCTCAGATTGCGGAGCCAGTCCACTAAGTTGCTCCCATCATCTTTCAGCTTAGTTTTCTCTAGGAACGCATTAAAATTCAGGGGAGCTACTGCGGGAGCCATCTACATCAAAAGATTTGCAAAGACATCTTAGACTATTGTTCATGATAAGTGAGTTTTAACTAATCAAATTACTTATAACTCCCACTCAAATTGACATCCCTCTGGTCATCCGAGCGTGACATGATCCAAATCCACCAACCCAAGTCCGATCATCACGTGAGATGAGGTGGTGTCAATGGTGAACATCTTCATGTTGATCATATCTACTATATGACTCATGCTCGACCTTTCGGTCTTCCGTGTTCCGAGGCCATGTCTGTACATGCTAGGCTCGTCAAGTCTAACCCGAGTGTTCTGCATGTGCAAAACTGGCTTGCACCCGTTGTATGCGAACGTAGAGTCTATCACACCCGATCATCACGTGGTGCTTCGAAACGACGAACCTTCGCAACGGCGCACACTCGGGGGGAACACAATTTTATCTTGAAATTTTAGCGAGGGATCATCTTATAATGCTACCGTCGTCCTAAGCAAAATAAGATGCATAAAAGGATTAACATCACATGCAAATCATAAGTGACATGATATGGCCATCAACTCGTGCTTTTGATCTCCATCTCCAAAGCACCGGCATGATCTCCATCGTCACCGGCGTAACACCATGATCCCCATCATCATGATCTCCATCATCGTGTCGCCATCGGGGTTGTCGCGCGCCCACCATGCTCTTACTACTATTGCTACCGTTTAGCGATAAAGTAAAGCATTACATAGCGCTTAATGATTGACACGCAGGTCATACAAAAATTAAAGACAACCCTATGGCTCCTGCCGGTTGCCGTATACATCGACATGCAAGTCGATATTAACTATTACAACATGATCATCTCATACATCAAATATATCTCATCATGTCATTGGCCATATCATATCACATACATACCCTGCAAAAACAAGTTAGACGTTCTCTAATTTGTTGTTGCATGTTTTACGTGGCTGCTATGGGTATCTAGCAAGAACGCTTCTTACCTACGCAAAGCCACAACGGTGATATTTAAGTTGCTATTTAACCTTCTACAAGGACCGCCTTTGTCGAATCCGATTCAACTAAGATAGGAGAGACAGACACCCGCCAGCCATCTTATGCAACAAAAGTCGCATGTCTGTCGATGGAACCGGTCTCATGTACGTGGACATGTAAAGTTGGTCCGGGCCGCTTCATCCCATAATACCGCTGAATCAAGAAAGACCAAGGAGGGAAGCAATCTAAACATCAACGCCCACAAACCCCTTTGTGTTCTACTCGTGAAAGCATCTACGCAAGAACCTAGCTCATGATGCCACTGTTGGGGAACGTTGCATGGGAAACAAAAATTTTCCTACGCTCACCAAGATCAATCTAGGAGATGCATCTACGAGGGGAGAGTCGGATCCACATACCCTTGTAGATCGCTAAGCGGAAGCGTTCAAGAACGCGGTTGATGGAGTCGTACTCGCCGCGATTCAAATCGCCGAAGATCCTAGCACCGAACGGACGGTGCCTCCGCGTTCTTCACACGTGCAGCTCGGGGACGTCTCCTCCTTCTTGATCCAGCAAGGGGGAAGGAGAGGTTGACGGAGAAAACCAGCAGCACGACGGCGTGGTGGAGATGGTGGTGGAGGAATTCCAGCAGGGCTTCGCCAAGCACTGCAAAATAGACGAAGATGTTCGTGGGAGAGGGAGGGCAGCGCCGAGGCACAAACTTGTCTTGCTGCCCTCCCTCTGCCTCTCTTTATATAGGGGGGAGAGAGGGGAGGGGGCGCCCTAGGGTTTCCCCTAGGGGCCGGCGGCCAGGGAGATGGGATGGGGGCGGCGCCCCCAGGGCTAGGGTTTGCCCCCCCAGGGTGCCTTGCCCCCCAAGGACTCTGGGGTGCGGCTCCCTAAGGGGGGCCAACCCCCATGCGCAGGTGGAGAGGGCCCAAGGGGGGGCGCACAGCCCATGAGGGCTGTTGCGTCTCCCACTTATGGCCCATAGGGCCCGTAACAATTACCGGGACTCCCCGAAACTCCTTTCGGTCATCCGACGACTCCCCGGTGCTCCCCGGAACACTTCCGGACTCCGTTCACTCTCATCCTATATATCAATCTTCGTCCCCGGACCATTCCGGAGACCCTCGTCACGTCCGGGATCTCATCCGGGACTCCGAACAACCTTCGGTTACCATGCACTGTTCTCACTAACAACCCTAGCGTCACCGAACCTTAAGTGTGTAGACCCTGCGGGTTCGGAAACTATGCAGACATGACCGAGACACTCCCAGGTCAATAACCAATAGCGGGATCTGGATACCCATATTGGTTCCCACACGTTCCTCGATGATCTCATCGGATGAACCACGATGTCAAGGATTCAGGCAATCCCGTATACAGTTCCCTTTGTCTCGTCGGTATGTTACTTGCCCGAGATTCGATCGTCGGTATCTCTATACCTAGTTCAATCTCGTTGCCGGCAAGTCTCTTTACTCGTTCCGTAATACATAATCCCGTGACTAACTACTTAGTCACTTTGAGCTCATTGAGATGACGTATTACCGAGTGGGCCTGGAGATACCTCTCCGTCACACGGAGTGACAAATCCCAGTCTCGATCCATGTCAACTCAACAGACACCTTCGGAGATACCTGTAGAGTACCTTTATAGTCACCCAGTTACGTTGCGACGTTTGGCACACACAAGGCACTCCTACGGTGTCAGTGAGTTACATGATCTCATGGTCATAGGAACTTATACTTGACATGCAGAAAACTATAGCGATAACTGATACGATCAAAAGCTATGTTTAACGTTTGGGTCTCGTCCATCACATCATTCTCCTAATGATGTGATCCCGTTATCAAATGACAACTCATGTCTATGACCTGGAAATCGCGGTCATCTTTGATCAACGAGCTAGTCCTGAAGAGGCTTACTAGGGACACAAAGTTTGTCTATTTATCCACACATGTATTTAAGTTTCCAATCAATACAATTATAGCATGGATAATAAACGATTATCATGAACAAGGAAATATAATAATAACTCTTTTATTATTGCCTCTAGGGCATATTTCCAACACCTCCCGCGGCCGAATCTAACAAGTTCCGCGAGGTAAATTTCAAGCCTGCATAAAAAGTTTGGATAACCATCCAAGTAGTCAAACCATGAGTAGGGCAGTTCTTGACAAGAGATTTCATGCGTTCCCAAGCTTGGGCAACGTGTTCATTATCCAATTGTTTAAAATTCATTATGTTACTCCTTAATTGGATAATTTTAGCAGGGGGATAGTACTTCCCAATAAAGGCATCCTTGCACTTGTCCCAAGAATCTATACTATTCCTAGGCAAGGATTGAAACCAGATTTTAGCTCCTCCTCTCAAGGAGAAAGGAAAAAGCTTAAGCTTAACAATATCACCATCTACTTCTTTGTACTTTTGCATATCACAGAGCTCAACAAAATTATTTAAGTGCAAAGCAGCATCATCTCCAGCACCGGAGAATTGATCTTTCATAACTAGGTTCACTAAAGCAGGTTTAATCTCATAAGAAGGTGCTGAAGTGGCAGGTGTAGCAATAGGCGTGCAGATAAAGTCATTGTTGTTATGACTAGTGAAGTCACACAACTTGGTGTTCTCGGTGGAACCCATAGCAGCAGCAAGCAAGATAACTATTTTTGTGATTTTTGGTAAGGGACACTAAAGCAAAAACTGAAAGGTAAACTAACAAGACTAAAAAGCAAAGATAAAAGATAGCGTGCAACTCCCCTATCTTGAAGAGTGGAGTCCCCGGCAACGGCGCCAGAAACTTGCTTGATGGCTTCTCGCCCCTCGTTGGTTACCCCAAGTGGAAGGTTGAGATGTAGTGTAGCGGCAAATTTCCTTGGCAAAGATACCAAGGATCGAATCCCGTGAGACTCCGAGGGTCGACAAGTAGGTGTCAACGGTGCCAGAAACTTAGCGGTTGACGGGACCTGCACACAGATACAGATAACTTTGCTCCCAACGAGTACAGAGAGGTTGTCAATCCCTCCGGCCTTGTTTTTTACAAATGATCAAACACAAGAGATAATAATGATAGCTATGACTGTAACTAGGAAATAAAAACAGGAAGTAAATAGAAGGTGTGATCAGCGGTGGTAATATGGACCAGGGTCCCATGATGTTCACTAGTGATGTCTCTCTCCCAAAAGATGATAATTGACAGGATTATGTGCGCAAACCAATGCTAACTATGCTGCAAAGAAAGGTAGAGGCTCAAAAGCATGGGCGGTACGCCAATGCAAGTAGACCGAAATCCATCTGCATCTACTACTAATCATCCACCTTGAGATATCTATCCAGAACATCTCGCTGGTATTAAGTTGCGAATCCCACCCAAAGTGTAAACTCAAAGCAACAGACAACTGCATTAAAAGAACTTTGCGTAAAGTAAACAATCCTTGCACCCGCAAGTACAAGCACCGTTGTTTTCTCCCTTGTGGCAACATCACATCCCCTAGACTCATGTTTCTGTCACTCAAGCTAGTCATCAGGGGGCATGAACCCACAATCAAGCATAACGCTCCCTCTTGGAGTTACTACCTACTACTTGGCCAAAGCAATAAACAGCAACGGAGAACATGCAAGAATTACTCAAGAACAAAGATATAAAAGAGGTAAATCAAATATATTACTCAAACACAATCTGAACATAGTCTCATAATCCATCAGATCCCAGCAAACTCAGCAAAGCAACAGCAGAAAGATTACATATGTGCCTCGATCATGTAGGGCAGCTCACGAGGTCTAAACCATGAAGAGCAAAGAGGGGAGGAGAACATCACATAGCTACTGATCATGGACCCATGGTCCAAGGTGGAATACTCACGACTCATCCGGGAAGCGTCCATGGTGGTGGAGAAGCTCCCGGTGGTGGTTCTCCCCTCCGGCAGGGTGCCGGGAAGAGTTCTCCTGATGCTCCCGATCTTGGAAGCGCTGCGGCGGCGGAACAGAGGCGAGATCGCGAAAAAGGGTTCTGTCCTCGAGGGTTTCGGGACGAGAGGGATATATATGCGAAGGGGGGCAGCCAGAGGCGGAGCAGGGGCCCTAGGCGCCCCCCTGGCGCGGCCAGGGGTGGGGCCGCGCCAGGTGGCCGCCTGGGCCTCCCCTGGCTCCCCTCTGGCCCATCTTTGGTTCTTCGCGAAGCTTCCTGTACGCTGATTTTTCCTATATTTTTCCTGGAATTTTTGGAGCACTTTTAATATGGGGGAAACCTGAAATAGAAAAACAGCAGAAAACAGGAACTGGCACTGTGGTGCACTGAGTTAATAGGTTAGTCCAAATATGATCAAAAGTGCATGGAAGTGCATCAATATCATAGCAATATCACACAAAAGAAGCATGGAGCAAGCAGAAATTATAGATACATTTTGGACGTATCAGCCGCCAACCTCTCCGTCGTCACGCCGACGTACGCCAAGGCGGTCACGTATCTTCGCATGGAGGAGAAGCGTCTTCGTCACGCGGCTCGGCAAGCGCCTCTCGCCGCGCTCCACACCGGCACCGTCAAGGGCCCCGCTGCCCTCCCACAGCCTCCTCGCGCGCCGCCTCCTCAGCCGCCCGCCGCCCTGTGGGGACCCCGACTCAAAAGTCGTGATCACCGAATGCACGTGTACAGTGATCCCAGAGATCAATGCTCACTGAACACACAGAAGCTGAATAACAAGAGTCTTACATCCATACATACCGTATTACACAAATAGGACCATTATGGTCAAGTCTTGAGTATATCATTGCAGCGGAAATCTTCAATAGCAACTTGGACCCAAGCCATCTGCCTTAACCCTACAGGCATTCTGACTGGGAAGCGTCCTAGCTCGCATGTTCGTCACCAAGAATTCTTCATCATATCCTGTTCTCTCATGCCTGGCCAATAAAATAACCAGTGGCAAGCCAATGAGTACTTTGAATGTACTCGCAAGCAACCCAAGTGTGATGACAGAATAATTATGCAAGGCTCTACTGCTAATTGACAGTTTTGCGGAAAGCTAGTTTTTCATATGCAAGCATGATCAACATATAACAAGGGCATGCATGTGTCTGCAACAAGTATCAGGAGGTTACAGACATCATTATCGAGAAAGAGTTGTAATCAACTCATGCTCAAGCTCATTGTGACTTCCTCAAGAATCACACCATCAATATCACTGAACCGTGTTGTTTCCTCACACTCATACACCAGGTTTCACAAACATTGGACGTAGCCCAAGAGCGGTTACCCAACTGTCCTTGACCGTGGACACGGCTATTCGAATAGTTTTACAGTCTGCAGAGGTTGCACACTTTGCCCACTAGATCCGAGGAACTTCCGTGTCATCCACGACCCGCGGTACCTCAAGTACTCGGGGTAAGCACCCGATCACTATCTTTCCCTAGGCGACACTAATATGGAGTCCACTCGATTGGTAGCAACCCCCGTGCCCCACATTTCACATCTTAAGATTTTTGGAGCCTCGCTCCCATTTCACATACCACGGGCACGGGGTACCAACGGTGTGTTCGGTGCCCTATGAAAACAGTCATGGCCGCCTAACCAAGCACGACCCCGTCCCGAGAGTGACCTCATGTCACCCCCGTCACTAGTAATGCGGGCACCTTGCTAGTATCGTCCTAGGTAATCAATAATGCCCTTTCCCATATAAGGGTAGAGTGGTTGCGCATGTAAAGTTGGAATAACGGTCGCAACTTAAACCAATCCGTTTGAAGAACAACACACACACTTGCCTTGGTACACCACTTCATCATCAAGTGGTTACCCAACTTATCATCTCCCTTGGGCATTAGTGGCACCCACTGGGTCATTTGCAAGTATGTCAAACCACACTTGTTTCTTTCCATGCATAACCCTGACCCATATTGCGTAGCCAACTACTATAGCATATATATATATATATATATATATATATATATATATATATATATATACTCCCACCCACATAACCCTCATAGGAAGGTAGGGTCATGTTTGATGCAAGTTTCAACAAGGAAGTGCAGTGGCAAACCACCAAAGTGGTTCCACCTCATCATGATTCCGTAACAACAACATTATGGTACTATATGACATGCATAAAAAGGTTTCTCAAACATGGTCAAAGGGCTGCTTGCCTTGTCCTTCCAAGTCTTCAAACCTTCTGGTCCATCTCCGAGTACTCCGTTTATTTCGTCAACTAACGATGGAAACAATCATAATAAGCAACACAACAAGCAAACACAAAAGTGCTCTAAAAATAGGAGTTGGACTTTTCTAGGATACCTCTGGTCATATGAAAAATAACCAAGGTGGTTTCATTGGAGAATGATCAATGGATGGTTTGGCACATTTCAATATGATGGAATCAAGGGGTTTATGGATTTGAAAGAAGTGTACAGAAATATATTTTTGAATAATGAGCAAAGGCACCTATTTAACAAATCATGATTTTAGAAGCATCTAGGAGTTGGTTTCACTGGATTTGGAATTCAAATGAATTTCCTAGGATTTTGCAAAGTTGATAAATATGAAGAAATGGCTCATTATTTGGTGGGGTACAGAAAGTATTAGTAAAAATGTTCCAAAACTAAGTTTGGATATGACAAGCATCAAGGAATTTGAACCACTGCATTTGGATCAAATTTGAGCTCTCTGTGATTTTCTAAAGTTCATCACAGAAAATGGAATAATGACATTTTGATAATATTAGTGAAGGAAAAGTTTCTGGAAAAATGTGCATGTTGCTCCAACAGGTAGATCAGGATTTTAGAAACTCCTAGAAATTTGAATCATCAAATTTGGAATACATTTGATTTATTTATGGATTTTTGAAGTTTTCTGGAAAAGAAAAAGAAAAGGAAAAAGGATTATACCCTTTACTGCGCACAGGGCGACGGATAGACCGTGGGACGGCCCAGCGGCTCGGCTGCGCTCGGGCTGACGACGCAGGAGGCGTACTCCAGAGAATATGCCTCCCTGCAGTGGAGGTGGCAGCAGGCGGAGTTCGTCTCCACTTAAGCAGGGCGGGGCCCTCCCGTCAGTGCCCCAGACCCTCTGGCCGGCCGACAGGTGGGGCCCGGCTGTCGGGTTCATCCCCCAGCTCCCGCTCGAACAGAGCAGAGGCAGGGGCGGATGCGACGGCGGCTGGCCGGCGCCACAGGCTACCGTTTCTGGCGTGCTGGCCACCGGCGTGCTCAGGGGACCCGGCCGCGTCCAACCGTGGGTGGCACGGTCGCCCAGAGGCACCGGGCTGAGCAGGGCGTCGGCCGCGGCGGACGAGGCTGACGGTGATGATGGAAATCGATGCCAAGACCACGGGGAGGAGAGGGAGAAGCGTGAGGCGGCTCGAGGTGATGGTGGAGATGCTCTGGTGCAGTCCAGAAGGGAGGAGGAGGAGTGGTGGATGCGAATTTTGGCGGAGGCCGACGGCAAGGCTCCGGCCAGGGAGGTGGCTGTAGGGCACGAGGGGGAAAATGGGCTGGTCCAGGGGGTGCACGAGAGAGAGAGAGAGAGCCAAGGGAGCCGCGAGGGGGCTCGGGGGTGGCCTTATGTAGAAGAGGGCGTGGTGCACAACGGGCCGTGCGCCGGCGAGGCCGTAGCCGTCCCTGTAGGCCATAAGGGGGGGGGGCTTGCCTTCGAGTCGGGGGTCTTTCTGGGCGTGGTCTACGACCAGGGAAAGAGAGAGGGAGAGAGGAATGAGTGCGAGGCATGCCAGTTACGCGGGCGCAACTGGCGGACGCGGGCGGCGCTCGGGCACGCGTGACAGAGGTCGCCGGAGAGAGAAGGACGAGGGGGCCGACCGTCCAGCGTGTCCCGGACGCCGAGGCGGCCTTGGGGGGACACAATCCCATCGCCCTAGGCTGTCGGGTGCCTCGGGTAGGACGCGGCTACAGTTCGGGAGCGCACTGTAGCGCGCTCCAGAGCGCCCGTATAGCCGGCACGGCCGTGTCCTCACCGCTCTGGTCGCGTCCACCTTGCCCAATGGTGTCTCGGGGGGCAGGGGAAGAGTAAAGTAGTGGGCTGTGGCCTTGGATGCCATGGAGGGCCACTGGAGTGAGGAGGGAGGTGAGAAGAAGGAGATTACTGTTGTCCAGAAGAGTAAAATGGGGTTTTACCCCCCTCAATCATTGAGCTCTGGCCATGGGGAAGTTACTGCAGGTAGAAGATGACTTGGAGAAGCTGTGGTAAAAAGTTGAGCTCAAGTAGAATAGTAAAAGGGGGCAAAACAGTGGTTTTGGTAAAATTGCAGAAGGTGTTTGATGTAGTTTTGGGCAAGCAAATGACTTCCAATTGACATGAGACTTAACATGATGAAATGGCACATACATTTAGGCCCTTCCACCAAATTTGAGCTCATTTGGGCAAAGTTGCCAATGCAACTTTTGTAAACCCTAGAAATCAACAGAAATGGATTTTCCAAGATTAAGTTAAGCAATTCATCTCTCCTTGATGCACCACTTGGTGTAGTGTCATCATTTGGGGTTGTGAGCATGCCCACAAAATTTAAGGCCCCAAGTAAAAAGTTGGCAATGTAGAGTTGTTCAAATTTGGATCTGGTCAGAAAGGGTTTTGGGGTACTTAGATCAAGTTATGCTTCTCCAATACTTGTGCCATTTGGTCTAGATGCATAATTAGACCATTCTAGTATATGCACCAAGTTTGAGGGCATTTGGACAAGTTTGGCAATGTAAAGTTGCTCAAACTTCAAAATGGACAGAAATGGTTTTGAGGGGATTAGATGATGTTTCCTTGATCTGCAAGGCATGAGGCTTTGTAAGATCATCAAATATGTCATATTTGACATGATATAATTTCCCTGGAATTTTTGGAGAATAATTCCTTTGTAAATATTTCAAAAGCTTGAAATATCTAGAAAGGGTTTTGGAAGGATTTGTCCAATATTTTGAACATGACCATGTGTTGAAACTCTTATATATGGACAATATATGTCCTATGAGTTTCCCTGAATTTTGGCAAATATTTTGGAAATAATTAATTTTTTCCCCTATTAAAGACCATTTTTGGCCTTAAGAAGAAGCTTTTAAATAAAATATAAAAATAACTTTTAAAATTATAATTTTGTTGTTTATGGGAGTCCTATACCTAATAGGATTCAAATATACCTTTTGAAAGATTTTTCACACCCTAAATAAGGTACTTGTAGTGCAAACCTCAATTCAGGGGGTTTTTGGAAAACTAATTTTAGAAAATACTATGTCACACCCTGATTTTCATGTCACATTGCTTAAGCTAATTTTCATGTTAAAAATGTGGATTTGCAAAAACTTTTGAGTGTTTTTGACTTTGCTTGATTTGACTTTTGTCTGCTGTTTGCTAGTTCTCTAAAAATCAAATAAATCCTCCAACTCTTATACTTCATCTCCTTGACCCAAAACCTTTTCCCAATGATCATGCCATGTGTATAGACCAGTATAGAATTTTCTTATAAAAATATTTTGGCCAAATGGTATTTTCTAAAATTAGTTTTCCAAAAACCCCTGAATTGAGGTTTGCACTGCAAGTACCTTATTTAGGGTGTGAAAAATCTTTCAAAAAGTATATTTGAATCCTATTAGGTATAGGACTCCCAGAAACCACAAAAGTATAATTTTAAAAGTTATTTTTATATTTTATTTAAAAGCTTTTTCTTAAGGCCAGAAATGGTCTTTAATAGGGAAAAATTATTTAATCATTTCAAAAATATTTGCCAAAATTCAGGGAGACTCATAGGACATATATTGTCCATATATAAGAGTTTCAACACATGGTCATGTTCAAAATATTGGACAACTCCTTCCAAAACCCTTTCTGGATATTTCAAGCTTTTGAAATATTTACAAAGGAAATATTCTCCAAAAATTCCAGGGAAATTCTATCATGTCATATATGACATATTTGATGATCTTGCAAAGCCTCATGCCTTGAAGATCAAGGAAACATCCTCTAATCCCCTCAAAACCATTCTGTCCATATTTGAAGTTTGAGCAACTCTACATTGCCAAACTTGTCCAAATGCTCTCAAATTTGGTGCACATGCTAGAATGGCCTAATAAGGCATCTAGACCAAATGGCACAAGATTTGGACTAGAGCAACTTGATCAGATCACCCCAAAAGCACTTCTGTTCAAATTCAAATTTGAACAACTTTACATTGTCAACTTTTTATCTGGAGCCTCAAACTTTGTGGGCATGTTCATAACCCCAAATGATGATGCTACACCAAGTGGTGCATCAAGGGGAGATGAATTGCTTGACTCAAACATGGTGAAACCATTTCTGTTGATTTCTAGGGTTCACCAAAGTTACATTGGCCACTTTGCCCAAATGAGCTCAAATTTGGTGGAGAGGCCTAATTATATGTGACATTCCATCCTGTTAAGTCCCATGCCAAGTGGAGGACATTTGCATCCCCAGAACCTGATCAAACACCTTCTGGTCATTTACCAAAACCAGGGTTTGAACCTCTTTTACTATTTCCCCTCACCTCAATTTCTTACCACTCATTCCCCTGATCATCCTCCACCCCCAATAACTCTCTATGGCCTCAGCTCAATCATTTGAGGGGGTAAAACCCCAATTCACTCTTCTAGACAGCAGATTTCACCCTCTTCCTCACCTCCCTCCTCATCCCAGTGGTTCCCTGGAGCATCCAAAGCCACAGGCCACTTCTTTACTACTTCCTATACCCTCTGGACACAGTTGGACACGCCCTGGGCGCCAGGCCACGCCAATGGCAGCCAAAGGCCCGCTCTGGAGCGCGCTACAGTGCTCTGGAGCACTGCAGCCGCCCTCCAATCGCCAGCCCCGACCACCTAGGGCCTCCCCCTCGTGTCCCCCGAGGAGGCCTCGACGTCCGCAACACGCCGGGCGGTCGGCCCCCTCCTCTCTCCTCCTCCCTCGCCCCTGCTCGCACGCGCACCGGCCGACCCTGTGCACCAGTGGGCGACCTCGCACGCGCGGCCTCTCTGACGCCTCCCCGCTCCTCCTCTGCTTTTCCCTTGGACTGGACCTCGTCCACGAGCGCCCTAGACATGCTCAGGAGAGCCCGGTTGGCCTGCAGCAACGGCCACGACCTCGCCGGCGCATGCATCTTCGGTGGACCGGCGCTCGCCTATAAATAGGCCGCCCCCGAGCCCCCTCGCGGCTCCGATGGCCTCCACTCCCTCTCCTGATCCTCCTGGACCCGCTCTCTCTCTCTCCCGTGCCCTCCAGCCTCCTCCCTGGCCGGAGCAGAGCCGCCGGCCGCCGCTCAAATTCGGGCAACCCCGAGTCCCTCTCTTCCTCCTAGCCACTCCAGTGCCACCGCTCGACCTCCAGGGAGCTCCCCGCCTCCGCCAAACCTCCCCTAGATGCCCTATGCTCGAAGCTCAAGACAACCGGAGCCCTCCTCCGCCGCGGTTGGACGCCTGCTCGCCCTGGTCCTCCCCGGCAGGCGTGCTACCCACGGTTGGATGCGCCTCTCCGCGCTGGTCACTCCAATGGCCGGAGCATCGCCGGAGACGGCCCGAGCCGACGGGGCCACGCCGGCGAGCGCTCGGCCGCACCTCCCCTGTTCCTCGTCGTACCGCGCGGGAGGAAGAAGAACCTGCCGCTGGGGCCCGCGCGTCAGCGACCCAGTGGGCGGGCCCCTCCGTTTAAGTGGAGGCGGATCTGGCCCCGACCGCTTCCCCTGCGCGGAAGCGCCTTTCCTGGCGGGCGCCTTCGACGTGGCCGAGTCCCTGCGCGCTGTTGTGCAGATGGGCCGGCCCAGTTGCTGTGCGGCTACTCTTCGCCCTACGCGCAAGGGTATAACCCCCTTTTCCCTTTTTCTTTCTATTTCCAGTCAAATTCAATAATCTCCCAAATATTCATATGAACTCCAAATTGCATGATTCAAATTTCTGGTAGCTTCTAAAATCATACTCTATCACATGGTGCAACATGCACATTATTCCAGAAACTTTCCCTACACAAATATTCATCAAATGCCTTTATTTCATTTCTGTGATGAACTTTAGAAAATCACAGAGAGCTCAATCTTGATCCAAATGCAGTGATTCAAATTCCTAGATGCTTGTCATGTCCAAACTTAGTTTTGGAACATTTTTAATAATAGTTTCTGTACCCCACCAAATAATGAGCCATTTCTTCCTATTTATCAGCTTTGCAAAATCCTAGGAAATTCATTTCAAATCCAAATCCAGTGAAACCAACTCCTAAATGCTTCTAAAATCATGACTTGATGATGGGTACCTTTGCTCATCATTCAAGGAATTATTTCTGTATACTTCTTCCAAATCCATAAACCCTTTGGTTCCATCATATTGGAATGTTCCAAATCACCCATTGATCCAATACCTATGAAACCACCTTGGTCATTTCTAATATGACCAGAGGTATCCTAGAAAAGTCCAACTCCTATTTTTAGAGCACTTTTATTGTTGCTTTGATTGTGTTGCTTATTATGATTGTTTCCATCGTTAGTTGACGTAATAAACGGAGTATTCGGAGATGGACCAGAAGATTTGAAGACTCGGAAGAATAAGGCAAGCAGCCCTTTGACCATGTTCAAGAAACCTTTTTATGCATGTCTCATAGCACCTTATTATTCTATGCATCGGAATCATGTTGAGGTGGAAACCACCTTGGTTGCTACCTTTGTTACTTTACTGTTGAAACTTGCATCAGACATGACCCTACCTTCCTATGAGGGTTATGTGGGTGGGAGTAGTTAGGTTGCTATAATTGTTGGGGAACGTAGTATTTTCAAAATTTTCCTACGATCACGCAAGATCTATCTACTAGATGCATAGCAACGAGAGGGGAGAGTGTGTCTACGTACCCTTGTAGACCGAAAGCGGAAGCGTTTATCAACGCGGTTGATGTAGTCGTGCACCTTCACGATCCGTCCCGATCTAGTACCGAACGTACGGCACCTCCGCGTTCAGCACACGTTCAGCTCGATGACGTCCTCGCCTTCTTGATCCAGCAAGATGGGCGAAGTAGTAGATGAGTTCCGGCAGCACGACGGCGTGGTGACGGTTGTTGATGAAGAACAATCTCTGCAGGGCTTCGCCAAGCACTACAGAAACTAGACGGAGGATAAACTAGACGGTCGGGGTAGTTGGCACACGGCTTGGTGTATCTTGATGTGTCTTGGGTGCTAGCCCTACCCCTCTATTTATATGTTGAGCCCTGGGGTCGAAACTTGGAGCAAAAGCCTCCTCAAAGTCGGTTTTGCCCGAAAGGAAAGAGTCCCACTCGGACTCCAGGGCTAGACGCCAGGGTTCCCGGCGTCTACCCCCTAGACGCCAGGGTTCCTGGCGTCTAGCCTCTAGTCTCCGCAAAACTTCCTTTTGCACTTTCCTAAAGCCTCGTGGGCTTTCCCCTTTGGCCCAAATAAAGTGTTCTCGTACCCAAACACTTCGGGAAACATCCGGAACCCCTTCCGGTGAATTCCGGAACCCTTCCGGAGGTCAAACACTATTATCCCATATATTAATCTTTATCTCCGGACCATTCCGGAGTTCCTCGTCATGTCCGTGATCTCATCCGGGACTCCGAACAACATTCGGTCACCAACATACATAACTCATTCAATACTATATCGTCAACGAAACGTTAACCGTGCGGACCCTACGGGTTCGAGAACTATGTAGACATGACCGAGACACTTCTCTGGTCAATAACCAATAGCGGAACCTGGATGCCCATATTGGCTCCTACATATTCTACGAAGATCTTTATCGGTCGAACCGCATAACAACATACGTTGTTCCCTTTGTCATCGGTATGTTACTTGCCCGAGATTCGATCGTCGGTATCATCATACCTAGTTCAATCTCGTTACCGGCAAGTCTCTTTACTCGTTCCGTAATACATCATCTCGTGACTAACTCATTAGTCATTTGCTTGCAAGGCTTTTATGATGTGCATTACCGAGAGGGCCCAGAGATACCTCTCCGACAATCGGAGTGACAAATCCTAATCTCGAAATACGCCAACCCAACAAGTACCTTCGGAGACACCTGTAGAGCACCTTTATAATCACCCAGTTACGTTGTGACGTTTGGTAGCACACAAAGTGTTCCTCCGGTATTCGGGAGTTGCATAATCTCATAGTCATAGGAACATGTATAAGTCATGAAGAAAGCAATAGCAATAAAACTAAACGATCAAGTTGCTAAGCTAACGGATGGGTCTTGTCCATCACATCATTCTCCTAATGGTGTGACCCCATTGATCAAATGACAACTCATGTCTATGGTTAGGAAACATAACCATCTTTGATCAATGAGCTAGTCTAGTAGAGGCATACTAGGGACACTCTGTTTTGTCTATGTATTCACACATGTACTAAGTTTCCGGTTAATACAATTCTAGCATGAATAATAAACATTTATCATGATATAAGGAAATATAAATAACAACTTTATTATTGCCACTAGGGCATATTTCCTTCAGTCTCCCACTTGCACTAGAGTCAATAATCTAGCTCACATCGCCATGTGATTTAATACCGATAGTTCACATCGTTATGTGAATAACACCCATAGTTCACATCGCCATGTGACCAACACCCAAAGGGTTTACTAGAGTCAATAATCTAGTTCACATCGCTATGTGATTAATACCCAAGAGTAATAAGGTGTGATTATGTTTTTGCTTGTGAGAGAAGTTTAGTCAACGGGTCTGCCACATTCAGATCCGTATGTATTTCGCAAATTTCTATGTCTACAATGCTCTGCATGGAGCTACTCTAGCTAATTGCTCCCACTTTCAATACGCATCCAGATTGATACTTAGAGTCATCTGGATTTAGTGTCAAAGCTTCCATCGGCGTAACCCTTTACGACGAACTCTTTATCACCTCCATAATCGAGAAACATTTCCTTAGTCATCCAGTTACTAAGGATAATTTTGACCGCTGTACAGTGATCTACTCCTGGATCACTATTGTACCTCCCTGTCAAACTCATGGCAAGGTACACAACATGTTTGGTACACAGCATGGCATACTTTATAGAACCTATGGCTGAGGCATAGGGAATGACTTTCATTCTCTCTATATTTTTCTGCCGTGGTCTGGCTTTGAGTCTTACTCAACTTCACACCTTACAAGTCAGGCAAGAACTCCTTCTTTGACTGATCCATTTTGAACTACTTCAAAATCTTATCAAGGTATGTACTCATCGAAAGTCTTATCAAGCGTCTTGATCTATCTCTATAGATCTTGATGCCCAATATGTAAGCAACTTCACCAAGGTCTTTCTTTGAAAAACTCCTTTCAAACACTCCTTTATGCTTTCCAGAAAATTCTACATCATTTCCGATCGACAATATGTCATTCACATATACTTATCAGAAATGGTGTAGTGCTCCCACTCACTTTCTTGTAAATACAGGCTTCACCGCAAGTTTGTATAAATCTATATGCTTTGATCAACTTATCAAAGCGTATATTCCAACTCCGAGATGCTTGCACCAGTCCATAGATGGATCGCTGGAGCTTGCACATTTTGTTAGCACCTTTAGGATTGACAAAACCTTCTGGTTGCATCATATACAATTCTTCTTTAATAAATCCATTAAAGAATGCAGTTTTGTTATCCATTTGCCAGATTTCATAAAATGCGGCAATTGCTAACATGATTCGGACAGACTTAAGCATCGCTACAGGTGAGAAAGTCTCATCGTAGTCAACTCCTTGAACTTGTCGAAAACCTTTCGCAACAAGTCGAGCTTTGTAAACAGTAACATTACCGTCAGTGTCAGTCTTCCTCTTGAAGATCCATTTATTTTCGTTGGCTTGCCGATCATCGGGCTAGTCAACCAAAGTCCACACTTTGTTCTCATACATGGATCCCATCTCAGATTTCATGGCCTCAAGCCATTTTGCGGAATCTGGGCTCATCATCGCTTCCTCATAGTTCGTAGGTTCATCATGGTCTAGTAACATGACTTCCAGAACTAGGTTGCCGTACCACTCTGGTGCGGAACGTACTCTGGTTGATCTACGACGTTCAGCAGAAACTTGATCTGAAGTTTCATGATCATCATCATTAGCTTCCTCACTAATTGGTGTAGGAATCACTAGAACTAGTTTCTGTGATGTTCCACTTTCCAATTCGGGAGAAGGTACAATTACCTCATCAAGTTCTACTTTCCTCCCACTCACTTCTTTCGAGAGAAACTCCTTCTCTAGAAAGGATTCACTCTTAGCAACAAAGACCTTGCCTTCGGATCTGTGATAGAAGGTGTACCCAATAGTTTCTTTTGGGTATCCTATGAAGATTTACTTCTCCGATTTGGGTTCGAGCTTATCATGTTGAAACTTTTTCACATAAGCATCGCAGTCCCAAACTTAAAGAAATGACAGCTTAGGTTTCTCATCAAACCACAGTTCATACGGTGTCATCTCCACGGATTTAGATGGTGCCCTATTTAACGTGAATGTAGCTATCTCTAATGCATAACCCCAAAAGCGATAGTGGTAGATCGGTAAGAGACATCATCGATCGCACCATATCTAATAAAGTACGGTTATGACTTTCGGACACACCATTACACTATGGTGTTCCAGGTGGCGTGAGTAGTGAAACTATTTCACATTGTTTTTACTGAAGGCCAAACTCGCTAACTCAAATATTTTACCTCTACGATCATATCGTAGAAACTCTTATTTTCTGTTACGATGATTCGCCACTTCACTCTGAAATTCTTTGAACTTTTCAAATGTTTCAGACTTGTGCTTCATTAAGTAGATATACCCATATCTGCTTAAATCATGAGTGAAGGTCAGAAAATAACGATACCCGCCGCGAGCTTCAACACTCATTGGTCCGCATACATCAGTATGTATGATTTCCAACAACTCTATTGCTCGCTCCACAGTTCCGGAGAACGGAGTTTTAGTCATCTTGCCCATGAGGCATGGTTCGCAAGCACCAAGTGATTCATAATCAAGTGATTCCAGAAGTCCATCACTATGGAGTTTCTTCATGCGCTTTACACCAATATGACCTAAACGGCAGTGCCACAAATAAGTTGCACTATCATTATTAACCTTGCATCTTTTGGCTTCAATATTATCAATATGTGTATCACACGACCGAGATCCAACAAACCATTTTCATTGGGTGTATGACCATAGAAGGTTTTATTCATGTAAAAAGAACAACAATTATTCTCTAACTTACATGAATAACCGTATTGCAATAAACATGATCAAATCATATTCATGCTCAACACAAACACCAAATAACACTTATTTAGGTTCAACACTAATCCCGAAAGTATAGGGAGTGTGCGATGATGATCATATCAATCTTGGAACCACTTCCAACACACATCGTCACTTCACCTTTAACTAGTTTCTGTTCATTATGCAACTCCCATTTCGAGTTACTACTGTTTAGCAACTGAACTAGTATCAAATACTGAGGGGTTGCTATGAACACTAGTAAAATACACATCAATAATCTGTATATCAAATATACCTTTGTTCACTTTGCCATCCTTCTTATCCGCCAAATATCTAGGGCAGTTCCACTTCCAGTGACCATTTCCTTTGCAGTAGAAGCACTTAGTTTCAGGCTTGAGTTTAGCTTTGGGTTTCTTCATGGGAGTGACAACTTGCTTGTCATTCTTTTTGAAGTTCCCCTTCTATCTCTTTGCCCTTTACTTGAAACAAGTGGTCTTATTAACCATCAACACTTGATGCTCTTTCTTGATTTCTACCTTCGCCGATTTCAGCATCGCGAAGAGCTCGGGAATTACTTTCGTCATCCCTTGCATATTATAGTTCATCACGAAGTTCTACTAACTTGGTGATAGTGACTAGAGAACTTTGTCAATTACTATCTTATCTGGAAGAATAACTCCCACTTGATTCAAGTAATTGTAGTACCCAGACAATTTGAGCACATGCTCACTGGTTGAGCTATTCTCCTCCATCTTGTAGGCAAAGTACTGTCAGAGGTCTCATACCTCTCGACACGGGCATGAGTATGAAATACTAATTTCAACTCTTGGAACATCTTATATGCTCTGTGGCGTTCAAAACGTTTTTGAAGTCCCGGTTCTAAGCCGTAAAGCATGGTGCACTTAAACTATCAAGTAGTCATCATACCGAGCTTTTGTCAAAACGTTCATAACGTCTGTATCGGCTTCTGCAATAGGTCTGTCACCTAGCGGTGCATCAAGGACATAATTCTTCTGTGCAGCAATGAGGATAATCCTCAGATCACGGAACAATTCCGCATCATTGCTACTAACATCTTTCAACTTGGTTTTCTCTAGGAACATATAAAAAATAAACGTGGAGCAACATCGCGAGCTATTGATCTACAACATAGATATGCTAATACTACCAGGACTAAGTTCATGATAAATTAAAGTTCAATTTAATCATATTACATAAGAACTCCCACTTAGATAGACATCCCTCT
>LR738713.1:38257871-38297320 GCA_902687465.1 Secale cereale | reverse complement strand
CTTGCCTTCGAGTCGGGGGTCTTTCTGGGCGTGGTCTACGACCAGGGAAAGAGAGAGGGAGAGAGGAATGAGTGCGAGGCATGCCAGGGACGCGGGCGGCAACTGGCGGACGCGGGCGGCGCTCGGGCACGCGTGACAGAGGTCGCCGGAGAGAGAAGGAGGAGGGGGGCCGACCGTCCAGCGTGTCCCGGACGCCGAGGCGGCCTCGGGGGACACAATCCCATCGCCCTAGGCTGTCGGGTGCCTCGGGTAGGACGCGGCTACAGTGCGGGAGCGCATTGTAGCGCGCTCCAGAGCGCCCGCATGGCCGGCACGGCCGTGTCCTCACCGCTCTGGTCGCGTCCACCTTGCCCAATGGTGTCTAGGGGGGTAGGGGAAGAGTAAAGTACTGGGCTGTGGCCTTGGATGCCATGGAGGGCCACTGGAGTGAGGAGGGAGGTGAGAAGAAGGAGATTGCTGCTGTCCAGAAGAGTAAAATGGGGTTTTACCCCCCTCAATCATTGAGCTCTGGCCATGGGGAAGTTACTGGAGGTAGAAGATGACTAGGAGAAGCTGTGGTAAAAAGTTGAGCTCAAGTATAATAGTAAAAGGGGGCAAAACAGTGGTTTTGGTTAAATTGTAGAAGGTGTTTGATGTAGTTTTGGGCAAGAAAATGACTTCCAATTGACATGGGACTTAGCATGATGAAATGGCACATACATTTAGGCCCTTCCACCAAATTTGAGCTCATTTGGGCAAAGTTGCCAATGCAACTTTTGTAAACCCTAGAAATCAACAGAAATGGATTTTCCAAGATCAAGTTAAGCAATTCATCTCTCCTTGATGCACCACTTGGTGTAGTGTCATCATTTGGGGTTGTGAGCATGTCCACAAAATTTAAGGCCCCAAGTAAAAAGTTGGCAATGTAGAGTTGTTCAAATTTGGATCTGGTCAGAAAGGGTTTTGGGGTACTTAGATCAAGTTATGCTTCTCCAATACTTGTGCCATTTGGTCTAGATGCATAATTAGACCATTCTAGCATGTGCACCAAGTTTGAGAGCATTTGGACAAGTTTGGCAATGTAAAGTTGCTCAAACTTCAAAATGGACAGAAATGGTTTTGAGGGGATTAGATGATGTTTCCTTGATCTTCAAGGCATGAGGCTTTGTAAGATCATCAAATATGTCATATTTGACATGATAGAAATTCCCTGGAATTTTTGGAGAATAATTCCTTTGTAAATATTTCAAAAGCTTGAAATATCTAGAAAGGGTTTTGGAAGGATTTGTCCAATATTTTGAACATGACCATGTGTTGAAACTCTTATATATGGACAATATATGTCCTATGAGTTTCCCTGAATTTTGGCAAATATTTTTGAAATAATTAATTTTTTTCCCTATTAAAGACCATTTCTGGCCTTAAGAAGAAGCTTTTAAATAAAATATAAAAATAACTTTTAAAATTATAATTTTGTGGTTTATGGGAGTCCTATACCTAATAGGATTCAAATATACCTTTTGAAAGATTTTTCACACCCTAAATAAGGTACTTGTAGTGCAAACCTCAATTCAGGGGTTTTTGGAAAACTAATTTTAGAAAATACTATTTGGCCAAAATATTTTTATAAGAAAATACTATACTGGTCTATACACATGGCATGATCATTGGGAAAAGGTTTTGGATCAAGGAGATGAAGTATATGAGTTGGATGATTTATTTGATTTTTAGAGCACTAGCAAACAACAAACATAAAACCAATCAAGCAAAGACCCAAAACACTCAAAAGTTTTTGTCAATCCACATTTTTAGCATGGTTATTAGCTTAAGTGTTGTGGCATGAAAATCAGGGTGTGACACACCCCTGACCATGGCCGCCAGAAGAGGCGGGGAGGTCGCGATGGCCGCAGCCGCAACAGTGGCTCCCAGCCCCGCCAACCAGTTGCACCCGCCCCTGCTCAGGCTGCGGCGCCCCCGCCCTGGCTCACGGGGTACAACCCCTGGACGGGGGTGGTGCATGCCTACTCCATGCCTCTTCCACGGGCGCCTACTCCGGGCCTACTTGGCCCTCGCCCGGCTCATCATCAGGCCCTCCTGGCCGCGCCGGGTGGCTCTGGACCCGGTGGTTCCTCGGCGTACAGCGGGCCCGCGGCCTACAGCGCCGCATCCACCGGCTACACCTACGACCCGACACTCCTAGCTGCCCTCCATGCCGCCCCTACCCCAAGCAACTACCCGGCAGCGGGGACTGGTGCATGGACACAAGCGCTGCCGCTCATATGGCATCGCATCCGGGTATCCTCTCTCGTGCCTATCCATAACCCTTTCTCTCTCGCAATGTTGTCGGTGATGGCTCTACACTTCCCATCACCCACCACGGCGCGTCCTCCCTCCCTCTATCCTCGTCATCCTTACCTCTTAACAATGTTCTTGTGTCTCCATCCTTAATCAAAAATTGATGTTCTGTTCGTACACTTACTCGTGAACATCTTGTTACTGTTGAGTTTGACAAACATGGTTTTTTCTGTTAAGGATGCCCACTCCCGGAAGGTTCTGCACCGATGTGATTCGCCCGACGATCTTTACCCGTGTGTCCCTATGACAAACCATGGCTCCATTGCTCTCCACGCCGACGTCTCTCTCTGGCATGCTCGTCTTGGTCATCCTGGCGCCGACGCTCTTCATAAAGTTTTGTGGACTTTTCCTTTCTCATGTAATAAATCGGAGGCACACACTTGTCATGCCTGTCGCGTAGGGAAACATGTTCGCTTACCGTTTTCTTCTTCATCTTCAATTCCCACATTTCCTTTTGATGTTATTCACTGTGATGTTTGGACATCTCACGTGCCTAGCAATTCAGGTTTATCATATTACCTTGTGATTTTGGATGATTTTTCTCATTTCACTTGGACCTTTCCGTTGCGCCGCAAATCCGACGTCGCTTCATCACTTCATGCTTTCTACACTTATGTTGCCACCCACTTTCACCGCACCATTGCCCATCTTCAAACCGACAACAGGAAGGAATTCGATAACCTTGCTACTCGCACTCTCTTATCCACTCATGTCACTATTTTTCGTCTCACTTGTCCATATACATCTCAGCAAAACGGTCGTGCCGAACGTGTTCTTCACACTCTTAATGAGAGTGTTCGCGCACTGCTCTTCCACGCGCACATGCCTGCCCGGTTTTGGCCCGATGCTCTCGCCACAGCTACCCTTCTTCTTAACATCCGGCCTTGTAAACCCCGGTGGAACTACACCCCTCATCATCTCTTATTCGGGTCACCTCCGTCATATGATGATATCCATGTTTTTGGTGGCCTTTGTTATCCTAATATCACAGCCACGGCGTCGCACAAGCTAGCGCCTCACTCTCTCGCTTGTGTCTTTCTTGGCTACCAACCCAACACAAAAGGCTTCCGCTGCTAGGACCCGGAGTCCCATCGTGTGATCATGTCTAGGCACATTTATTTTGATGAGGTTGTTTTTCCCTTTCAGCAGGCATCACCGCGTCCCTCGCCATCTCCGACGCCACTCCTCGACGGACACGGGGAGCCCTTGTGCTCCCTCTACCTCGTCGCTTGGGCACGGTTGCGGCTTCATCCGCAGCCTCGCCGCCCTCGGCGTTTCCTTCGCCGGCTCAGGAGGAGTCGGCCTCCCAGGCCTCGTTGGGTCCCCACCTCTCGGCTCCTTCGACCGTGCCCCCAGCTGGGCCCTCCGGGCCCTCGTCATCTCAGGAGGAGCCGGCCTTTCCGGCCACATCGACGCCCCCTTCGCCATCCACGGCCGGGCCCTCTAGCTCCTCGTTGGCTCAGGAGGAGCCGACCCTCTTGGCCCCATCGGCGCCCTCGTCGCTGTCCACGGCCGGATCTTCTAGCGCCTCGACGGCGCCCTCTACACCAATGCCCGCGGCCTCACCTGCGTCTTCATCATCATCCGAGCCGGCTATTGTGGCCCCTCGCCGAGGTCCACGCCCGCCTCCCTCGCCGCCTCACCACACCATGGTGACGCGCGCCAAGGCCGGCGTGCGCAAGCCTAACCCGAAGTACCACAACCTCAACGTCACGGCCATCTCTCCGGTTCCGCGGTCGGTGCGTTCTGCGTTGAGTGACCCACATTGGACCGCCGCCATGCGCGCTGAGTACGATGCTCTTGTCGCCAACCAGACTTGGACCCTTGTTCCTTGTCCCCCTGGAGCGAACGTCATCTCGGGCAAGTGGGTTTTTCGTCACAAACTCCTCCCAGACGGTTCTCTCGACAGGTACAAGGCTCGCTGGGTTGTCCGTGGCTTTGCACAACGTGTCGGCGTTGACTTCTCTGAGACTTTATCTCCGGTTGTCAAACCCGCCACGATTTGTGTGGTTCTCCAGTGATAACCCTCAACCGTAAGGGATCGAGATAGTCTTCGCGGGTAAGAATAACCCAATTTATTGATTCGACACACGGGGAGCCAAAGAGTATTTATAAGCTTTGACAGTTGAGTTGTCAATTCAATCGCACCTGAAATATACTTACTTGCAACAAAAGATAAGTGGTAACAGTGATATGATAGTGATGATAGTAATAGTAAAAGTAAACAGCAAAAGTAAATAGCAGTAGTAAATGGCAAAAGTAGCAACTAGTGACAAGCAGGGTTTAAAATACTGCAGGCTAGGGAGATGGATGGTTGGGCGTTGCATGGATGAGATAGTTTCTAACTCGGGGCACGACACACGGAAAAGTAATGATCATCTAGGCAAATATCAAACATTAGGCATGTATCCCGTAGGTAGTTGTACGTGCTTGCAATAAGAACTTGCACAACATCTTTTGTCCTACCATCCCGCTACGAACGGGGCCAAAAGGAACTAATGGATATTAAGGTGCTCCTGTCAAAGAGCACCGGAACAAAGCAATGAACTCAATGGATACATGTAATCCTCAAACTACGGACCGTCCCCTTTGGTGTCCCTAGCTGTCACCTTTGGGATCGCCGGTTCCGAACCGTAACAGGTGCATACAACTCATAGATAGGATCAAGAACACAAATATATTCATGCAAACACATAAGGTTCATATCTGAAATCATGGCACTCGGGCCCTAGTGTCAAGCATTAAGAATAACAAGTTGTAGCAAAGATGATAAACACCATACTAGATGATAGGCAACATGCCCCCAACAATCTGACGAACTATTACATGATCTAACTCATCCAATCCCTACCATCCCCTTCGCCTACAACAAGGGAATTACTCACACATGAAGGGGGAAGTCATGGAGGGATGATGGAGTGGTGATGATGATGACGATGGCAACGATCTCCCCTCTCCGGAGGCCAAATCAGCCTCCAGATTAGCCCTCCCGAAGAAGAACAGAGGGTGGCGGCGGCTCCGCGACGAGAAACAGCGAAAGGACTCCCGATCTGGGGTTTCTGCCTCGGAGGAAAAAATACGGGCTAAAGTAGGGCACCAGGGGGCGTGGGCCCCACCCAGGCGCCCCCCGGTGCGGCCCAGGGGGGGGGGGCGCCCACAGGGCGCCTGGGCACCCCCTGGCCCCCCTCTGGCCCCACTTCTGATATGTTGTTTCTTCGGGTGCGTGGATTTTTCGTGGATTTTTCTGAGATGCTTAAAAATCCGTTTTCCTGCACACAAATAAACCATACAGGCAGCTCTGCTGAAAACAGCGTTAGTCCGAGTTAGTTTAGTCCAAATCATGCAAGAATGAGGTCAAAACAATATCAAAAGTGTTTGGAAAAGTAGATACGTTTGAGACGTATCAACTCCCCCAAGCTTAGCATATTGCTTGTCCTCAAGCAATTCAGTTCAACGAACTGGACGCGACAAAGAAAATTTTGACAAACTCTTTTGCTTCATTAGATGTATATAAGCATGTACTACGAAAAGAGTTCAGCAAGTATTAAAACAGTACTTATGAGAACAATGAAAGGAGCAATCCTTCTTTCAAGTGACCAGTCACAAATAATTAAGAGTAAACAATATATTATTGAAAATCAAGACAAGATCACATTGCACATAGCTTGAGCATACTAAGGTGGTATCTCGCTAGCCTCCATGAGTGAAGCAAAACATAAATGCAGAGACTCCTCCAGAGTTTTAAAGGAGACTAGAACTAAGAATTTCAGAATAAATCATATCACAGGTATGCAGAAGACAATGTAATACTTTGGGACAATGCACATTATACTCAGAATGACAATTATGCTTTCCTAGTCAGTGCTTTGAAGAAAGAAGATGAGACTCTCGAACCGTGGCTTTTATTGGCAAAGTTGAAAACCCGTGATCGGAAACAAAAACTGAACATGTACCATAGCTCTTGGTTTTAAAAACAGAAGTAAATATGTTTTTGAGAGGTGCATATTTCGTCAACGAACGCTAGCAGATAACTCAATCACCTTTTAAGCTAGACAAGTCTCGAGGAACGACTCCCGCATGAGGACGATCACATCCTCTTAATCTCCTTTGTTTATCACTGCCAAAGTTTTCTGATTTCTCATGAACAAAGCGTGAAGGAGGGTTTGTTTGTTATATTATCTTTTTGAGCCGGGCGCACTCAATGCCAGTTCCTTTTCATATTAGGGGTTCGCACATTATACATGCAATCCAGGGATGAAACTTGTCCAACTTAAAAGAGATCATGAATTAACTACTACTTCCTCATGAGCTAAAACATAGGCACAAAAAGAGAAATGCTTTTGATTAATTTCGAGATGGTACATGAAAGTCTTCGTTAGGAATGGCAGGTAAATACCATGTATAGGAAGGTATAGTGGACTCATGTGGCATAACAGGTTTAGAGGTTTTGGATGCACAAGCAGTCATTCCGCTTAGTACGGGTGGAGGTTTAGCAAAAGACTGGGGAGCGACCAACTAGAGAGCAATAACGGTCATAATCATGCAGAGCGACAAAGCAACATTGAATCAGGCATAAAAGTGATATAACTATTCTAAAACTCAAAGATCATCAAGGCAACGTAGACTTTTTAGTCTTAAACATGTGTAAGCATGTGCCAAGTCAATCCAAAAATTCTCTAAAGGGAAATACCACCATAGTATGCCAGACTAGGAACAATGCAATGCATGTAGATCATTTCAATAACACATTATATACTCTAATTATTCGAGACTAGCCACAAGGAAAGCATGAACCACTGGATGAGCATTGTAAACATAGCACTATGTCGCTACAAGCTGGTCTCTAGATCATAAGTACAGGCATATGTACAAAAGTAGAAACAATAAGAGTTCATACCGGTCTTCCTTGTTGCTTCCTTTCAGTCGATCTTCATCATTACTGCTTGTCACTTGCATGATCGAATGTAGGAAATATAATCAAATGCCATCACGGACTCGAGCTGATCTCTGAAAACAAAGCAAACTAAAGAGAGAAAGGAAATCTTTTTGGGTTTTTCAAAGGTTGAATAAAAAGCAAAAGAAAGAGAAAATCTTTTTGTTGTTTTTGCAAATAGAGGAATAAAGAAGAACGGGTAAAAACTTCGAAAAGATCAAAGTGAAGAAAACGGATAATACAATGGAAAAGTGAGAAGGGCACGTACTCCCCCAAGCTTAGGCTTTTGGCCTAAGTTGGTAGCAGCTACTGCCCCCAGGAGCCTCCTGCTCCAGGGGTATGGTGGTGAGACCAAGGGTCGTAGAAGGATGATGGCGCGTACACCGAACTCCTCGGAGTCTCCCACGAGGAAGGTTCCGAGCGCCAAACAGAGGAAGACCCTTCACCAAACTCGGTGGCGGTCTCCTCCTGAAAATGTGGTATCTCACCGTGCCTCTCCTCGTCGGGCACAACCCCCTCCATGGGGCTATGGAACTGATGCTGGACCTTGAACTCATCAAACTGGACAACATCAAAGGACCATCCGTTCCTGCGAGAATAATCAAACAAAAGAGGTGCAGGTAGACGGATCTCGCGTTCCGCGGTAGTTCCGAAACGCAAGATATAAACAAGGTTATCAAGTTCAGACCCCATGGTAACAAACTTATGTCTTTTCATAGCAGCAAGATCAAAGCTCAAATAAATAAAAGGAATATCATCAGGGTGTGGGGTGCCTCCAAGATGCTCTAAGATAAGCGTGGCATAAATGCCACCATATAAGTCCCCCTTGTTACCGTTCATAGCAAGGCGTCGAGCAATTAAGGTACCAATATTATAATCAGACCTCCCTGAGAGGGCTGCTGCCAGGATAGCAATGTCCGGAGCAGAAATGTTGCTCGTGTTGTCACGAGCTAATACCCCTCTAGCAATATAATATGCAAAATACCTGAGGTGAGGAAACAAGATACTGGAGATCTTCGACCGATGAATATCCCTCGTACCCATGCTGCAGAGAGAGTTGATGACGGTTTTCAGCTCGGAGGGCTGAGTGGCCATCCTTGCCGTCCTCCCAACGTTCGGCACACCTATTACTTCACAAAAATTTCCCAAAGTCATGGTGATAAGATCGTTATAAAGTTTAAACTCAATAGCACCTGATTCATGATTATATCTAAAACTGTTAATGAAAATGGAGGTGAGTTTTTGATACTGAGTAACACGGCTGGTGACGAGTCGTGTCAAACCTGCATTAGCACAAAGATTATAAAACTCATCCTTGATTCCCGCAGCTTCCATGAATACGTCACATGGATATGTCATCGCACGTGCTGGACTTGTATCTTCCAATAACTCCAGGGGCACATGATCTTCATTATAGCTCACCCTGGCAGTTGATGGTGAAGCTGCGGCTCTGGTGACTCGATCGGAGTGTGCGGGCCTCCTCTTCTCAAGCCATCCTTTTGCCCTTCCTAATAAACTCATTTCTGAATTTTTTTACAATTCACAAAAACGAGGATTAAAACAAAGTGAGCTAAGGCAAACTACTCAACTCACTTGCCCAAGGCATAAACTTGCATCAAAACTTGGAAAACAACCTTCTACACATGCATGCAAGCTCATCTCTACAGCACCAAGAACTACTAAATACTCACAAATGAGGCCACCAATCAAAAATCTAATTGGAGGGGTGGAGGAGTCACATACCAGGGAGTATTTGCTCACAATTTCAGCTCAAATGATGGGCTGTAGAGAGAAATCGAAGAATCGCCCCCAAGAACAGCAAGAACAAGAAGAACACGACCAGAACTCGGGTTTCTGGAAAAAGAGAGAGAGAGAGGAGGAAGAGGTACCTGGAGGGGGGCCTTGTGGGCCCCAGGTGCCCTGTGGGCGCGGCCAGGGGCTGGGCCGCGCCAGCTGGCCGCCTGGGCCACTGGTGGCCCCCCCTGGCTGGCCCCAGGACTTTTCGGGTCTCTCCCGTTGTGGAAATTTTTAATATATTTTTTCTGGATTTTTTCTGAAAACTTCACTGTTGAATTTTTTTCGAAGTTCAAAAAGCTGCGAAACTCTCTGAAAACTTGAAGTAGTTAGTAGTATTGTGAAGTTTCAAAAACATAGATACTTGGTACAGCAAGTAGGACAATACTAAAAACAAATGAAAACATAGAAAGCTCAACTTTTTATCCGTATATAACACGTTCACTAGTAAGGTTGATCAAGTCTTACCAACAAACAAGCGGTATATAGAACAAAAAGTCTCACCTCCTACGAAGTAATCACTGAACTTTTACCTTGATGGACATTGTCCCTACCATGATAGTTTTGTATTTGTGAGGCACATGTAGTGGACAGTCCCATTCTCCAATTTTCACGGTCTCGATATTCTCTATAGAGTTGAGGGCATGCCTCTTATCGGTCTTCTTCGGAAAATATACCGTGTGTTCTTTATCATTCACATGAAAGGTAACCTTCCCTTTGTTGCAATCAATGATAGCACCTGCGGTGTTAAGGAAAGGTCTACCAAGAATAATGGACATGCTCCCATCCTCGGGCATGTCAAGCACAACAAAATCAGTAAGAATTAAACAATTAGCAACTTCAACTGGAACATCCTCACAAATACCTATCGGAACAGCGGTTGACTTGTCAGCCATCTGAAGGGAGATATCTGTAGGAATTAGTTTCTCTAAACAGAGCCTCTCGTAAAGAGAGAGAGGCATAACACTCACTCCCGCTCCAAGGTCACATAAAGCAGTTTTGACATAGTTATTCTTTATGGAGCAAGGAATGGTGGGTATACCTGGATCACCGAGCTTCTCAGGAATCTTTCCGCTAAAAGAATAGTTAGCAAGCATAGTAGATATTGCATCATTAGGAACCTTTCTTTTGTTAGTGACAATATCTTTCATATACTTTGAATAAGGAAGTAACTTAATAGCATCAGTCAAAGGAATTTGAAGAAAAAGAGGTTTTATCCATTCACAGAACTTATTGTAATGCTCTTCTTCTTTAGATTTGATGGACTTACCTGGAAAGGGCATGGGTTTCTGTATCCATGGTTCTTTCTCCTTCCCATGTTTCCTTGCGATGAAGTCTTCTTTAGTGTACCTCTTACGTTTGTCAGGTGCTTCTTCTTCTCGAACTTCAGGTGGATCATTCTTCTCATTATTATTACCTTCAGGTTCAGCACCGTCTTCGGTCTCAGCATCGGAAATAGATACACTGTTGGGATCAATAGCTGGCCCTTCATCTGCAATAGGATCACTAGAATTGTCAGTCTCTTTATGTTTCTTCTTCTTATTTGGAGAGACAACAATTTCTTCTTCCTGCATTTGAGAATCTTGCTCGATTCTCTTCGGATGTCCCTCTGGATAAAGAGGATCTTGAGTACTAGTTCCTCCTCGGGTCTTAATCCCAAAAGCCTGCAGTTTATCTTGTTTGGCATTGTTAGCAAGCAAATCTCTTTGCACATTAGAAATTTGATCAAGTTGAGTTTGAACCATATGAAAATGCTTCACAAGACATTGAACATCATTAACTGTTCTATCTAAAACACCGAGCAACTTTTTGATAGCAAGGGAATTATCGTGCAACTGACTTTCTATCCTCTCATTAAAATGATTCTGTTTCATAATAAAATTATCAAACTCATCTAAACATTGATCAGGAGGTTTACCATGAGGGATGTCACTTGCGTTGAAATCTAAAAGAGAGTGTACCTCTACCATAGGAGGGTGAGTGGTAGGCTCACACAGCTTCTCAATAGGGGGTAGATTCTTCACGTCTTCAGCTTTAATACCTTTCTCTTTAATAGACTTCTTTGCTTCTCGCATATCTTCGGGGCTTAGGACAAACATGCCCCTCTTCTTTATTGGTGGAGGTGGTTCAGGGACGGACCAATCTTCATAGTTTTTGGCAATCCTGCCCATTAGATCTTCCGCGTCGTCCGGTGTTCTTTTCCTGAAAACACAACCAGCACAACTGTCCAAATAGGACCTAGATTCATCAGTTAAACCAGCATAGAATATATCAATTAATTCATTCTTAGGAACTCCATGTCCTGGTCTAGCCTGGATCAAACTGCAGTACCTCCCCCAAGCTTTAGGGAGGGACTCATCCTGCAACTGTTTAAAGTTATAAATTCTTTGTAAAGCAGCATGTTGCATATGAGCAGGAAACTATTTATCAACAAAAGAGTGAGCTAGGTCCTGAGGACTCTTAATAGAACTGCACGGGAGTGAATCATACCATGCTTTAGCACCTTCCTTCAATGAGAAAGGAAGAAGCTTGGTCACATAAAAGTAGCGTATCTTCTCATCTGTGGTAAACAGGCTACCTAGTTCACCAAGTTTAGTTAGGTGTGCAATAGCATCATCATTTTCTCTGCCATAAAAGGGGTCAGCCTCAACCATAGGTATAAGTGAAAGATCAACAGAGAAATTAAAATCAGGATCATCAATGCATATAGGAGATGTAGCAAACTCAGGATTAGGAACGGTTTTGTTTTTCAAAGAGTGTTTTTCAAATATTTTCTTAATAGTTTCAGGGTCAGAGCCGGCAAACTCTGTCAGTTCCCTGCATAAATCTTCATCAAGTATATAGTAATCATCATCTAGAAGCCTCTCCTGGAGTTTACTCAAATCAGGAAAATCATAAGTTTCACCAATAGGGTAGCGAGTAACAGGAAGTTCAATTCCATATTTAGCAGCAGCAGCAGTAATTTGTTTCTCAAGAGCATAACCAAGCGAACTAATATCATCATCAAAAGTAGTAGAAGCATAATCAAGAGTATCAGACATAGTAACAGATTCAGTAGGAGCATCATGTGGTGATGGTGAGGTAAACTTACTCATAACAGAAGGTGAATCAAGTGTAGCACTAGTGCTCAGAGCAGTACCTCTTCTTGTAGTGGATCGTAAGATCGGAACCTTGGGGTCTCCTTTCTTACCCATAGTGAATAAAGTGCAGCAGGTAGGATACCTCAAGTAGACTTGTAAATATTGCTATGCTCCCCGGCAACGGCGCCAGAAAACGGTACTTGATAACCCTCAACCGTAAGGGATCGAGATAGTCTTCGCGGGTAAGAATAACCCAATTTATTGATTCGACACACGGGGAGCCAAAGAGTATTTATAAGCTTTGACAGTTGAGTTGTCAATTCAACCGCACCTGAAATATACTTACTTGCAACAAAAGATAAGTGGTAACAGTGATATGATAGTGATGATAGTAATAGTAAAAGTAAACAGCAAAAGTAAATAGCAGTAGTAAATGGCAAAAGTAGCAACTAGTGACAAGCAGGGTTTAAAATACTGCAGGCTAGGGAGATGGATGGTTGGGCGTTGCATGGATGAGATAGTTTTAACTCGGGGCACGGCACACGGAAAAGTAATGATCATCTAGGCAAATATCAAACATTAGGCATGTATCCCGTAGGTAGTTGTACGTGCTTGCAATAAGAACTTGCACAACATCTTTTGTCCTACCATCCCGCTACGAACGGGGCCAAAAGGAACTAATGGATATTAAGGTGCTCCTGTCAAAGAGCACCGGAACAAAGCAATGAACTCAATGGATACATGTAATCCTCAAACTACGGACCGTCCCCTTTGGTGTCCCAAGCTGTCACCTTTGGGATCGCCGGTTCCGAACCGTAACAGGTGCATACAACTCATAGATAGGATCAAGAACACAAATATATTCATGCAAACACATAAGGTTCAGATCTGAAATCATGGCACTCGGGCCCTAGTGTCAAGCATTAAGAATAACAAGTTGTAGCAAAGATGATAAACACCATACTAGATGATAGGCAACATGCCCCCAACAATCTGACGAACTATTACATGATCTAACTCATCCAATCCCTACCATCCCCTTCGCCTACAGCAAGGGAATTACTCACACATGAAGGGGGAAGTCATGGAGGGATGATGGAGTGGTGATGATGATGACGATGGCGACGATCTCCCCTCTCCGGAGGCCAAATCAGCCTCCAGATTAGCCCTCCCGAAGAAGAACAGAGGGTGGCGGCGGCTCCACGACGAGAAACAGCGAAAGGACTCCCGATCTGGGGTTTCTGCCTCGGAGGAAAAAATACGGGCTAAAGTAGGGCACCAGGGGGCGTGGGCCCCACCCAGGCGCCCCCCCGGCGCGGCCCAGGGGGGGGGCGCCCACAGGGCGCCTGGGCACCCCCTGGCCCCCCTCTGGCCCCACTTCTGGTATGTTGTTTCTTCGGGTGCGTGGATTTTTCGTGATTTTTCGTGGATTTTTCTGAGATGCTTAAAAATCCGTTTTCCTGCACACAAATAAACCATACAGGCAGCTCTGCTGAAAACAGCGTCAGTCCGGGTTAGTTTAGTCCAAATCATGCAAGAATGAGGTCAAAACAATATCAAAAGTGTTTGGAAAAGTAGATACGTTTGAGACGTATCATCCAGCTGGCCGCTTCTCGCTGCTGGCTCGTACATCAGCTCGACATCAACAATGCTTTTTTGTACGGCCATCTTCAGGAGCGGATTCTCTTACAGCAGCCGACCGGGTTCGGGGACCCTCAGCGACCGGATGATGTCTGTCTGTTGTCACGGTCGTTATACAGCCTCAAACAGGCTCCGCGCACTTGGTACCAGCGCATCGTGGCGTTCCTTGGTCTTCTTGGGTTTCGCAGCACCACCTCTGACACATCGTTGTTCGTGTTGCATCGGGCTGATCATTGGGGAAATACCAACATAGTTCTAGCAGACATCAAAATGAATTTCTGGCGCCGTTGCCGAGGAGCACCTTCAACATATACCAGGTTCCTAATCACAAATCTCATCTCCTTGCAATTTACATTATTTCCCATTTGCCTCTCATTTTCATCTCCCCCACTTCACAAAAAATTGCCGTTTTTTTCGCCCTCTTTTTTTCGTTTTCTCGTCAGATATGTTTTCGTTTGCCCTTATGTTTTACTTGGTTACTTTGCTTGGTTGTTTGGTATAATTGGGTATTTTATTGGAAATCATCAGGAAAGCGTTTGTCGGCGTCCTGGGAATGGGGGTACCCAGACTTGCCTGCCTGTGCCCCGTGACGTGGCTCCATCAGCGGCCTGATACGGCCCAACTTCAGAAACCGCAACTCAAGACCCTCGCGAGGGGCCAAGCCTCGCGAGGTGGGCGGCAACAAGACCTCCCTGGGGGGCAGTCTCTCTAGGCTGGCTCCCGAGGAGCGGAGATATCTATGCAAGGTGCACCTCGCGAGGTTCACGTGACGTGAGCCATGACGACCAAGGCCAGGCGGGCGCCAGCGGGCGCAGTGTACCAGTTTCCTCTTTGGTGCCAAGAGGGCAAGTGCAGGCGCGGAGTCCCAAGGGATCAGGCAAATGTTTCCATATCAGTGCAACAAGACCAAGGACCGTCAGGGCAGCAGAATGGAGGTCATCGTGGAGCCCGGCGCAGCGTCACAACCAGAGCCTTTGGCAGGTGAAAACTACTTTTGTCAGGATAACTTGTACTAGCTGTTCTCCTTCAAATTTGGCCATTGTGGGATCCCTTCCCATCAATATTTGGGAAGAGGATTAAGGCCACTATAAATAGGACCTAGCCACTACCATAGAGGGGATCAGATTCATTCCACCCTGACCATTCCGCAAGCTCACCCGAGCCCAAGAACATCTCTCCTCCGGAGGCTGTTCATCCCTTGTATTAGTTCATCCTCATCCAAACAAGGCAATCCACCACACACACTGGAGTTGGGTATTACACCACAGGGTGGCCCGAACCTGTATAATCCTCTGTGTCCCTTGTTATTTGAGTTCGTCGAGGTAGGCTGTGGAATCGCAGGGTGAGCACGCTGGGGAGAGAGTGTTCTTCGTGCGCACCCCAGCGTTCGAACCTCTCAAGGGTTTGCGGAACCCAAAATCCAACATTTGGCGCGCCAGGTAGGGGTCGCCGAAGTTCCGCCTCTCCGTCCACCTCGCTCTCCATCCGCCAGGATCCCATGGAGGGCGCCTCTCCTCCGACCAGCTCGGTGGGGGTGCACGACGGCATTGCGGGCCACCGAGCCTTCACCCCCGCCTTGCGTCAGGTGCAGTGGCCACCCAGGTTTAGGCCAGAAATGCCACCCCGCTACGACGGAGCGACAGATCTGGCTGTTTTCCTCCAAGCCTACGAGAAGGCCATTTCGGCGGCCAGCGGCGACAGCAAGGTCATGGCCAGCTGGCTCCCCATGGCACTCACTTGCGTGTCGCGCACCTGGTTCCTCAGCTTGCCAGGGTCATCTGTGGCATCCTGGGAGGAGCTACGCGGTCTCTTCACCGCATGCTTCGCGGCACCGGCACCCCACGCCGTCACGGCCCTCCTCGGCGGCTCTCAGATGCCACCCTCGGATCGCCACGACAAGCA
This sequence comes from Secale cereale, assembly GCA_902687465.1. Lineage (NCBI taxonomy): Eukaryota > Viridiplantae > Streptophyta > Magnoliopsida > Poales > Poaceae > Secale > Secale cereale. The sequence continues at coordinate 38,281,636 of LR738713.1, read as the reverse complement.
GTTCTTCCGTCAAGTGGGCTCCATCCGAGCCTCATGGGGAGTCCCTCCAGGATGAGCTGCGCCTAAGGCCGACCTCACCTTCGACTCCAGAGACCACCCGGTGGTCACCGCAGGAGCAGGCGCGCTCCCGATGCTCTACACCCCCATCATCTGACATGTGGCGGTAACCAAGACCCTCATCGACGGTGGGGCCAGACTCAACGTGCTCTACCCAGAAGCATTCGGCATGCTCCATGTGTCGCCCGAACGGCTCCGCCTCACCAGGCCGTTCTCTGGGGTCGTCGAAGGCTCCACCAGCCCCATGGGGCAGAACCGCCTCTCCGTCACCTTCGGCACCCGCAACAACTACCGCACCGAGCTTATCGACTTCGACATCACCCACATCGGCCTCCCGTACAATGCCATTCTCGGGTACCCAGCCCTAGCCAAGTCCATGGTGGCAACTCACCCAGCCTACAACCTCATGAAGATGCCGGGGAGCAATGGCTTCCTCACTATGGCCCGAGATACCAAGGAGGCCCTGGGGGCCCTCAAGCTCGCCTTCAGGGCCGCAGCGGGGGCACGCATGGCCAACAAAGCAGCTCCGGAGGACGCGGGGGCTGCGCCAACCAAAAGGAAGCAGCTTTTCTCTCAAGACCGGGCCGAGACAAAGCATGTGCTGGTTGATGAAGATGGGGCATCGGGAGCTACCTTCACCATAGGCGCTGGCCTTCCCCCAGCTCAAGAAAAGGCATTGGTCGGTTTCTTGCGCACCAACAAGAAGGTGATCGCATGGGAACCTAAGGACCTGGCGGGATTCCCAAGGAGGGTGATTGAGCATCATCTAAACGTATTCCCCAACGTGCGCCCAGTAAAGCAGAAGGCCCGACGCTAGTCCACTGAGAAGCAGTCTTTCATCATACAAGAGACTCGCAAGTTGCAAGAAGCTGGCGTGATCCGCAAGGTGCGGTATCCAGAGTGGTTGGATAATCCAGTAGTCGTGCCCAAGAAAGGTGGGAAAGAGCGCATGTGTGTCGACTTCACCAACCTCAACAAGGCCTGCCCACAAGACCCGTTCCCAATGCCGCGCGTCGACCAGATTGTCGACTCCACCGCCGAGTGCCACCTGCTGTGTTTCCTGGATGCCTTTTCAGGCTATCATCAAATCAAGATGGCGGTACAAGACGTCGAGAAGACTACCTTCCTCACCCCGTGTGGGGTATACTGCTACACTTGTGTCGGCGTTCTGGGAACGGGGGTACCCAGACTTTCCTGCCTGCGGCCTAGAGCGTGGCTCGCAAGGCAGCCTAGTGTGGCCCAGCATCTTCAGCAACACTCAAGACCTTCGCGAGGCAGACGACACATGACATCCCCTGGGGCGGCCTCGCCAAGACGGCTCGTGAGGACCAGGGATATCAAGGCGAGGGGCACCTCGCGAGGTCCTCGTGACGTGAGCAGTGACGACCAAAGCCAGGCGGGCACCAGCGGGCGCAGAATGCCGGTTTCCTCTTTGGTGTTAAAGGAGCAGGCGTAGGTGCGAAGTCCTGAGGCGTCAGGCAAAGGTTTCCATATCGGTGCAACAAGACCAAGACCAGCAGGACGGCATGATAGAGGTCATCGCGGAGCCCACGACGGCGTCACCACCAGAGCCTTTGGCAGCGAAGACCACCTTTTGTCAGGATAGCTTGTACTAGCTGCCCCCTTCAAATTTGGCCGTTGTGGGATCCCTTCCCGCTCAATATTTGGGAAGAGGACCCTGGCCACTATAAATAGGGCCTAGCCACCACCATAGGGATCATCTCATCGGAGACGGAGTTGATCTCATCTTGAGGGGATCGGATCATCGAGACCTCCCACACACCACAAGCACACCCGAGCTCAAGAACACCTCTCCCCAGGAGGCAGTTCATCCATGTACTAGTTCTTCCTCTGCCTACAAGGCAATCCATCTCACCACACTGGATTAGGGTGTTACACCACAACGGTGGCCCAAACCAGTATAAATCTTGTGTCTCTTGTTCATTGGATCTGACGAGCTAGGTTTAGGCCTGTTGAGTAGACGAGTTAGGGAGGAAGGAGAGATATTCATGTCACCCCAGAGTTCGAACCTTAAGGGTTTTGCCGGAACCCGAGATCCGACATTTGGCGTGCCAGGTAGGGGTGCACCGGAGCTGTTCTTCCGTCGCCCGCACCGTCATCACCCTGCGTCCTCATGGCTGACGACCAGGGGGCTCATGCCAACCACTGGACGACCTGGCCTGCGCGGGCGGCGACGCCCGACCACGGAGACCTCAACCCTGCGCTCCAGGCTGCCCTAGCACCACCCATCGCCGCCGGCTGCGGGCGGCGCGGGCCGGCGGCCACTGCCTCGGCGTCCCAGCGCGCTCTGCAAACCACACCGTGGCGATAGCACCTTACACCCGATGGGAGCAGGCGAACACGAGGGCTGCGCTCATCGTGGCGCGGGAGCTGTTACGATGCAGGCTGTCCGAGAGCGGTCGCGACGTGCTGCTGGAACGCGTTGCTGAGCTACTGGCTGCGCTTGCGGAGGCGCGCCACCGTTCTGCTCCTCACCCCCGCCCCAGGTTGTAGGTGGGGCGCCGGTGAGGCCCCGACCGGCGTTGCCACCCCCGGAACAATTGGAAGACTCGGCGACACCAGCAGGCACGCCGGTGCCCTCCCTACGACTGAAGTAACCTCATCACCGGCAAGAGCAGACACCGCCAGCCCTTCGAGAGGGTACGACAGGGCTCAACCCAGCGGGCGCCAAAACCAGATGCTGCAACCGGGGGCTCAAGGCGTGGGGCACGGGGGCTGCACCCTTGGTGGGGCTACCGACGAAGCCTACGTGCCCCGCATGGTGGACTTGGCTTACGTGTTCGGTGAGGGCCCCAATGCTTTCCACGGGCCAGGATGGAATGGCGAGGCTCATGAGGAAGAAGATTACCGTGGGTCACCCGAGGACGCCGCGGACCCCTTCGGGGACGACGATAGAGCACCGCAGGTATCACAGCAGCAGGCGTACGCTAACCATGGGCTGCAGGTGAATCACACCACGAGAATGGTCGATGACCCGAGAGCGACCGCTCCGCCCTCAACCGGAGCGGAACGCTGGGGGCTGCGCATAGAAGGCCTAGAGCCGCGGCCTCCTCAGCGGCGCGAGGAGCAGGGAAGTAAGCGAAAGTAGGTCCTCTATCGGGGTGAGCCTCGCCAAGCTTCCCCCTCCCCCGACAGAGGGCCCGTGGTCGCCGAGGGCACCGCTAGCGTCGCCTTTCTGCCTCCTTGGTCCTGTCCTGGTTTCCGGTCGCCCCAACAGAGGTTGAGGGTGGCGCAAGGTGGGGCCCTCGTCTGGTGATATGAAGTAAGGCTCATGCCTGTGAAGATCTCCGCCCGTGACACTCTCATGTAATAATGAGTCGGGCTGTACACGCCCCGGAGTCTCCGGAGAGCCGCCCTCGGGCCTCGGGGGCTCCCTCCCATGTCCTAGTGGCAGCACTTAGCTCCGCACTAGTGAGAGGACTAAAGACTAGATAGGAGCCGGACGCGGCTATTTGCTTTCCTCGCCTTCCTTTTTGTATTTGGATTCACCGTGTCTTCTGAGTTGAATTTGAAGTCTCGCTTATTGCCAAAACGGGGGCAAGTTCTCTTTGATTTCTGCTAGATTTTGCCACTTCTGGCTGTCTCGAAAATCTTACCCCGGGCCCTCAGGCCCGGGGGCTGGAAGGCCAATTCCACTTGGCATGACACTACAACCTCTGCAGGACCCTCTCGGGAAAATAGTCTACGCGTCGCAGTTATGCCACGTAGGCATCCTGCCGCGGCCGACGGAACGCCACTGGCCCTGTTCCCCGGAGCAGGGCCAAGCACTGCTCAGGAAGCCTACGGCGCAGACCGACAGCTATCTACCTCAGGAGGGAGGCCATCCCACGGCCTCACGACCCTCACGGAGACAGGGAAGATCTAGATAAGGTGCTACAACAGCTAAGCTAGACAGGCTTGAGGGCACACGCATCAGGTTCTGATTCAATCACCAAACAAAAAGGAAGAAAACGGAATACTGATTTACTGTGACACCCCGAGACCGATGCGCCAGGTGTCAGCCAGTTATTTGTCTTCGTTGCCATGTCATCTGCTTGCGTGTTGCATTTTGCCATGTCATCGTGTGCTTTGCATCATCATGTTTTCAAAACTTGCATCCACCCGAGTCCCCTCGTCCTTTCCGTTGTCCGTTCGGAGCCCAGACACACTTGCACGTGCCCGCGGCGCCTCCGAATATTTATTTTATAAGTGGCCGAAAAGTGTTCTCGGAATGGGGTGAAACTTGGTGTGTGGTCTTATTATAGTGTAGACAGGCCGCCTGCCAAATTTCATCGCATTCGGAGCTCGTTTGATAGTCCAACGATTATATATAGCGGCACTAGTCGCCGGTTAAATCGTCGGACGTTTTCGGTCTCCGAAAACCTCCGCGGGCCTCTCCCTCTCTTCTCTTCCCTAAGCCCAATGCCTTCTACACAGCCCACTAATTCCCTCTAGGCCCATTCTACTCCTCCTCGCGACCGGAGCCTCACGATCGCGATCCGATGGTCTAAACGGCCCCAAAACCCCCCAAACCCTAGCCCCTAGCTATAAATGGAAGCCTTCCCTTCCATTTTTGGCAGCAGACAACTCCCTCCTCGAAATCCGCGCGCTCCCAGCCTCCTCCCACCTTCTCCTCGTTTTCCGCCGCCGGCCGCTGATACGTCCAAAACGTATCTATAATTTCTGCTTGCTCCATGCCTTTTTTGTGTGATATTGCTATGATGTTTATGCACTTCCATACACTTTTGATCATATTTGGACTAACCTACTAATGGTTGCAAAAGTGCACAATGTTCTTGTTTTACACTTTATTGTGTAGGAATTACTTGGAAATTGACAAAAACGCAAAATGAGTCGTATTGGAGTAGGACTCTGACTTTCCTGAAATCTGTCTGAGAACGTTTTTTAAAGATGGTCACGTTCCGGCCCGAAGACGACGTCAAACGGAAAAAGTCTAGTTGCGAAAGTTGTGAGGAATTTTGAGGCGATGCTTCTGGATATAAAATTCGTCCAAATCGAAGTCCGGACGGCCGAGTAAAGCCCGTTTTACTAAGGCCCAAAATCTGATGACGGGAATCCGAGAGTCTATATAAAGAGAGGAAACCTAGGTCACCAAGGGCCACGAATTTTCCTCCTCCCAAGCCGCCGTCTTGGAGGGGAGGACCAGCACCATTGCAGCACCATCCACAAGGAAGAAGGGGGGCCAAGGAGCCGCTGCCCCCTAGGGCCGCCGCCGCCCCCTAGGGCCGCCGCCGTCCCCAGGACCGCCGCCTCCGTGGCCGCCGCCGGCCGCCGCCTCCTCGCGGGGCTGCACCTCTCCATCAACACCACCATCAAGATCCTCCTCACCATGTCCATGTGTGAGTAGTCTTCTCCGGGGCCGAGGGCTCGTACGTGTAGCTATGTGGTTATCTCTCTCTCCCATGATGTGATCTTCGTTGTGATCATAGGCTGTGTTAATCTAGGGTGATCCCATGATATTTCCCCTTCCTCTATGTATTGGATTGATGTACTCACTTGTCTTTATCTAGTATAATCCCCGAGACCAAGGTGACAGCGGTCTATTGGACATGGATTAGAAAAATATTTTCATGAGTGATTTCCTCTCGTGTGGTGATTGAAGATTGAGAGTCTCTTGGTGCTTGTCTTTGACTATCCTTTAGATATGTTGTGGTGATTGTGGTACTCTCTTTGGATGGCCGCGGTGACATTGGGAAATCCTTAGATTGAGAACTACGAACTTTGAGGTGTGCTTTTGTAGCCCTACATAATTCTCGTCCTCTCTTGACCACGGAGGAATGACCTCCGGGTGCGTCTCCATTGCATGTTTTATGGGAAATATCATGTGATTCGATTATGTTAATGTTGTTGGGAGTTGCCACTAGTGAAAGTATGATCCCTAGGCCTTGTTTCCACCATTGCAATAACATTTGTGCTCACGTTTACCACTTGTTTGCTTGCGGCACTTTTTATTACAGATTTATATTACTTTGTTTTGCCATCCATATCACTTGCCATTTAACATCTCTTCGCCGAACTAGTGCACCTATACATCTAACAAGTGTATTAGGTGTGTTGGGGACACAAGAGACTTCTTGTATCTTAGTTGCAGGGTTGCTTGAGAGAGACCATCTTCAACCTCTACTTCCTTGAGTTCGATAAACTTTAGGTCATCCACTTGAGGGAAATTGCTGCTGTCCTACAAACCTCTGCGCTTGGAGGCCCAACATAGTCTACAAGAGTAGAAGCGTGTGTAGACATCAAGCTATTTCTGGCGCCGTTGCCGGGGAAGTGAGTGCTTGAAGGTATATATTTAGATCTTGCAATTAAATCTTTTTGTTTCTTGTTTTTATTTCACTAGTTATGCTTATGGACAACCTTGCTATTGGATCGTTGCTTGTGGGAAGACGCCCCACACCTGTGGTGGTTGCTCCTCCCCCTACTGAAATTGTGCCCTATAAAATACCAGCTGGTATTATCAATTATGTTTTGGCTAATCGTTATGCAGGAGACAGACATCCCGGTGAACACTTGCTATATCTGTCACAATTATGTTCATTATTTAAGCTTGCAGGTGTATCAAGGGAGTTTGTCATGAGGAAATTGTTCGCCGTATCACTTATAGATAAAGCTTCAGATTGGTATAAGCTTCTCGATAACGCGCACTTGCTTGATTGGCAAGAGCTTATGTCTCTCTTTTATACTAAGTTTTATACTCTTTATGAAATTCATCGAGACATGAACTATATCTATAACTTTAGGTCTCGTGACGGAGAGAGCGTAGCTCAAGATTGGGGGAGACTGAAAACGTTAATGCTAAAAAGTCCTAACCATGGGCTCCCCAAAGATGCTTATGTGGAGAGTAAGAGTACCTTTTTGCATGTGGATCATGGTAACAATGCTTTATGTGATGCTTATATTGTTGAGTTTATTCGTGATCCCACTGAAAATTATTATGAGAAGGGAACATATGCTTATAGATATTTCAATAATATCAAGTTCCCTCTCTTTATGTTGAAGGTTTTGAAGCTGCACTTGTTTTGTCTTCCTATGCTTATTGCTTTGTGCTTCAATGAATTATTCTATTGCAATATTCCTATGCATAGGAAGCATGTTAGGCTTAAATGTGTTTGGTATTTGCTTCTTGATGCTCTCTTTTGTTCTTCAACTCTTATTCCTATGAGAGCATCATTAAAGTCTTATGCCTAGCTTAAAGGCATAAAAGAAAGCGCTTTTGGGAGGCAGCCCACAATGAATAAAATTTTATTTTGATTTTGTTGTGTCTTGATGTTGTTACTACAGTAGCATCATCATTGTATCTTTACTTTTCAGCTTTGTGCCAAGTGTAGCCTCTGATTGCAAGAAAGTTCAAAAGTTGTGACGTGCTGTCCAGGAAACAGATTCTGTCCTTGGACAGAAAAATTCGTATAAAATCACCAGATCATCTTTTTGGTCTGAATTTTTCGACAGCGTGCTCTATACAATTGGCTTTCGGGCGTCTGTTCTGAGTTTTTTGATTTGAGTTGCAGAAGTGCCCCGAAAAAATCATTTACTACCTGCTGGTCTGTTTTTCACAGATTCTGCCCTGTTTTGCCTTTTCTTCGTTTTGCAAACCTTGAGCTTGCTTTTTCTTTGCAAAAACCTTTTGGCAATCTTGAGAAACAGTAGACCTTCAGGAATATCCTTATTTCCAGTAAGGAAAAATTATTTTATTATGGGTACTAACCTCGCTAATCAGATTATGATGAGTTATGTATGAAGGGAGTTTTCAAGTGTGCGAGGGAAGATGATAAAAAGATTCAGGAGTGTCAAATGCTCAAGCTTGGGGATGCCCCCGTGCACCCCCAAGAAATATTCAAGAATACTCAAGCGTCTAAGCTTGGGGATGCCCCCGTGCATCCCCTTCTCCATCAACAATTATCAGTTCGTCTTTCGTTCCACTATATTTTTATCACTTCATGTGTTATGTGCTATGCTTGGAGCGTCTTGCTTTTAGTTTCCTTTTTAGTTTTCTTTAGCTTTGCTTGCTGTTCATAACGAGTTGGAACTCAGCTTTCTTTGTGTGACAGAGAAACACGCTCCACTTCAACCTAGAACATAACATAGAATTTTCATGTCTATCTTTGCTGTGTGTGTTCTTTGTCTTTCAATAGCTACTGTCATGTTTAGCTCTTAGTTTTCATGCTTTTCTTTTTAAAGAGCTTTTGTTTAGTTGGTTGCTGGACTCTCTTGAGTTATCATGCTTATCTTGTTAAGAGAGTTTGTCTGTGGCACTGGTTGATATGTCTATGATAAAAATGCTATGTGCATAATGGTGCTTAGTAGTTCATGTTTTCTTATGGTTAGTCTCAAATAGCTGGGGGGTTCTTAATGTGTTATTGAAGTACCAACATGATTTGTTTGCCTATGATGTGGTATGGATTAGTGATATCTTACTCCAAGAATTTATTTTGATTGACTTGGCGTATGCTCACGCATATTTAAGACTGTAAAGAAAGTCTATCAAGCCTTGATGATCTTTAATTTCTGAGTAGCGATATAAGTTCCATGCCCGATTCAATGTTGCTTTGTCGCTCTGCATGATTATGACCGTCATTGCTCTTTTAGTTGGTCGCTCCCAATCTATTGCTAACCTTCGCCTGTACTAAGCGGACTGACTCCTTGTGCATCCAAAATCCTTTAAACCAGTTATGCCATATGAGTCCACCATACCTTCCTATACATGGTATTTACCTGCCATTCCTAACGAAGACTTTCATGTACCATCTCGAAATTATTCAAAAAAGCATTTCTCTTTTGTGCCTCTGTTTTAGCTCATGAGGAAGTAGTAGTTAATTCAAGATCTTTTTAAGTTGGACAAGCTTCACCCCGGGATTGCATGTCTAATGTGCAAACCCATAATACGAGAAGGAATTGGCATAGAGTGCGTCCGGCTCATTAAAAAATAATATAAACAAACAAACCCTCCTTCATGCTTTGTTCATGAGAAATCAGAAAACTTTGGCAGTGATAAACAAAGGAGATTAAGAGGATGTGATCGTCCTCATTCGGGAGCCGTTCCTCGAAACTTGTCCAGCTCGAGAAGTGATTGAGTTATCTGCTAGCATTCGTTGACGAAATATGCATATTCTAAAAAAAATTATTACCTCTGTTTTTAAAACCAAGAGCTCTGGTACATGTTTAGTTTTTGTTTCCGACCACGGGTTTTCAACCTTGCCAACAAAAGCCACGGTTCGAGAGTCTCCACCTTCTTTAAAGCACCAAATATTGAGAGCATGATTGTCATTCTGAGTGTAATGTGCATTGTCCCAAAGTACCATTGTCTTTTGCATAATTATGATATCGTTTATTCTGAAATCATTATATCTAGTCGTCACTTAAACTTTGGAGGTGCCCCTGCATTTATGTTTTGCTTCACTAAAGGGGGCAAGCGAGATATCACTTTATCATGTTTGCACACCATGCTCATTACAAATCTATTGAGTATCTCAGTTTCATATTGTAAAACTTTCAGTTCTTTGTGATTTTCTCATGAGGCAACTTAATTACTACAGATTCATTGTCTCAGTAAGCACTTGTCATGTGACTATTAAAAGTTCTTATATGGTTAATAGCATGTCACCATAGAAATTATGCTTGTTATCATTTACCTACTCGAGGACGAGCAGGAATTAAGCTTGGAGATGTTGATACGTCCAAAACGTATCTATAATTTCTGCTTGCTCCATGCCTTTTTTGTGTGATATTGCTATGATATTTATGCACTTCCATACACTTTTGATCATATTTGGACTAACCTACTAATGGTTGCAAAAGTGCACAATGTTCTTGTTTTACACTTTATTGTGTAGGAATTACTTGGAAATTGACAAAAACGCAAAAGGAGTCGTATTGAAGTAGGACTCTGACTTTCCTGAAATCTGTCTGAGAACGTTTTTTAAAGATGGTCACGGTCCGGCCCGAAGACTACGTCAAACGGAAAAAGTCTAGTTGCGAAAGTTGTGGGGAATTTCGAGGCGATGCTTCTGGATATAAAATTCGTCCAAATCGGAGTCCGGACGGCCGAGTAAAGCCCGTTTTACTGAGGCCCAAAATCTGATGACGGGAATCCGAGAGTCTATATAAAGAGAGGAAACCTAGGTCACCAAGGGCCACGAATTTTCCTCCTCCCAAGCCGCCGTCTTGGAGGGGAGGACCAGCACCATTGCAGCACCATCCACAAGGAAGAAGGGGGGCCAAGGAGCCGCTGCCCCCTAGGGCCGCCGCCGCCCCCAGGGCCGCCGCCGTCTCCTCGCAGCCGCCGCCGCCTCCATGGCCGCCGCCGGCCGCCGCCTCCTCGCGGGGCTGCACCTCTCCATCATGTAATGCCCAGGATGGAGTTATACCTCCTACGTGTCGAGGCACGACTTAAAGGCATAATTCCATCCTAGAATGATCTCAAGTCTGGTAATCTTTGCACAACTCATGTAAAAGAGGGGATAGTAAACAAAAAAATAGTTGGCTTACAATCGCCACGTCACAGAATTACAGTACAAGTCTCAAACATCATACATTAAAAGCACTACAACCCTCTAAGGGCAAAAGTCAAAAGTCAAAGTACCAAACTCAGATAAATAAACCACAGGCGGAACGAATCCTAGTAAGAGACTCCACTACTGATCGTCCGGGTAGCGCACGTAGTACCGACTACGCTCTTCGTCGTACTCCCAATCCAGCTCGGTGCCATCACCTGGATAGCTCACAGCTGGACCTGCATCTGGTGTGTGAAGTAACTGTGAGCCACAGAGGACTCAGCAATCCCGTTCCCGGGTAACAGAACTATTTAAGCCTTTGGGTGAGGAAAGGCTGAAGAAAGAACAAGTCTGCAGCAGCAACTAGCATCTAGCTTACGCAAGTGAGAGCGAGAAGAGAAGGCATCGGCGAGAAGTGATCACGAAGTGATCCTAGCTACAAGCTCACAAACATAACCCCTCCGTGTTCAACTCCCGAATCCCTATTCGGAAATTGACAGTCACGGAACACACGCCGGTAGTGTATTAGTAGCATTGTGTCAAGTTTTCTACAACCGGAATTAACAAGCTCCCATCTGCCACATAACCGCGGGCACGGCTTTCGAAAGTTCAAACCCTGCAGGGGTGTTCCAACTTGACCCATTACAAGCCCACGATCCGCGGAGTCGCAACTCCAAAGTGGGAAGACCCGAGTATCCTCGGAATCCCGTGCTCAAGATATACCGAGCTAAGGTAAGGCTAATCCAGCAAATCCTCCCGGCGTGTCGACACCCTGATAGTAGCCGCACGTATCTAGGTCTCAGGACACGTCCGGATGAGCAGTACGTACAGATACCAAAGATCCCAGCGAACCGGGTGGTATCCGCAAGTGGCTCTAGTTTGGACCAACACTCAAGTCGAGCACTGGCCCAGGGGGGTTGAATTAATTAAGCCTCGGGTTAATTACTCCCTCGGAAAGGTTTTAGTTGTGTTAGGCGAATAGTACCAATGTTGGGACTTGCTGGAAAAGACTTAGCACTTAGCGGTTTATCGAGGGGGTCCCATACACCCCAACCGTGTTAGGAACGCATAATCAAGGAACATAAAACCGGCTTATACGGATCCTAACGGCATGAGTGGAACAAAACACCAAGCAAAAGGCTTAGCCTTCCACCCTTGCCAATATATAGGTGATTTCAATTAAAGCATTTATATAGTGTGATATAACCCAACCAAACTTCAACATGGAGCAAGCATCTTCGATCTTCACCTGCAACTAGCAACGCTATAAGAAGGGCTGAGCGAAGCGTACTTAGCCAAGCAACGGTTTGCATAGGTAGGGTGGTTAAACATGGCAATTGGTTACAAGTAGGAGGCTGACAAGAAGAACATGGGCATCGAGGCAAAACTATAGATCGAGACTACTAGCAATGGCAAAGATAGTAATGTTATCGGGGTTCGGTCATCTTGCCTGAAGAGAAGTCGTTCGGATCGTAAGAAGGGTCCTCGTGCTCAACCTCGTTGGAAACCTCGTGCTCAACTTCGTACTCGTTCTCAGCTTCCGGCTCTAAACAAGACAATCACACCAAGCACCAATCAACAAGATGCAATGCGCACTCGAAAAACACGAATGCATGATGGATGCACTACGGATGCACATGGAGCACGGAAAACATCACTCAAGCAAAACACCTCAAAACAAGATAACAATCTGATAATATTAATCTACACAGAAAAACAACCAAGTTTGATATAAGATTCGCTGAAATCGGAGTTACGGGCTAAAAGTTATGCCCGAAACAAGATTTGAGCGAAAGCTGAAAATTACAGCAACATAGCAACTTTGGAGCTCAAAATAATTAAGCTACAGCACCCAAAAAGCATGGCAAAGGATTTGAACACAAACTAGACATATAGTACAGCAACTAGGTCCAAAGTGCACCCCCAACGGAGTCACGAATCAATAGCAATGATCTTGGACATATCGAACTTTGAAATAAAATTCTGGCAGCAGAATTTTATTGAAACTTTAGAGCAAAAGATAAGCATGCTACAGCCACTCAAATGGACATGTGAGGACATGAATGGAAAGACAACAATATATACTACAAGGAACAATCAAAATCCACCCCAAAACTATCATGCTTTGTCCTAGAACATCTCACGAACATGGCATCGGAACATAACAGATTTCAGACTTAGTGAAAAATCACTAAGTCCTAAAACAGCAATATCATCATAGCACACAAAAGAGCATGTTTAAGTCACCTCGAAACTAAACATGGCAAAGGGGTAAGCACCTCATCAAAATACATATGACGGTGATCCCGAAACACACAAGCATGCTTCATAGAGGTGAACACAACGATTGCAACGAGCTCAACAAGATGGCATTTCATAACAAGTGAAAACACAACATTTGAACATGGCACTTTGCAACGATGATAACAAGGCAATAATAAATCTACCATGCAACCTATCACAAGCAACACGTAGTTCGTGACAAGACGAACACGTGGACATGTCATTTGCATCGTTTGGACAAACGAGCTAAAAGATATCACATGTCAAAGGTGGCATGAAAATAACACATAACAGCAGTTTTTAACATGATGCACTCTTGCAACAGCAAAACAAGTGTCTAGAAGACATCTAACATGCATGACAACAACAGGTAAAACGTAGAGGACATCTCCACGAACGTCTGGACATGCTACACGCGCAAAACGGAGCAACAGGCACAAAGTTAGAGCAGTTCAAAGTTAGCATTTCAGAACAGGATTAAAAGGACTTAGGGAATTTAGGTCAACCTTCTCAGACTCAGATCTGAACAGGAGATGGGCCGGCGGCGCGGATCCGGCCCAGGGCGGCTGGAACTGGATCCGGCCCGGAGGAGAAGGCGGCCCGGCTGCGGTGCGATGCGGTGGCGCGGCGGCGGCCCACCGCGGCGTCGGCCTGGCGGTGGCGTGGAGGGAGGCCCGCACGCGGGCGAGGCTGGTGCGGCCCAGGCTGCGGGGCAAGGCGGCCTGCGCGGAGGCGGTGCTGGGCCTCAGGGCACCCCGGCCCAGGCGAGCGCGGCGCTGGCGCTGGAGATCTGGCGCGGCTCGGCGCGGTACGGAGACGCAGAGGCGATGGGCCGGCGAGGGGGTGGAGACGGGCCGGCCGCGCGGTGTACGGGCCAGGAGCCCGGTGCGGCGAGACGGGGAAGTGGGGACCCCGGAGGCCGGCGGGGTACGGGCCAGCCCGATGCGGAGTCGCTCGGGACCCTGGCGCGGTCGGGCGACGCCCTGGCCTGGTGCGGTCGACGGATACGGCGGGACTGGCGCGAGGCGATCGCGGGGATCCGGCGGGGCGCCTCCTGGCGTTGACCTCGAACGTTGCGGCGGCGGTTCCTTCGATGGAAAAACTGGATCCCCTCGGGATCTGGTGGAACTAGAGGATTGGATCTGAGAAAAGAAAAAAAAAGAAAGTGGAGAAGGGGGAAGAAGAAGGGGACATGCCAAAATAGACTAGGGGTCTATAAATAGCAGTTTTTAGGGTTAGGAGGGGGTTTAGGGGCGCTAGGAGCCCTCCGATCGCGATCCGACGGATCCGATCGCGGGGGTTGATTTAAAAGGCCTAGACGGAGATAAAAGAAAGCAGCAGGGGTATTTCCGGGACACGAAGCGAAGGCACTTCGGACCCACACGGACAACGGATGGAAAAGTCAACGGAGTCCAAACGAGACGAGATTTGAGAGGCGGGTTGCACACAACAAAACAACAACACACAACACAACCTCGCGGCACACCGGTAACGAAAAACGCCCGAACAACAAAGTAGGCCTACGGGACGTCACGGACACGTGAGGGAGCTCCGGAACACGAAACGGACAACGGGAAGGAACGCCACGAACCGGATGCAACCCACAACACAAATGCAATGCAATGCACATGTCTACATGATATGAATGAATGCCACACACTCACACACAAAAAAAAAACGACGAAAGCCCGAAAGACAAAGAACCCGGAAAGGAAATAGATGAAGCCGGAGATATATTATATACCCAAAAGGGAAAGTATTACATCCGGGGCATTACAAACTCTCCTCTACTACAAAAAGATCTCGTCCCGAGATCTAGGACTGGAAAAAGGAAGGGTACTCGGAACGAAGATGATCTTCTCGTTCCCAGGTAGCTTCTCGGTCTGTGTGATGTGACCACTTGACTTTCAGAAACTTGATGGACTTGTTGCGAGTCTTGCGTTCGGTTTCTTCGAGAATTGCAACTGGATGCTCTCGGTAGGAAAGGTCTTGTTGAAGATCAATCTCCTCAAACGGAATCATGCGCTCAGGTGCCTTGAAGCATTTGCGAAGCTGAGACACATGGAAGACATCATGAACATTTGCAAAGTTGGAAGGAAGCTCGAGTTGATAGGCTAGATCGCCTCTTTTGCCAAGAATCTTGAAAGGCCCGACGTATCTAGGAGCAAGCTTTCCTTTGATACCGAATCTTTGGGTCCCTTTCATCAGAGACACTCGGAGATAGACATGATCACCGATGTCGAAAGCCAAATCACGATGCTTTCCGTCATAGTAGCTCTTCTGACGCGACTGAGCGGCCTTGAGATTCTCACGTATGACTTTGCACATTTGTTCGGCTTCTGAGATCAAGTCATTGCCAAGGAGTTGACGTTCGCCTGTTTCAGACCAGTTGAGAGGGGTACGGCACTTTCTGCCATAGAGAATTTCAAACGGTGCTTTGCCTGCACTTGCTTGAAAGCTGTTGTTGTAAGAGAACTCGGCAAATGGAAGACAGTCTTCCCATTTCATGCCGAAGGAGATGACACAGGCTCTGAGCATATCTTCTAGAATCTGATTCACACGTTCGACTTGACCACTAGTCTGAGGGTGAAAGGCAGTGCTGAACCTGATCTTCGTGCCCATGGCGGACTGAAAGGAGTCCCAGAACCTTGATGTGAACAAGCTGCCACGGTCTGAGGATATCACTTGAGGAATGCCATGTAGGGACACAATTCTGGAAGTGTACAGCTCTGCAAGTTGAGCTGCATTGATTGATTCTTTGACTGGAAGAAAGTGAGCGACTTTGGTAAGCTTGTCAATCACCACAAAGATAGCATCATTGCCTCGCTTGGATTTAGGAAAACCAGTGACGAAGTCCATTTCAATGTGGTCGAACTTCCACTCAGGATTTGGAAGAGGTTGGAGAAGACCGGCTGGACGTTGATGTTCTGCTTTCACTCTTCTGCAAACATCACATTCATTCACGAATTGGGCAATTTCCCTTTTCATGCGTGTCCACCAGTAAGATTGCTTGAGGTCTTGGTACATCTTGGAACTGCCAGGATGAATGGAAAGGAGAGAATCATGAGCTTCTTCCATTATGAGCTTCCTGAGATCACCTTTGGGAACAACGAGTCTGTCCTCGAAGAACAAGGTATCTCTCTCATCAACACGGAAGCACTTGTATTTTGGAGTGCCCTTTGCAATCCCATGTTTCACCTTCTTCACCATGGTATCACTGAGCTGGGCCTCACGGACTTGATCTTCCAAGGTAGGAGCAATCTGGAGATTTGCAAGAAAACCCTGCGGAATCACTTGGAGGTTGAGCTTCCTGAAAGCTTCACAAAGCTCAGGCTGATATGGCTTGATAAGAAGGCTGTTGCAATATGCCTTTCTGCTCAAAGCATCTGCAATCACATTCGCCTTGCCTGGAGTGTATTCAATGCTGGGGTTGTACTCTTGGATCATCTCGACCCAACGAGTCTGGCGGAGGTTCAGATGCGGCTGTGTGAAGATGTACTTCAAGCTCTTGTGATCAGTGAAGATGTCGACCTTTCTGCCCAACAACAGATGTCTCCACGTAATCAGAGCATGTACCACAGCTGCTAGCTCGAGATCATGTGTGGGATAGTTCTTCTCACTGGGCTTGAGCTGCCGAGAAGTATATGCCACAATTTTCTTATCTTGCATAAGCACACCACCAAGACCTTGAAGAGAAGCGTCACAGAACACTTCATAGGGCTTGGTTTCATCCGGAGGAGTCAGAACTGGAGCAGAGACAAGCTTCTCTTTGAGGGTTTTGAAAGCCACTTCACATTCGGGAGACCAAAAGTATTTGACATTCTTCTGAAGGAGGTTGGAAAGAGGCTTGGCAATCTTGGAGAAGTTCTCCACAAACCTTCTGCAATAGCTGGCAAGACCCAGAAAACTGCGGAGCTGCTTGACGTTCTGAGGAGCTTCCCAGTTGACAATTGCTTCAACTTTCTCGGGATTTACCGCAATACCGTCAGCTGAGATGATGTGGCCCAGGTACAAAACCTTATCGAGCCAAAACTCGCACTTTGAGAACTTGGCATAGAATTTATGCTCTCGGAGTCGATCAAGAACCAGACGCAAGTGCTTTTCGTGATCTTCTTCATTCTTGGAAAACACCAGAATATCATCCAGATACACAAGCACAAACTCGCCAGTATAGGGGTTGAAGATGTAATGCATCATCCTTGAAAAGGTAGGAGGAGCATTGGCGAGACCGAAGGACATGACGGTATACTCATATGAACCGTAGCTCGTTCTGAAGGCCGTCTTGGGAATGTCTTCCTCGCGAATGCGAATTTGATGATAGCCCATTCGGAGGTCAAGCTTAGAGAATACTTTAGCTCCTTTGAGCTGCTCAAAGAGTTCGTTGATGTTGGGGAGCGGATACTTGTTCTTAATCGTCTTCTTGTTCAATGGCCGGTAGTCAACACAGAGACGCTCCGTGCCATCTTTCTTCTTGACAAATAAGACACCACAGCCCCACGGAGATGTACTCGGTCTGATGAGACCCATACTCTCCTGCTTATCAAGCTGCTTCTTTAATTCCTTCAATTCATCCGGAGAGAGATTGTATGGACGCCGGCAAGCAGGTTCGGTGCCCGGCTCGAGTTCAATGACAAACTCCACCTGACGGTGTGGAGGCATGCCTGGAAGATCTTCTGGAAAGACGTCTTGATATTCATTCACCACTGGAATTTGCTCTATGGCATTAATTTCACCCTTATCATTAAGAGAGAAAAGCCGAATAGTATTATCCCTGGAGGCGAAGATAATCACATCTTCATCAGAATGAGTCAACTTGACTTCCTTTTGAGCACAATCAATGTGAGCATCGTGCTGAGAAAGCCAATCCATTCCGAGGATGAGGTCGATATCAGAATGACCAAGAACCACCGGAGAAGCCAAAAATCGATAATCACCCATGCGAATAGAAATATCCGGAACATGCACCCGAGAGGTCATTTGCAAACCCGGAGAAATAATGCTCAACGGCTTCGGCATCACTTGAGTGACAAATTCATGCTTAGCAACAAAAGGTCTTGAAATGAAGGACAAAGATGCACCCGAATCAAACAACACTTTAGCTGGAAAAGAGTTCACTGAGAGGTTACCCAAAATGACATCAGAAGAAGCCTCCGCTTGTGCTGCATTCATCAGATTAACCCTTGCAGACTTTGGATCATGCTTGACAATAGCTGAACTCATAGGTGGTGGAGGAGGAAGACGCTTCGGATTCGGACATCTGTTGGCATAATGACCCTTCTGGCCACACTTGTTGCACACCACTTCAGAGAGAGGACGGAAATGAGAGCCACTGGACTTGGAGCCTTGAGACTGAAACTGCTTCTTCGACTGGTTGCTTGGGTTGGGTGGGTGGGAGAAACCACGGCCACTAGAGTTCTTGTTGTTGGAGTTGTTGAAGTTGCTGGAGTTGTTGTAAGGAGCTCGAATCACTGGAGGAGGAGGAAGCCAGAATTTCTGTTGTTTCGCAGCCAACTGAGACGATGAGGTAGAGTGAACAGCATCTCGAATTCTCTTCTTAGAAGCCTCCATCTTAAGCTGAGCTGCTTCTTGTTTCAAAGCCATGTTATAGAACTTATCGAATTCGTCTGGCTCGAACAGAGTGAGAGCAAGCTGAAGTTCATCTTTGAGACCTCCACGGAACTGATAGATTTTACTCTTGGCATCAGGAATGTCTTGCTTTGCATAGCGAGCGAGGTTTTGGAACTTGACATTATACTGATAGACTGTCATGGAGCCCTGCTTGAGGTTGCGGAATTGCTCACGCATACCCTCGATGACACTTGTAGGAATGTGATGCGAGCGGAAATCCTTGCAGAAATTCTCCCAAGAGATCACTTGACCCGGCCTTGAGTCTTTGTACTGCTGCCACCAGTCGGCTGCTTGATCTTTCAGTTGGAAGGCTGCAAACTTCACATAGTCATCTTCTTTCACGTTACTGCACTCAAAATGCTTCTTTATGTCGGTCAACCAATCCTCAGCATCAAGAGGGTCGACACAGTAACTGAAAGCTTTAGGATTGTTAGCCAGGAACTGGTTGAGAGTAGCATGGTGCTGCTGGAAGAAGTTGCCTTGGTTCATTGGAACACCCTGATTAGCTTGATTAGCTTGCATAGCTTGCATTTGCTGCATCATTTGCATCATCAACTGAGTGTTCTGAGCAGTAGTCTGCATAATTGCTCTCCAAGCCTCAGGCGGAGGAGGAGGAGAAGGAGGACGTTCCGGAACCTCTTCACCCTCTGGGTTAGCATTCGGAACCCTCTTCGGAGCCATCCTGTAAGAGATGACCACGAATCAGCAATTGATTGACAAAAGGAATAAGCTGAATCAATGGAATGAATTGCAACAAGTCTTCACAATAATCATTCGAACAATAAGAACGAATGAAATCATCCGAACAAGAGGAACGAATGATATTCTCAGTTAATTGATAACATCAGTCTTCACGAGAAGCCACATAGGGATCAAAAGGATAATAAAACAACAAGGTACAGACGGGAACAAACACAAGAGAGGAGTTTCGTTCTAACATCTTTGTGCTGAAAGCATATGAACGCGTTACGAAAAGGTTTTGCAATCCCCGGATCAGCATAGCCAAGGACCCTTTAAGATGCAACTCCTGATAGTAACATCGGTCATATAACCCCTTCACTCAATGTCGAACCCCGAACTCACTAACCTGCATTCGTTGGAAGAATGCCTACGATCTACTGGATAAAACCCACCTATAGTTTTCCGAAAGATTCCAGTTATGCAATCAGGTGTTGGGGATACACGGGAAGCACCGCGCAATCAACTCTAACCTACATCCAGGTGTATCCATCCTTCAACACATAACCAGTCTTTCTCGGAAACTGTGTACCTCGGACCTTCGAAAAGCATCCCCTATAACAAGCTATGGCAATACTCCCGAACTACCTCCCCAGTACTGGGTGATGTCGGGGTTATCTTGCCACTGACCGTATAGGGGAGATTTTCGATGTCGGCCGTCTTAAGTATTTAGTACTGCCGCGATATGCTTGTTACAATGATACCCCGAAGCTCAACTCCTTGGTAACAGGAGGCATCGAGAACAATATCCTTGTCACAAGAACATCGAAACAATCCCAGAATACTCGCGGGATTCCTAAAAAAAAATTTTTGTGCAAATTTTGAAGATAGGAGAGACAAGAGTAGACGTCAGGAGTCCTCACCAGAGAGAAAGGGATGAGAAGCAAAGAAATCCTACTCTCCGATATAATATAGGACTCAAAAAGTTTTTAGTGTGTGCCTAGACTCCACCGTCAACGGTTCGATCAAACAGTGGGGGCTCCTAGGTCGGAGAAGGCTCTGAATACCAACTTGTAATGCCCAGGATGGAGTTATACCTCCTACGTGTCGAGGCACGACTTAAAGGCATAATTCCATCCTAGAATGATCTCAAGTCTGGTAATCTTTGCACAACTCATGTAAAAGAGGGGATAGTAAACAAAAAAATAGTTGGCTTACAATCGCCACGTCACAGAATTACAGTACAAGTCTCAAACATCATACATTAAAAGTACTACAACCCTCTAAGGGCAAAAGTCAAAAGTCAAAGTACCAAACTCAGATAAATAAACCACAGGCGGAACGAATCCTAGTAAGAGACTCCACTACTGATCGTCCGGGTAGCGCACGTAGTACCGACTACGCTCTTCGTCGTACTCCCAATCCAGCTCGGTGCCATCACCTGGATAGCTCACAGCTGGACCTGCATCTGGTGTGTGAAGTAACTGTGAGCCACAGAGGACTCAGCAATCCCGTTCCCGGGTAACAGAACTATTTAAGCCTTTGGGTGAGGAAAGGCTGAAGAAAGAACAAGTCTGCAGCAGCAACTAGCATCTAGCTTACGCAAGTGAGAGCGAGAAGAGAAGGCATCGGCGAGAAGTGATCACGAAGTGATCCTAGCTACAAGCTCACAAACATAACCCCTCCGTGTTCAACTCCCGAATCCCTATTCGGAAATTGACAGTCACGGAACACACGCCGGTAGTGTATTAGTAGCATTGTGTCAAGTTTTCTACAACCGGAATTAACAAGCTCCCATCTGCCACATAACCGCGGGCACGGCTTTCGAAAGTTCAAACCCTGCAGGGGTGTTCCAACTTGACCCATTACAAGCCCACGATCCGCGGAGTCGCAACTCCAAAGTGGGAAGACCCGAGTATCCTCGGAATCCCGTGCTCAAGATATACCGAGCTAAGGTAAGGCTAATCCAGCAAATCCTCCCGGCGTGTCGACACCCTGATAGTAGCCGCACGTATCTAGGTCTCAGGACACGTCCGGATGAGCAGTACGTACAGATACCAAAGATCCCAGCGAACCGGGTGGTATCCGCAAGTGGCTCTAGTTTGGACCAACACTCAAGTCGAGCACTGGCCCAGGGGGGTTGAATTAATTAAGCCTCGGGTTAATTACTCCCTCGGAAAGGTTTTAGTTGTGTTAGGCGAATAGTACCAATGTTGGGACTTGCTGGAAAAGACTTAGCACTTAGCGGTTTATCGAGGGGGTCCCATACACCCCAACCGTGTTAGGAACGCATAATCAAGGAACATAAAACCGGCTTATACGGATCCTAACGGCATGAGTGGAACAAAACACCAAGCAAAAGGCTTAGCCTTCCACCCTTGCCAATATATAGGTGATTTCAATTAAAGCATTTATATAGTGTGATATAACCCAACCAAACTTCAACATGGAGCAAGCATCTTCGATCTTCACCTGCAACTAGCAACGCTATAAGAAGGGCTGAGCGAAGCGTACTTAGCCAAGCAACGGTTTGCATAGGTAGGGTGGTTAAACATGGCAATTGGTTACAAGTAGGAGGCTGACAAGAAGAACATGGGCATCGAGGCAAAACTATAGATCGAGACTACTAGCAATGGCAAAGATAGTAATGTTATCGGGGTTCGGTCATCTTGCCTGAAGAGAAGTCGTTCGGATCGTAAGAAGGGTCCTCGTGCTCAACCTCGTTGGAAACCTCGTGCTCAACTTCGTACTCGTTCTCAGCTTCCGGCTCTAAACAAGACAATCACACCAAGCACCAATCAACAAGATGCAATGCGCACTCGAAAAACATGAATGCATGATGGATGCACTACGGATGCACATGGAGCACGGAAAACATCACTCAAGCAAAACACCTCAAAACAAGATAACAATCTGATAATATTAATCTACACAGAAAAAACAACCAAGTTTGATATAAGATTCGCTGAAATCGGAGTTACGGGCTAAAAGTTATGCCCGAAACAAGATTTGAGCGAAAGCTGAAAATTACAGCAACATAGCAACTTTGGAGCTCAAAATAATTAAGCTACAGCACCCAAAAAGCATGGCAAAGGATTTGAACACAAACTAGACATATAGCACAGCAACTAGGTCCAAAGTGCACCCCCAACGGAGTCACGAATCAATAGCAATGATCTTGGACATATCGAACTTTGAAATAAAATTCTGGCAGCAGAATTTTATTGAAACTTTAGAGCAAAAGATAAGCATGCTACAGCCACTCAAATGGACATGTGAGGACATGAATGGAAAGACAACAATATATACTACAAGGAACAATCAAAATCCACCCCAAAACTATCATGCTTTGTCCTAGAACATCTCACGAACATGGCATCGGAACATAACAGATTTCAGACTTAGTGAAAAATCACTAAGTCCTAAAACAGCAATATCATCATAGCACACAAAAGAGCATGTTTAAGTCACCTCGAAACTAAACATGGCAAAGGGGTAAGCACCTCATCAAAATACATATGACGGTGATCCCGAAACACACAAGCATGCTTCATAGAGGTGAACACAACGATTGCAACGAGCTCAACAAGATGGCATTTCATAACAAGTGAAAACACAACATTTGAACATGGCACTTATCAACGATGATAACAAGGCAATAATAAATCTACCATGCAACCTATCACAAGCAACACGTAGTTCGTGACAAGACGAACACGTGGACATGTCATTTGCATCGTTTGGACAAACGAGCTAAAAGATATCACATGTCAAAGGTGGCATGAAAATAACACATAACAGCAGTTTTTAACATGATGCACTCTTGCAACAGCAAAACAAGTGTCTAGAAGACATCTAACATGCATGACAACAACAGGTAAAACGTAGAGGACATCTCCACGAACGTCTGGACATGCTACACGCGCAAAACGGAGCAACAGGCACAAAGTTAGAGGAGTTCAAAGTTAGCATTTCAGAACAGGATTAAAAGGACTTAGGGAATTTAGGTCAACCTTCTCAGACTCAGATCTGAACAGGAGATGGGCCGGCGGCGCGGATCCGGCCCAGGGCGGCTGGAACTGGATCCGGCCCGGAGGAGAAGGCGGCCCGGCTGCGGTGCGATGCGGTGGCGCGGCGGCGGCCCACCGCGGCGTCGGCCTGGCGGTGGCGTGGAGGGAGGCCCGCACGCGGGCGAGGCTGGTGCGGCCCAGGCTGCGGTGCAAGGCGGCCTGCGCGGAGGCGGTGCTGGGCCTCAGGGCACCCCGGCCCAGGCGAGCGCGGCGCTGGCGCTGGAGATCTGGCGCGGCTCGGCGCGGTACGGAGACGCAGAGGCGATGGGCCGGCGAGGGGGTGGAGACGGGCCGGCCGCGCGGTGTACGGGCCAGGAGCCCGGTGCGGCGAGACGGGGAAGTGGGGACCCCGGAGGCCGGCGGGGTACGGGCCAGCCCGATGCGGAGTCGCTCGGGACCCTGGCGCGGTCGGGCGACGCCCTGGCCTGGTGCGGTCGACGGATACGGCGGGACTGGCGCGAGGCGATCGCGGGGATCCGGCGGGGCGCCTCCTGGCGTTGACCTCGAACGTTGCGGCGGCGGTTCCTTCGATGGAAAA
>LR738713.1:38162207-38257837 GCA_902687465.1 Secale cereale | reverse complement strand
CACTCACAAAAAAAAAAAAAAACGACGAAAGCCCGAAAGACAAAGAACCCGGAAAGGAAATAGATGAAGCCGGAGATATATTATATACCCAAAAGGGAAAGTATTACATCCGGGGCATTACACATCAACACCACCATCAAGATCCTCCTCACCATGTCCATGTGTGAGTAGTCTTCTCCGGGGGCCGAGGGCTCGTACGTGTAGCTATGTGGTTATCTCTCTCTCCCATGATGTGATCTTCGTTGTGATCATAGGCTATATTAATCTAGGGTGATCCCATGATATTTCCCCTTCCTCTATGTATTGGATTGATGTACTCACTTGTCTTTATCTAGTATAATCCCCGAGACCAAGGTGACAGCGGTCTATTGGACATGGATTAGAAAAATATTTTCATGAGTGATTTCCTCTCTTGTGTGTTGATTGAAGATTGAGAGTCTCTTGGTGCTTGTCTTTGACTATCCTTTAGATATGTTGTGGTGATTGTGGGACTCTCTTTGGATGGCCGCGGTGACATTGGGAAATCCTTAGATTGAGAACTACGAACTTTGAGGTGTGCTTTTGTAGCCCTACATAATTCTCGTCCTCTCTTGACCACGGAGGAATGACCTCCAGGTGCGTCTCCATTGCATGTTTTATGGGAAATATGATGTGATTCGATTATGTTAATGTTGTTGGGAGTTGCCACTAGTGAAAGTATGATACCTAGGCCTTGTTTCCACCATTGCAATACCATTTGTGCTCACGTTTACCACTTGTTTGTTTTCTGCACTTTTTATTATAGATTTATATTACTTTGTTTTGCCATCCATATCACTTGCCATTTAACATCTCTTCGCTGAACTAGTGCACCTATACATCTAACAAGTGTATTAGGTGTGTTGGGGACACAAGAGACTTCTTGTATCTTAATTGCAGGGTTGCTTGAGAGAGACCATCTTCAACCTCTACTTCCCTGAGTTCGATAAACCTTAGGTCATCCACTTGAGGAAAATTGCTGCTGTCCTACAAACCTCTGCGCTTGGAGGCCCAACATAGTCTACAAGAGTAGAAGCGTGTGTAGACATCAGCCGCCGCTCGGGCGCCACATGGCTAGTTCTCATTGGCCGCGCCAGCCTCCCCGCGCCTCTTCCGGCCGGCTCCCACCGCGCCAGGCCCGGCCGCGGCCCGCCGCGAGCAGTCCCGGGCCCGACCGCCCGTGCGCCTCCCCGCTGCGTCGTTCCCGACCACGCCCCCGCAGGCCTCGTCCGCCCGCCGCCGTGGAGCTCGCCGTCCTTCCCACCGTGCGCCGCCCCACCGCTGCTCCTCCGCGTCGGCGAGCACCCGCTGCCGACCGCCTCCGACCGCTGCAGTCGGGTCTTGCCCCGCCGCGAGGTCGCCGCCGCCGTGCTCACAACAGCACGCCGCCGCCTCGAGGGTCGCCGCCGACCATGCCCTTTGCCAGATCCGGCGCGGAGCTGGCTGGATCCGCGCTGCCCCGTCGTCCTCCGGTCGCCGGTGCCCAGTTCCGCTCCTCCCCCGGCCGGATCGGACCCCGCCGCCGCCATCCCTTGCCGGCGGCCTCGTCTTCTTCAACGCCAGCCCCGAGCTCCCTTTGGATGCCCGGACATGTCCGGTTGGGACGGACATGTCCGACCCTCCTCCTCTCTGTGCCTCTGCCAGGTGGGCCCAAGAGGCCGCACCGACGGACATGTCCGACCTGACACTGGACATGTCCATCCCTCGAGGTCTATTTTCCCTCTAAGTCCTTTTCTATTAACTTCGGATGCATACTTTGGGTGGTCGTATCTTTTTGTGTGTATGTCCAAATTGTGCATATGATATGTCAAAATGATCGTGATGATGTGCTCTACACTTTATTCCATTGTGCCATGCTTGTTTGACTTCAACTAGATGCCCTAATCTCTGTTGCAAGAGTGCTACTTGTTAAAAACTGCTATTAGTTGTTAATTTGTTGCATGCTTGTGATGCTTGTAACTTTGTGCATGTTTATCCAAATGGAACATATGATATGTCAAAATGTTCATTGTGAAGTGCTCTACATGATGGTTGCTGTAGCATTCATGTTAGGTGCCATATTGCCATGTTAATCTCCATTGCAAAAGTGCATGTGGCTGTTAAGTACTGAAATTTGTTATGAGATGCTGATTTCACTTGCTCGTTGCTATTGATGTGTTTGTCTTCATGCCACATGTATAGATGTTTTAGAAGCACAATCATATGGTCTTTGCTGTGGTGCATTCATCTTTCCATGGTATGCCTCGAGGTGACTTAAACAAGCTTGTAAACATGCCATGTTGTTGTTGCTGTTTTATACTTAGTGAAAAAACTGCTAAGTCTGGAATCTGTTATAACCTGATGCTATGTTTGCTTGATGCCCCACTCAAATCCATGCTTGTTTTGGAGTGGACAATGATCATGTCTTCTTGTCCATGTTATTGTCTATCCATTCATGCCCTTACTTGCTCATAGGACCAGCTGTAGCTAATTTATTTCTTGCTGTCAAGTTGGTATAAATTTTACCTGTCATGATTTTATCAGCATGTTCAATTTGGTGAAGCTTGTTGCTATTGATCGATGCCTCCTATGGAGATGCTCTAATGGAGTTGTTTGCTGTAGGATATGTCTACTACATGTCCATGTTCTTTATATGCTTAGTAGAGTTGATATGCTTGTTGTTTTGTTCCTCTGAAGGCAGCATCATGATGATGTTTTTGCCCTCCCAGATTTTGGCTAAGTCTGGATAATTTTATTGCAACTTGCCATGCTTGTTTAATTGTGTTCCAGGAAGCTTTTGGGTGTGTTATAAGTTAATGCTTGTTAAGTAACATGTCTACTTCACATCCATGCTTCTTGTTATCATGTTTGAGTACTGTAGCCTATATATATCTTGCTCCAAAGTAGCTATCTGGCTGTTAACTCCAGCTTTGCATTGTAACTTGTTTTGCTCGTATCTTTTAGCCCATTGCTCCGTTTTGAGCGTGTCTTTTATGAAACATGTGTGATTTTGCATGTAGAAGCATAATATCATGTTGTTTTCATGTTTGGATTGTGTTTGCTTCATGTTTGGGTGCATCTTGCACCGTTGCCTTGCTTGTCTTGTTTTGCTCATATCTTCTAGGCCGTAGCTCCGAATTAATCAAACTTTATATGAAACTAGACTAGAATTTCTTGTAGATAATCATGGTGCATGTTAACCTGCTGTTTAACAACTTTAACTTAAAGTTTGCTTAGATCTGGACTAATTTCAAATTATGCATATGAGGACGTACCGGATTTGTTATGTGTAGATTTCGGCCTCATTTAAACTTGTTGGTTTGTGTTGTTCTTGTGTGCTTGATCCCTTGCCATGTTTTGCATCATATATATACTTGTCTTGCTTCATACTTGGTTGAGCATCTTGTCATGTCTTGTGTGGTGTGTTTACCGTGTTGCTTGCTTCTTCTCGTTACTGTTTGTTCCGCTGCTATCGTGAGGATTCGTTCGACTACTCGTGGTTCGTCTTCGAGGCTTCGTCTTTGTCTTCTTCATGGTTTCATTCTTCTTCCTTGCGGGATCTCAGGCAAGATGACCATCACCTTGGATACCTTTACTATCATTGCCATGCTTAGTTGTCTCGATGCTATCGTTATATGTCGCGCTACCCATCATTATTGTCAGCCCCTCTCCTTGTTGCCATGAAACCTCTAACCTTTGACACCTTCCTAGCAAACCATTGTTTGGCTATGTTACCAGCTTGCTCAGCCCCTCTTATAGCGTTGTTAGTTGCAGGTGAAGATGAAGATTGTTCCATGTTGGAACTTGTTGTTGGAATATCACAATATCTATTATTATATTAACACACCTATATACTGGGCATGGGTGGAAGGCTTGGCCTTTTGCTCGGTGTTTTGTTCCACTCATGCCACCTTAGGAGCCGATAAACCGGCATTATGTTCCTTGATTTTGCGTTCCTTACACGGTTGGGTATATGGGGACCCCTTGACAGTTTGTCTTTGAATAAAACTCCTCCAGCAAGGCCCAACATTTGTTTTAATTTTCCTCATAATAAAAACTTAACTAATCAATTAAATTTTCCTAGGGGGTCGCGCCCTCGAGGATTCTTTTCTACATAGCAGGGGGGCCACTGCTGATGGTGTTGGTCCCATACGGGTAGGCTGCGGGGCCACCTTGGGGAAACTCGAGGGCTGATTTTACTCGTAGGATGTCCCATCCGGACATGGCCTGAGACGAGATACGTGCGGCTACTATCAGGGTGTCGGCACGCCGGGAGGTCTTGCTGGACTTGTTTTACCATTGTCGAAATGTCTTGTGCACCAGGATTCCGAGCCTGATCGGATTGTCCCTAAGATAAGGGTTAATAATTATTAGTACTTCTGCTGATCGTGAGAGCTTGTGATGGGCTAAGTTGGGACACCACTGCAGGGTTATGATCTTTCGAAAGCCGTGCCCGCGGTTATGTGGCAGATTGGAATTTGTTAATGTCCGGTTGTAGAAAACTTGATAGAGGGTACGAGATAAAACACATAACTGTGTGAGTAACCGTGACTGTCTCTTTTCACTTTGAGAAGAGAACACGGTGGGGGTTATGTTTGACTCGTAGATAGTTCAGGATCTTTAGCGATCACTACTAGTTTGCGACCGTTTGCGTAGATGCTCATCTTATTCTTGTACTCGTAAGTTAGCCACCATACATATTGCTTAGCCGCTGCTGCCACCTCACCACTTTACCTCTTCCTACCCATTAAGCTTTGCTAGTCTTGTTACCCATGGTTATGGGATTGTTGAGTCCTCGTGGCTCACGGATACTACAACAACAGTTGCAGGTGCAGGTTTCCGATGACTTGACGTGAGAGCGATGTATTTGTGTTGGAGTTCTTCTTCTTCTTCTTCAGTCTTGGGTTAGGTTCCGGGTAGGCAGCTTGGGATAGCAGATGGATGTCATTGTGTTTTTCTTGTTTGCATCCGTAGTCGGATGCCTTGTATTGATGTTGTTGTATTCATGTGATTTGTATGAATGGTTGTATCCCCCATGTACGTATGTAATGGTACGATGTAATGATATCCATCTTGCTAAGCGCCCGAAATACGGTTGTGCCCCAATCACGTAAGCGTCACGTGATCGGGATAGAATCGCATCTTGGGCCTGACAAGTTGGTATCAGAGCCTCGACCGACCATAGGAGCCCCCTTGATTGATCGTAGCTTGGCCGTTGTCGAGTCTAGCAGAAAACCTTTTTGGATTCTAGTTATATCGGAGAGTAGGAATTCTGTTTACTCCTCAGTCCCTTCGTCGCTCTGGTGAGGAATCTTGACGTAGGTGTTTTAAATTACCCCTCTTCCCCTTCAATTTTTTTAGGATCACGCGGTTAGTTTTCGTTCATTGCGTTGTCAGTTCTTTCATCTGGTGCATCTCTCGTCGAGTCGATTGACCCTCCTCGTCTTTTGCTTCAATCCTCAGTTCTTTCCAACCGTTGTTGCTTTCCCCGTCCTATGTGGTCTTTTCTTTTTCCCACCCGCCCACCCTTTTTGCTTCTCGGACCGGAGTACTTAATCGAGTATCCATCCTACTCGTGTGATCCTGTGCATTCTTCCTCAGTTATTTCAACCGGTGAATTCTCTTCTAGTTCATCATTCTTCATCTCTTTTCTTTTCTGGTGAATTCTCCTCTCGTGTGACATTCCTCACCTTATTCTTCTCTGGTGGATTCAGTTCCAGTTTAGGTGCTTGTCATATCCTTTTTTTTTCACTCGGCTCAGATATTTTCCCTTTGTCTCGTTCGCCTCTCGCCATTAATCATCCCGGAGCTCCGAAGATATCTCAAGAGAGTTGTATGTATTCCAATTAATTCAAGGTGGTCACCTCATTTGAGTTTCAATCGTTCCGGTGCATTATCTCCTTTCATTCCATTTCAACGAAGTTTTCTTTTCGGTGGGCTCATAACCCACAGGTCTTTTTCCAGGATCTTACCTGACTCTTCTAATTTTCCCGGAGTGTTCTGAAACTCTTTTCAAGTGTGATGTAAGTATGGATTTCATCAGTCATGTGCCTTCTCCAAGATCGCTTTCAATTCTTTTAATCATTGGTTCAACCTTTCTTCTTTTCATTCTTCCGGAGTATTTCATGAGTTCTTTCTTTTTGTTCCTCCGTAGGCCATCATGTCAGAAGATTTCTTCGTTCTCAGTTTTCAACTTCGTCCTTTAAATATTCTTCATTGATGCCTCTTCGTTCGTCTCACATTCGTTCGGTGCTTCGTTCAAGTATTCCATAATCAGTTCACGATCTCTTCGTTCTCGTCATTCTAATTTTCCCTCAAGTTAATTATTCTCCCCGGCGATTCATTCTGTGGTATTCACTCAATTTCAATTTCTTACGGTGGTCGTTCTCTTTCATCACTCGATTTTAATTCCTCCTGGTGGTTTGTTCTTTTCTTCACTCGGTTTTAATTCTTACGGTGGTTCTCATCAAGAGTTCTTTTATGATGTTATTATATCAATTCATTCGTTTTATTCCAATTCTACGGTGTTTCACGAAGATTTTCGCAAGTTCGCGATATATCCTTCTTAATTTTTTTTTCAACGCGAATAAGTGATATGCAAATCCATTGCTTCTCATCAATTTAATTGGTGGAGGATAAGCATAACATAACTCTTATTCTTTTTATCAAGGTGATTTATTCCTTCATTCGGAGTTTATTCTTGTTGAATAAATTCTAGTTCCAAGTGCTTTAATCTTTTCTTCCCGGAGTTCAAAGTTTTCTCAGCTATCTCGTCGGAACCCCGTCTTATTCTTTTCATCCGCCATTTCTATATCATCATCCTCTTGTTACCGGAGTTCCTCATGGTGGTTCTTCATGAGATAATTCATTCATATATTCTTCTGGAGCAGCTCAGCACTCTTATTCTTGCCTCTCGAGTGCAAAAAAAAAATTCTCCGTATTCTTTTGAAGTGTATTTTTGCATTCTTTGCTCTTCTCAGCTCATCAATATTTTGGTTGCGGCATAATTCACCTCAAGTCTTGAGATGTTTTAATAAGTCCACATCAAGCTTATTCTTTTGTTGTTGATTTTCTCAACAACTTTGTTCAAGCCTTGTCTTAAAGATGTTATTTCGATTCATTCGTGGTGATACTTGTCATCTTCTTCTCCATTCTTTTAATTCAATCATTCCAATTATTCCGGAGGCATTGTCTTGTTCATTTCGTCATGTTTTATTCCATCTTTCCAAGTTCTTGTCCTATTCCATTCATGTCAACCGGTGTGCTATTTCTTTCAGTTTTAACCGAAGTGCTGCCCGAATTCCTTCGTGAAATTCATTTATTTCTCTTATTAACCGGAGTGGTTTCGAATTCATTCTTGTTCCTTCTGCTCATTTTTCGTGCCTTTCAACCTCCTTGGTTGTCGTCGTATTCCTTCTTCCTCTTGTCTAACAAAGTCTTACAACTTCGTTCTTCTTTGTTGTATCCTTTCTTTCAAGTTATTCAACCTCTCAAGGTTCTTTGATTTCACTCTTTTGTCCTCGAAGAACTTTGTTCTTCCTTTTCCTCTTCCGTCTTGTTCCTAAGATCTCGGGACGAGATCTCTTGTTAGTAGGGGAGTGTTGTGACACCCCGAGACCGATGCGCCAGGTGTCAGCCAGTTATTTGTCTTCGTTGCCATGTCATCTGCTTGCGTGTTGCATTTTGCCATGTCATCGTGTGCTTTGCATCATCGTGTTTTCAAAACTTGCATCCGCTCGAGCCCCCTTGTCCTTTCCGTTGTCTGTTCGGAGCCCAGACACACTTGCACGTGCCCGCGGCGCCTCCAAATATTTATTTTATGAGTGGCAGAAAAATGTTCTCGGAATGGGATGAAACTTGGTGTGTGCTCTTATTATAGTGTAGACAGGCCGCCTGCCAAATTTCATGGCATTCGGAGCTTGTTTGATAGCCCAACGGTTATATATAGAGGCACTAGTCGCCGGTTAAATCGTTGGACGTTTTCGGTCTCCGAAAACCTCCGCGGGCCTCTCCCTCTCTTCTCTTCCCTAAGCCCAAGACCTTCTACACAGCCCACTAATTCCCTCTAGGCCCATCCTACTCCTCCTCGCGACCGGAGCCTCACGATCGCGATCCGATGGTCTAAACGGCCCCAAAACCCCCCAAACCCTAGCCCCTAGCTATAAATGGAAGCCTTCCCTTCCATTTTTGGCAACAGACAACTCCCTCCTCGAAATCCGCACGCTCCCAGCCTCCTCCCACCTTCTCCTCGTTTTCCGCCGCCGGCCGCCGCACGGCACCACGTGGCTAGTTCTCATTGGCCGCGCCACCGCCACCTCAACGCGGGGCCCGCCCGTCAGCCTCCCCGAGCCTCCTCCGGCCGGCTCCCACGGCGCCAGGCCCGGCCGCGGCCTGCCGCGAGCCGTCCCGGGCCCGACCGCCCGTGCGCCTCCCCGCTGCGTCGTTCCCGACCACGCCCCCGCAGGCCTCGTCCGCCCGCCCGCCGTGGAGCCCCGCCGCCGTGCAGCTCGCCGTCCTTCCCATCGTGCGCCGCCCCACCGCTGCTCCTCTGCGCCGGCGAGCACCCGCTGTCGACCGCCTCCGACCGCCGCTGTCGGGTCTTGCCCCGCCGCGAGCCCGCCGCCGCCGTGCTCACAACAGCACGCCGCCACCTCGAGGGTCGCCGCCGACCACGCCCTTTGCCTGATCCGGCACGGAGCTGGCCGGATCCATGCCGCCCTGTCGTCCTCCGTTCGCCGGCGCCCAGTTCTGCTGCTCCCCCGGCCGGATCGGACCCCGCCGCCGCCATCCCTCGCCGGCGGCCTCGTCTTCGTCAACGCCGGCCCCGAGCTCCCTTTGGATGCCCGGACATGTCTGGTTGGGACGGACATGTCCCACCCTCCTCCTCTCTGTGCCTCTGCCAGGTGGGCCCGAGAGGCCGCACCGACGGACATGTCCGACCTGACACCGGACATGTCCATCCCTCGAGGTCTATTTTCCCTCTAAGTCCTTTTCTGTTAACTTCGGATGCATACTTTGAGTGGCCATATCTTTTTGTGTGTATGTCCACATTGTGCATATGATATGTCAAAATGATCGTGGTGATATGCTCTACAGTTTGTTCCATTGTGCCATGCTTGTTTGACTTCATCTAGATGCCCTAATCTCTGTTGCAAGAGTGCTACTTGTTAAAAACTGCTGTTAGTTGTTAATTTGTTGCATGCTTGTGATGCTTGTAACTTTGTGTATGTTTATCCAAATGGAACATATGATATGTCAAAATGTTCATTGTGAAGTGCTCTTGTCGGGACCCCGATTCTAAGTCACACCGGTCTAGCATGTAAAACACCATATCACTTTGCGACCTCACACACGGTATCCCCACGGGTGCCACCTTACCTGGCCCGGGACCGTTTGCGCATTTTGGCTCACGTATATGATAGTGTCGCTAGCATCCATATGACAGAGAACCAGGGCTGACATGACTATTTATAATCCCAAGGTGGCGCTAACTTACAGGGACAGGCATACATGACCCAGCGACGAACGTGTCGGTCATCAACGTATGAACCCAAGTCGTAGCAAGCTACAAGGACTTAAAGGAACAACTCGTGACATTTCCCCAAAGGGACAGACACAGGAACGAAGAAGGACACATGCCGGCCAGCCTAAGTGTTCCGGAGCAGTAGCAAGCTACCAAGGTTCAGTGGAAGCACTAGGAGACATTTGCCCATAAGAGAGGCTACCAAGAGGAAACAACTAGGTTGTCGGATCCCACACATACCAAGCATTTCAATAACATACACACAATATGCTCGATATGCGCAAATACAACATGGCATCACAACAAGACTCTATGAAACAAAGTATTTATTCATTATGCTCCGAGGAGCCAGATATTACAAACATGAGTCTCATGACCCAACATTCAGAGCATACAAGCAACAAGCAGAAGCATAACATGTCTGTGTACAGACAACGACAAAAGAAAAAGGCTGAAGAGCCTGACTATCTACAACACTCGTACAAGATCGTAGATGAGGTAACAAGTTACTTGTCGAAGTCCAAGCGGAACTACTAGCGAGACAGAAGTCTCATCTGCAAAACATAAATTAAACAAACATGAGTACAAAGGTACTCAGCAAGACTTACATCAGATCCTATCATACATGCACTTGTATCAAGAAGGCAAAGTGGGGTTTAGTTGCAGCAAGCCAGCTTTGACTCAGTGGCTATCCTGTACTAAGACTGCTGGTAACTCTTTGAGGTGGCGCACACGAGTCCACTAATCACCACTCAATACACCACTATGGATTCATCCCCGTCTCCCTACGAGAAGGCCATCCATAGCACTCACACTTGTCTTGAGTATTTTAGAGTATCCACTTCCAGTTGTCTATGTACCACGTAAGCATCCAAGAAGTCCATAACCGTGGACCCGACTATTCGAATAGATCATGAAAAACCCTGCAGGGGTGTACTTCTTCACACACGCCCTCACCACTTACCGCCATGTACACGTCGTGAATCTCGGCAACCTTCAAGCGGAAGCCTAGCGAGGGTGTCGGCCACGACCTGACTAACCACACAAGTCTCTAGTCCAGGTTTATCGCCTATTCGGGTTCCATCCGCAAGGGAGTCCGGCCGAGGTTTCCATCACGGCCCCAAACGATGTGTATAGGGTTCCCGAGCCCACCATCCGGGTGCTACTCGGTACACCGGGCCACGTGTGCCTAGTCTGTCCCAAGCCCACCCTGCCGGGTGCCACTTGGTAGAGAAATAAGACTACCTAGAAACACTAGAAACTAGTTGAGACTCCCGGATAGAGACCAAGTTGATTAATAAGTCGAGAGGGGCACTTAAGCATTCCAATGTGTGGTAGTAGCTAGTCATTGGACAACATACACAGAACTCAGTGCTTAAAGACGGTTCCAGTGAGACAACCCACCATGTACTCCTACATGGCCTCTCACCGCTACCTTTACCAAAACGTGTTCACACACTTAACTCTCAGCATCAGAACATATCACTGCACTCCAATTCATTCCCAATGAATCAGACCCGACACACTCTAAGCAATAGCAAGCAAGGCATGGTAAGAACACAACATGGCTTCAATCAACTCCTACACATGCAGAGGAATGGGTTTCAACTATTTACTGTGGCAATGACAGGTCATGCAGAGGAATGGGTTCAACTACCGCAGCATAAAATTGCAGTTGAATCGTTGTTGTCCTAATGCAATAACAGAGAGCAGGAGCAAGAGAGTGGGATTGTATCAGAAAGAACAAAGGGGTTTTGCTTGCCTGATAGATCAACAGGGGGGGGGCACTTCTCCTCTGACAGGTACTCTGGAACGGTCTCCGGAGCAGGATCTATCGAGAAGGACGGTGCCAACAATCAAACACAAACATATGCAACAATATGATGCATGAATATGGCATGAAGATATGATGTTTTTTGAGCTAATGCAACTAGCATTTATTTGGTTGAAGTCCATTTGAACCAAGGGTTCAAATGCAACTCCAAATTAAGCATTTAAAAATGCCATTTGTGTCTTTTCATATAATCAGTAGGTATAACTTCATTTGTCATGCATGAAATTGGTACAGATGGATAGATTGAATTTTTCTGATAAATCTTCATATATAAATTATTTCATTCTGAGCTATGGTTCAATTTCTGTGATTTTTTGAAGTTAAATCAATTTCTGAAATAAATAAATCATTTAAGATTTATTTAAATCCCATAAATGGATTACCGCGTCAGCATGACCAAAGCATGACGTCAGCAGGTCAACCAGGCTGACCAGAGTCAAACCTGACAGTGGGGTCCACTGGTCAGTGACTCTACTAATTAACTGAGTTTAATTAGTGCTAAACTAATCCTAACCAAAATGTCAGCAGGGCTGGGCCCACATGTCAGTGGCTATACTAATTAACTAAATTACTTAACTAACACTAAACGAGGTCAACTAACTGAGGGGGGGGGGAGACCCACCTGTCATTGACCCACAGGGTCAAACGGTCAGCGGGGTCAAACCCCGCCAGCGTTAAGCCGCCGGCAGCAGCAAACGCGGCGGAGGGAGTCAGAAACGCCGCTCCGGCGACCATTTGGGCGACGGAAAGCACCTACGGGCTGCGGAGCCTTGTCCACATCGATCTAAGCCAACGGGAGGCTGCGGGGGCGCCGGAGTTGGCCGGAGCAAAGCTCGCGGCGGCGCCGGAGTTCGGGTGGTGGTGGGGTTGGCACTGCGGGGCACGGGGAGGCCAGAGGAGATGTGCTACGGGCTCGTGGAGAGCCGCTGAGCACGCTGGTGTGCTCGCGTGCGAGCAGCAAGGGCCGTGGCCACGTCGACGACGAGGCACGGCGGCGGTGAGGTCTCGGCCTCGGCGGGGAACGGGGCTGGAGCTCGCAAGGATGAGGGGGAGAAGAGGGGTTCGACGCGGAGGCTCACAGCGAGTCGAACGGTGGTCTCAGCAGGCTCGGGGAGGCGGCGGAGACGGCGTAGGGTCGACTGCGATCTCCGGCGCTGGAGGTTGAAGAAGACGGCGGTGACAGCTCCTTAGGGCATCCGGCGACGCGTGGCTCGACGGAGAGGTGGAAGACGACGTGGCGGAGCTCTCGGGCATGTTGGCTGGCCGTGGAGTGGTCTGTGGTCACGGCAGCGGCAAGCGGCGGCGACGGCGACGTTCGGTGGTGCGAGAGAGAGAGCGAGGGAGAGGAGGGGAAGCCACGGTGAGTGTGCGAGACGGCCGGGGCGTTGCGTGGCGTCTTCCAGGGCGTCCAGAGCGGCGAGGGGGAGGGCAGGCAGGCAGGGAGGAGGTGGCAGCCATGCGCTCGGCGGTGGCGCGTGCCCGTGCCTCTTGTCGTCGCGAGGAGGACGACGACTGGCAGATGGTCCGGCCCAGCTAGGCTGCACAGCGCCAGGCCAGCAAGGGGCCCAGGTAAGAACTTTCCTTTTTCTTTCTGTTTTCTATTTCAGTAATTCTGTTTTGATTTAGTTTCTAAACTAAAACATTTATTTTCTTCTGACACTTTTTTTGCAGGGACCTAAGGAATTAATCCAAAGCCCCTCACAATAAAAATCAGAATTTTGGACATATATAAAAAATATAATAAATATATATCCAAGGCAAATAGTTATTGCATTAATTCCAAATGCCCAAAATAAATATTTATGAGCTCCTAAAATATTGGTTTGAATTTTACCTCTGACCAATATTTCCAGAGAGAAACATGAACATTTTCTTGGACCCTTTTGGAGCAATTTTTATCTGGGTCATTTTTCAAAAAGGTTTCTTAGGGTTTCACAAGTCCCCATTTCAAATTCATTTGAAATTTAAACATGATGCAAACACCAAGCTAGCCTTGTGCATACCAGAACTAGGGTTGTGACAACTCGCCCCCACTCGAAAGAATCTCGTCCCGAGATTCAGGAGTCGGCGGAAAGAAAGTGGGGTACTCCAGTCGGAGACGATCTTCTCGCTCCCATGTAGCTTCTCTCTCGGAATGATGAGACCACTATACCTTGAGAAACTTGATGTTATGACGTCGAGTGACACGCTCTGCTTGATCCAGAATGCGAACGGGGTACTCCCGGTATGTGAGGTTATTTTGGAGATCAAGCGTTTCGTGGTCCACTCCGCGGATGGGATCCGAGAAGCAACACCTGAGTTGAGAGACGTGGAAGACATCATGTACTCGAGAAAGATGTGGGGGTAGTTCCAACTGGTAGGCAACCTCTCCTCGTTTGGCGAGAATGCGAAAAGGACCAATGTAACGAGGAGCCAACTTGCCCTTGATACCGAAACGACGGGTACCCTTCAAAGGGGTAACCCGAAGATAAGTTTGTCGCCAACTTCATAAGACACTTCCTTATGATGACGATCATACTGGCTTTTTTGATGAGATTGAGCTGTTTTCAAATTCTCAGGAATGATGCGAACTTGCTCTTCTGCTTCCTGGATCATATCCGGTCCAAAGAATTGTCTTTCACCGGTTTCTGACCAGTTCAAAGGTGTTCGACATCTTCGTCCATAGAGTATCTCAAAAGGAGCTTTCTTGAGACTGGATTGATAGCTATTGTTATAAGTAAACTCGGCGAAAGGAAGACATTTCTCCCAACCCATACCGAATGAGATTACGCAAGCTCTAAGCATGTCTTCGAGAATTTGGTTGACCCGTTCCACGTGACCACTTGACTGAGGGTGGAAAGCGGTACTGAAGGAAATATGGGTGCCCATGGCAGTCTGGAAACTCTCCCAGAAATGAGAAGTGAAAAGACTACCACAGTCTGAATTGATCTCTAGTGAACACCATGAAGTGACACTATTCGAGAAATATACAAGTCAACGAGCTAACTAGCAGTGATACTCTCTCAAACAGGTAGGAAGTGAGCCACTTTAGACAGACGATCAGTGACTATGAAGATAGCATTATTCCCTCTCTTGGTCCTGGGAAAACCAGTGATGAAGTCCATACCAACTTTATCCCATTTCCACTCAGGAATAGCTAAAGGCTGAAGGGTGCCAGCAGGTCTTTGATGTTCTGCCTTAACGCGACGACAAACGTCACATTTAGCAATGAACTCAACAATTTCTCTCTTCATCCTAGTCCACCAAAACCTCTGGCGTAGGTCCTGATACATCTTAGTACTACCGGGATGAATCGTGAGAGGAGATTCATGAGCCTCCTTCAGGATCAGTTGTCGCAGATGTTGTTTCTTGGGAACCACCAAGCGATTCTCAAAGAACACAACACCCCGATCATCCATAGAGAAACATCCGCCAACTCCCTTCTTAATGTTTCTCTTGATGTGGGTAACACCCCTATCAAACTTCTGGTCAGCAATGATCTGATCCTCAAGGTTAGGTTTCACCACCAAGGTAGAAAGTTATCCGTGAGGAGCAATGTGAAGGTTAAACTTACATAATTCCTCATGGCGAAGTGGTTGGCCCTGCTGCAACATGAGATTGTTGCAATATGACTTACGACTTAAAGCATCAGCCATGACATTGGCCTCGCCTGGAGTGTAAGTAATCCCCAAGTCATAATCTAAGATCAACTCCAACCAACGTCTTTGCCTAAGGTTCAAATCTGGCTGGGTGAAGATATACTTAAGACTCTGGTGATCGGTGGAGATCTCGCAACGATTACCAAGAAGATAATGTCGCCATGTCTTAAGTGCATAGACTACAGCTGCAAGCTCTAGATCGTGTGTAGGATAATTTTCCTCATGTGGATACAACTGTCGAGATGCATAGGCAATCACATGACGATCTTGCATAAGAATGCAACCTAGTCCCTGTCGTAAGGCATCACAGTAGATAACAAAGTCCTTAGTGAAATCCGGTGGCACAAGTATGGGAGCAGAAGTCAGACGTCTTTTCAGTTCCTGAAAACTGTGCTCACACTGTGGGGACCACTCAAACTTTTTATCTTTCTTGAGAAGTTCCGTGAGAGGTTTGGCCACTTTAGAGAAGTTCTCAACAAAGCGGCAACAATAGCTGGCTAGAACAAGGAAACTCCTAACTTGTTTAACTGTTTCAGGTGGAGTCCAATCAAGAACGGCCTGAACTCTATCGGGATTGACATCAATGCCCTTACCAGAGATTACGTGGCAGAGATAGGTCACTTCTGGCAACCATAATTCACACTTGGAGAACTTGGCATAAAGGCGGTGTTCTTTGAGTTTTTCCAGCACAAGTCTAAGATGTTCGGCATGCTCTTCCTCGTTCTTCGAGTAGATAAGAATATCATCGAGGTAAACCACGACGAACTTATCTAAGTACTCCATGAAGATCGAGTTCATCAAGCGGGAGAATGTGGCTGGAGCATTGGTTAGATCGAAGGACATGACGGTGTACTCGTACTAGCCATAACGAGTGACAAAAGCCGTCTTAGGAATGTCTCCGTTTCTGATCTTGATTTGGTGGTAGCCTAACCTCAAATCCATCTTGGAGAAGACTGAGGATCCAGCGAGCTGATCATATAGGTCGTTGATCCTGGGGAGCGGATACTTGTTCTTTATCGTGACCAAATTAACGGGACGATAATCTACAACCATCCGATCCGTACCATCCTTCTTATTGACGAAGAGGACAGGACAAGCCCAAGGAGAAGAACTAGGACGGATGAAACCCTTTCGCAAGGACTCATCAAGTTGTTCCTTAAGCTCAGCTAGTTCTAGGGGTGCCATCTTGTAAGGTCTCCTAGAAATTGGAACAGTTCCTGGGATAAGATCTATGACAAACTCTACATCCCTGTCAGGTGGAACACCTGGTAGTTCCTCTAGAAAGACATCCGGAAAATCACGGACTACTGGGATATCTTCAAGGTCTGGGAGGGGGCTCGCATTAAGAGAATAGAGTTGACGCTTTGCAACTCTAGTGGAGACAGTGACTATCTTACCAGATGGGTGTGTAAGCTGAACAGACCTAGGGTAACAATCAATCTTGGCATGATGAGCTGTCATCCAGTCCATACCCAAGATGATGTTAATATCCGAAGACTTGAGGGCTATAAGTGAGGCAAGGAATACAAGTCTGTCAACAAGGATTCCATTACCATGGCTTATTCTGGTAGTTTGCCATCTAGACCCTAGGGTTTGGATTTCAAGCGGAGTTGGCATATCACAAAATGACATGTCGTGCAAATGGGCATAGCCTTCAGAGATGAAGGAGTGAGATGCTCCGGTATCGAACAGAACCGAAGCTAGATGGCAATTGACAAGGAGTGTACTAAGAACGACATTTGGATCATCATGAGCGTCTTTAGCTGAGACGTGATGCACATGTCCATGTTTAGTGGGAGCTGGATTGGCACTAATCGTCTTGCGTGGTGGCTTACCACGAAGAACGGAATTCTCGGGCTGGGGTGGGGTAAGACTGGCCTGAGGGCAGTCACGTGCATAGTGTCCTGGCTTTCCATAGGTGAAGCAAGTCCCTGAGGTAGGACGTGGACCCGCATTGACAAGCGGTTTACCAATAGGCTTGGGTGGAGCATAAGACTGAGCTGGATGAGGCACCTCATAGGATGGCCTCGGTGAATATCTGGGTGGAAGAGCGAAGTTTGGAACCCAAATCCGGCGCTTCTGGGAACTAGTGCCTGAGCAAGATCCCAAATCACGGTTGTGCTTACGAGACTCCTCGTAAGTGAGCTGAGCGGTCTCTGCATTGATGGCCTTGTACACAAGAGCCTGTAATGTATTGTAATGATGCAAGTGAAGATCACAACGCAGTTTGGGGTTGAGACCCTTCCGGAACCTAGCCTGCTTCTTGGCGTCCGTGGACACTTCTTCTGTAGCATAGCGGGCGAGGTTTTCAAATTCTCTACTGTAAGCATCAACAGCCATCTTAGCCTGGGTAAGACTACAGAACTCTTCTCTCTTGCGATCGATGAGGGCTTGAGGAATGTGATGCTCGCGAAAAGCCTCAGTGAAATCTCTCCAGGTAGGAATCTAGCCAGCTGGAATCATGGCCTCATAGTTCTGCCACAAAAGACTAGTAGGACCTTCCAGGTGATATGTGGCATAGATGACCTTATCACCTTCAGCTACGTTCGCAGAACGCAGCTTTTGAGTGATACTACGGAGCCAGTCATCTGCATCGAGCGGCTTAATGGGATGATGGAAGGTGGGTGGTTTTAGACGAATGAAGTCATGGATGGTCGCTGACTCTTTGCACTGATGTGTGGTGTTCTCCTCAATACGTGCCAACAAATGGTTAGACTCTCGCTTGTTCCTCTCCATCTCTAACATGACCTCTGCCAACGAAGGCTGGTCGGGATGATCCTCCTCATCCCTACCACCTCCGTGGTTCTTTCTACGAGCAACTGAACTTCGGGTAACTGACGACATCCTGAGAAATGAAACCAAGGACGGAATCAGCATCAACTAGGCTGTAGAAGGTAGGACAATAAATGGGTAGCTCTCGAACTCCTAGGATAATTCCGGCAGCATAACGACAGCGAAATGCTCAAAAGAGTCATCCTGCAATGATAGGGCAGTACCATACTCAACAACATCACTCAAGGTTCTGCGATAGTACTAAACAATCTACACCAGAAAAACTAGAAAACTGGAGTATGACGCTCATCAAACAATCCTATGGGACTACAGAATAGTATCTTGTGATCCTGATAGACGGAAGAGAAAGCCTAGTTCCTTAATCCCGTAGGAAAGATAAGATGACTCAGATCAGAAGGGCATAAGGTACAAGGAGTAAAAGAGCCTTACGTTCCCTTCCATAATCAATTCCCTTATATAACTAAAGAATTTCTAGACTCAACTTCGACTAGTTTGGCTTGGTAATCCTACAGGCAGTCAGGCTCTGATACCAAAGCTGTCGGGACCCCGATCCTAAGTCACACCGGTCTAGCATGTAACACATCATATCACTTTGCGGCCTCACGCACGGTATCCCCACGGGTGCCACCTTACCTGGCCCAGGGCCGTTTGCGCATTTTGGCTCACGTATATGATAGTGTAGCTAGCATCCATATGACAGAGAACCCGTGCCGACATGACTAGTTATAATCCCAAGGTGGCGCTAACTTACAGGGATAGGCATACATGACCCAGCAACGAACGTGTCGGTCATCAACGTATAACCCAAGTCGTAGTAAGCTACAAGGACTTAAAGGAACAACGCGTGACATTTCCCCAAAGGGACAGACACAAGAACGAAGAAGGACACATGCCGGCCAGCCTAAGTGTTCCGGAGCAGTAGCAAGCTACCAAGGCTCAGTGGAAGCACTAGGAGACATTTCCCCATAAGAGAGGCTACCAAGAGGAAACAAGTAGGTTGTCGGATCCCACACATACCAAGCATTTCAATAACATACACACAATATGCTCGATATGCGCAAATACAACATGGCATCACAACAAGACTCTATGAAACAAATTATTTATTCATTAGGCTCCGAGGAGACAGATATTACAAACATGGGTCTCATGACCCAACATTCAGAGCATACAAGCAACAAGCGGAAGCATAACATGTCTGAGTACAGACAACTACAAAAGAAAAGGCTGAAGAGCCTGACTATCTACAACACTCGTACAAGATCGTAGCTGAGGTAACAAGCTACTTGTCGAAGTCCAAGCGGAACTACTAGCGAGACAGAAGTCTCATCTGCAAAACATAAATTAAACAAACATGAGTACAAAGGTACTCAGCAAGACTTACATCAGATCCTATCATACATGCATTTGTATCAAGAAGGCAAAGTGGGGTTTAGTTGCAGCAAGCCAGCTTTGACTCAGTGGCTATCCTGTACTAAGACTGCTGGTAACTCTTTGAGGTGGCGCACACGAGTCCACTAATCACCATTCAATACACCACTATGGATTCATCCCCGTCTCCCTACGAGAAGGCCATCCATAACACTCACACTTGTCTTGAGTATTTTAGAGTATCCACTTCCAGTTGTCTATGTACCATGTAAGCATCCAAGAAGTCCATAACCGTGGACCCGGCTAATCGAATAGATCATGAAAAACCCTGCAGGGGTGTACTTTTTCATACACGCTCTCGCCACTTACCGCCATGTTGATACGTCCAAAGCGTATCTATAATTTCTGCTTGCTCCATGCCTCTTTTGGGTGATATTGCTATGATATTTATACACTTCCATACACTTTTGATCATATTTGGACTAACCTATTAACTCAGTGCACCCTAGTGCCAGTTTCTGTTTTCTGCTGTTTTTGTATTTCAGGTTTTCCCATTACAAGAACTGCCCGAAAAATCCCGGAAAAAATATATAAAAAATCAGCGTTCCAGAAGCTTCCTTGCGGCCAAAGTAGGGCCAGAGGGGGGCCACAGGGGCTCCAGGCGGCCTGCCCACGCGGCCCCCCTCCTGGCCGCGCCGGGGGGGCGCCTGGGCCCCCCTTAGCTCCCCTGGCAACCCCCTTTGGCATATATTTACACCGCGTCGCAGAAACCCTGATTCCAGACCCCTTTTCTCCTGACGCAATCCCGATCTCCGCCGCCATCGCCATCAAGCTTCGGGGGACCAGAATTCCTGTGCCGGCACCCTACCGGGACGGGGAAGTGCCCCCGGATTCATCTCCATCGACGTTGCTTCCTCCCTCCATGATGCGGGAGTAGTTCCTCCTCGAGGCTGAGGTTTCTACCAGTAGCTATGTGGTCAATTCTCTCTCCCATGATGTGATCTTCGTTGTGATCATAGGCTATGTTAATCTAGGGTGATCCCATGATATTTCCCCTTCCTCTATGTATTGGATTGATGTACTCACTTGTCTTTATCTAGTATAATCCCCGAGACCAAGGTGACAGCGGTCTATTGGACATGGATTAGAAAAATATTTTCATGAGTGATTTCCTCTCTTGTGTGTTGATTGAAGATTGAGAGTCTCTTGGTGCTTGTCTTTGACTATCCTTTAGATATGTTGTGGTGATTGTGGGACTCTCTTTGGATGGCCGCGGTGACATTGGGAAATCCTTAGATTGAGAACTACGAACTTTGAGGTGTGCTTTTGTAGCCCTACATAATTCTCGTCCTCTCTTGACCACGGAGGAATGACCTCCGGGTGCGTCTCCATTGCATGTTTTATGGGAAATATCATGTGATTCGATTATGTTAATGTTGTTGGGAGTTGCCACTAGTGAAAGTATGAAGCCTAGGCCTTGTTTCCACCATTGCAATACCATTTGTGCTCACGTTTACCACTTGTTTGCTTGCCGCACTTTTTATTACAGATTTATATTACTTTGTTTTGCAATCCATATCACTTGCCATTTAACATCTCTTCGTCGAACTAGTGCACCTATACATCTAACAAGTGTATTAGGTGTGTTGGGGACACAAGAGACTTCTTGTATCTTAATTGCAGGGTTGCTTGAGAGAGACCATCTTCAACCTCTACTTCCCTGAGTTCGATAAACCTTAGGTCATCCACTTGAGGGAAATTGCTGCTGTCCTACAAACCTCTGCGCTTGGAGGCCCAACATAGTCTACAAGAGTAGAAGCGTGTGTAGACATCAAGCTATTTCTGGCGCCGTTGCCGGGGAAGTGAGTGCTTGAAGGTATATCTTTAGATCTTGCAATTAAATCTTTTCGTTTCTTGTTTTTAGTTTCACTAGTTATGTTTATGGAAAACCGTGCTATTGGATCGTTGCTTGCGGGAAGACGCCCCACACCTGTGGTGGT
The DNA here is from genome assembly GCA_902687465.1 of Secale cereale. Lineage (NCBI taxonomy): Eukaryota > Viridiplantae > Streptophyta > Magnoliopsida > Poales > Poaceae > Secale > Secale cereale. The sequence goes on along the minus strand of LR738713.1, from coordinate 38,236,681 downwards.
TGCTCCCCCCCTACTGAAATTGTGCCCTATAAAATACCAGCTGTTATTATTGATTATGTTTTGGCTAATCGTTATGCAGGAGACAGACATCCCGGTGAACACTTGCTATATCTGTCACAACTATGTTCATTATTTAAGCTTGCAGGTGTATCAAGGGAGTTTGTCATGAGGAAATTGTTCGCCGTATCACTTATAGATAAAGCTTCAGATTGGTATAAGCTTCTCGATAACTCGCACTTGCTTGATTGGCAAGAGCTTATGTCTCTCTTTTACTCCAAGTTTTATCCTCTTCATGAAGTCCATGAGAATAGGAATTATGTTTATAATTTCTATCCTCATGACGGAGAGAGCATAGCTCAAGCTTGGGGGAGACTGAAAATGTTAATGCTAAAATGTCCTGACCATGGGCTCCCCAAAGATATGATTATTACTAATTTCTATGCGAGGCTCTCTCGACAGGATAAATATTTGCTCGATGCCTCCTCTATGGGTTCTTTCACAAACAAAAAGATTGATGCTAAATGGGAACTCCTTGAAAGAATTCAACGCAACACTGCAGATTGGGAGATCGACAAAGGTAAAGAGTCAGGTATAGTTTATGAGTATGATTGCATTAAGTCCTTTGTTGAAACTAAAAGTTTTAATAAGTTTAGTGCTAAATTTGGGCTTGATTCTCAACTCCTTGTTGATTTCCTCAAATCTTTTGCTTCACATCTTAATATGCCTAAGGAGGATTGGAACAAGCATCATGAACCTTTTAAAGAGATTTGCAAAGAAAATGAAATTGTTCATGATGATTGCAACATGCATGATCCAATTCCTAAAAATGAAGTTTTATATAAGCATGTTAATTTTTGTGGAGTGGATAGACCTTGTGAAAGGCCTATGATTGAAGAAGAGAAGTATTGTAAGCAACATAAGCATGAAAGAACAATCACTTGGGTCAGAGATTTAAATGAAATTGCTAGAGAATTGTGTGACCTTTATCCTTTTACTTGTGAACTTTGCTGTATAGAAGGTCACTTTAATTTTCAATGCATGAACTTTCAAAACATAACTGTTAACCAGTTGTGTGATAACATGATCACCTCTGATCTTTATGATGAGCTTATGTTATTTTTGATGTGTGAGGAGTTATTAGAAAAGACTTCTTGGCTAGATGTTAATGCCATAGGAATAAAAAACACTTTGCAAAATTGCCATCTCTATTGTGTTGTTAATTGCCATGAAAATGATTACATAAGTAAGATTAGAAGGGAGGGAACTTTACCAAAGTATAAAAATGTCTCTTATATTTCGGCTAATAAAAAGGAGAGTTTCTCCCAAGTTTCCCCTATTTTTTCTAATGATAAACCAGGATATGGGGAGAAGCTTCATCTCCAACCACCCCCTCCTAAGGTGAAGAAGAGGAAAAAGAAGAGGAGGAGGAAGAGGAGCAAAAAGGAAGAAGAATGGGTATCAACCTGGCCTGAGCATATTCCTCCCATCAACTTTTATCCTAACGGTTGTAAGTTTAAAGAAGAAGGTGAAGTCCATTGCCTTAATTATCATCTTGATGATACATCCGTAGGTACTATTGAAGATGATTTTGATTATGATATGCATGTTACTTATTGTGATTGGGAAAATGATGATAATGCTGCTTATGACCTTGAAAATCTTTTTGGTACCAACTCTGAAAGTGATGATATGGAAAGCTCTAAGCTTGGGGATGATAGGATTGCAAATCCTTTACCCACTAGTGATGTGACAATTGATAATTCTTTTGCTAGTAAGAATAAAGACAACATGTTTACAAATATAGTTGCTAGCAATGATAATGCTCTTCTCTACTATGATGATGTTATAACTCCAATCTATAGTGATTATAAAGGTACCTATGACATAAGGAGAAATTATCCTTATGAAACTTGTCATAATCATGGAGGGAATTACTCCCTTGTTGAACACCACCCTCCTAATACACAATTAATCTATAGTGTTCAAGTTGTTTATGATAGTCCTACTCCCACTATTACCAATGAGAAAGATTATGCTTATGTGGAGAGTAAGAGTACCTTTTTGCATGTGGATCATGATAACAATGCTTTATGTGATGCTTATATTGTTGAGTTCATCCATGATGCCACTGAAATTTATAATGAGAGAGGGAGACTTGGTTCTAAATATCTTAATAATAAGAAGTTTCCTCTCTTTATGGTGAATATTTTGAAGTTATGCTTGTTTTGCCTTCCTATGCTAGTTGCTTTGTGCTTCAATGAATTATTCTATTGCAATATTCCTATGCATAGGAAGCATGTTAGGCTTAAATGTGTTTGTTATTTGCTTCTTGATGCTCTCTTTTGTTCTTCAACTCTTATTCCTACGAGAGCATCATTAAAGTCTTATGCCTAGCTTAAAGGCATAAAAGAAAGCGCTTTTGGGAGGCAACCCACAATGAATAAAATTTTATTTTGCTTTTGTTGTGTCTTGATGTTGTTACTACAGTAGCATCATCATTGTATCTTTACTTTTCAGCTTTGTGCCAAGTGTAGCCTCTGATTGCAAGAAAGTTCAAAAGTTGTGACGTGCTGTCCAGGAAACAGATTCTGTCCTTGGATAGAAAAATTCGTATAAAATCACCAGATCATCTTTTCGGTCTGAATTTTTTTCGAAAGCGTGCTCTATACAATTGTCTTTCGGGCGTCTGTTCTGAGTTTTTTGATTTGAGTTGCAGAAGTGCCCCGAAAAAATCATTTACTACCTGCTGGTCTGTTTTTCACAGATTCTGTCCTGTTTTGCCTTTCCTTCATTTTGCAAACCTTGAGCTTGCTTTTTCTTTGCAAAAACCTTTTGGCAATCTTGAGAAACAGTAGACCTTCAAGAATATCCTTATTTCCAGCAATGAACAATTATTTTATTATGGGTACTAACCTTGCTAATCAGATTATGATGAGTTATGTATGAAGGGAGTTTTCAAGTGTGCGAGGGAAGATGATAAAAAGATTCAGGAGTGTCAAACGCTCAAGCTTGGGGATGCCCCCGTGCACCCCCAAGAAATATTCAAGAAGACTCAAGCGTCTAAGCTTGGGGATGCCCCCGTGCATCCCCTTCTCCATCAACATTATCAGTTCGTCTTTCGTTCCACTATATTTTTATCACTTCATGTGTTATGTGCTATGCTTGGAGCGTCTTGCTTTTAGTTTCCTTTTTAGTTTTCTTTAGCTTTTCATAACGAGTCGGAAGTCAGCTTTCTTTGTGTGGGAGAGAAACACCCTCCACTTCTACCTAGAACATAACATAGAATTTTCATGTCTATCTTTGCTGTGTGTGTTCTTTGTCTTTCAATAGCTACTATCATGCTTAGCTCTTAGTTTTCATGCTTATCTTTTTAAAGAGCTTTTGTTTAGTTGGTTGCTTGAACTCTCTTTAGTTATCATGCTTATCTTATTAAGAGAGTTTGCTTTTGTTGCATTGGTTGATATGTCTATGATAAAAATGCTACGTGCATAATGGCGCTTAGTAATTCATGTTTTCTTATGGTTAGTCTCAAATAGCTGGGGGGTTCCCAATGTGTTATTGGAGTACCAACATGATTTGTTTGCCTATGATGTGGTATGGTTTAGTAATATCTTCCTTCAAGAATTTATTTTGATTGACTTGGCGTATGGTCACGCATATTTAAGACTGTAAAGAAAGTCTGTCAAGCCTTGATGATCTTTTATTTCTGAGTAGCGATATAACTTCCATGCCTAATTCAATGTTGCTTTGTCGCTCTGCATGATTATGACCGTCATTGCTCTCTTAGTTGGTCGCTCCCAGTCTTTTGCTAACCTTCGCCTGTACTAAGCGGACTGACTGCTTGTGCATCCAAAATCCTTTAAACCAGTTATGCCATATGAGTCCACCATACCTTCCTATACATGGTATTTACCTGCCATTCCTAACGAAGACTTTCATGTGCCATCTCGAAATTATTCAAATAATTGCATTTCTATTTTGTGCCCCTGTTTTAGCTCATGAGGAAGTAGTAGTTAATTCATGATCTTTTTAAGTTGGACAAGCTTCACCCCGGGATTGCATGTATAATGTGCAAACCCATAATACGAGAAGGAACTGGCAATGAGTGCGCCCGGCTCAAAATTAATATAACAAACAAACCCTCCTTCACGCTTTGTTCATGAGAAATCAGAAAACTTTGGCAGTGATAAACAAAGGAGATTAAGAGGATGTGATCGTCCTCATTCGGGAGCCGTTCCTCGAAACTTGTCCATCTCAAAAAGTAATTGAGTTATCTGCTAGCATTCGTTGACGAAACATGCATATTCAAAAATAATAATAATTACCTCTATTTTTAAAACCAAGAGCTCTGGTACATGTTTTGTCTTTGTTTCCGACCACGGGTTTTCAATCTTGCCAACAAAAGCCATGGTTCGAGAGTCTCCACCTTCTTTTAAAGCACCAACTACTGAGAGCATGATTGTCATTCTGAGTGTAATGTGCATTGTCCCAAAGTAGCATTGTCTTTTGCATGATTATGATATCGTTTATTTAGAAATCATTGTATCTAGTCATCACTTAAACCTTGGAGGTGCCCCTGCATTTATGTTTTGCTTCACTAAAGGGGGCAAGCGAGATATCACTTTATCATATTTGCACACCATGCTCATAACAAATCTATTTGATGTTTCAGTATCATATTGTAAAACTTTCAGTTCTTTGTGATTTTCTCATGAGGCAACTTAATTACTACAGATTCATTGTCTCAGTAAGCTTTTGTCATATGACTATGAAAAAGTCCTATATGGTTAATAGCATGTCACCACAGAAATTATTCTTGTTATCATTTACCTACTCGAGGACGAGCAGGAATTAAGCTTGGGGATGTTGATACGTCCAAAACATATCTATAATTTCTGCTTGCTCCATGCCTCTTTTGGGTGATATTGCTATGATATTTATACACTTCCATACACTTTTGATCATATTTGGACTAACCTATTAACTCAGTGCACCCCAGTGCCAGTTTCTGTTTTCTGCTGTTTTTGTATTTCAGGTTTTCCCATTACGAGAACTGCCCGAAAAATCCCGGAAAAATTATATAAAAAATCAGCGTTCCGGAAGCTTCCTTGCGGCCAAAGTAGAGCCAGAGGGGGGCCACAGGGGCTCCAGGCGGCCTTCCCACGCGGCCCCCCTCCTGGCCGCGCCGGGGGGCGCCTGGGCCCCCCTTAGCTCCCCTGGCAACCCCCTTTGGCATATATTTACACCGCGTCGCAGAAACCCTGATTCCAGACCCCTTTTCTCCAGACGCAATCCCGATCTCCGCCGCCATCGCCATCAAGCATCGGGGGACCAGAATTCCTGTGCCGGCACCCTGCCGGGACGGGGAAGTGCCCCCGGATTCATCTCCATCGACGTTGCTTCCTCCCTCCATGATGCGGGAGTAGTTCCTCCTCGGGGCTGAGGTTTCTACCAGTAGCTATGTGGTCAATTCTCTCTCCCATGATGTGATCTTCGTTGTGATCATAGGCTATGTTAATCTAGGGTGATCCCATGATATTTCCCCTTCCTCTATGTATTGGATTGATGTACTCACTTGTCTTTATCTAGTATAATCCCCGAGACCAAGGTGACAGCGGTCTATTGGACATGGATTAGAAAAATATTTTTATGAGTGATTTCCTCTCTTGTGTGTTGATTGAAGATTGAGAGTCTCTTGGTGCTTGTCTTTGACTATCCTTTAGATATGTTGTGGTGATTGTGGGACTCTCTTTGGATGGCCGCGGTGACATTGGGAAATCCTTAGATTGAGAACTACGAACTTTGAGGTGTGCTTTTGTAGCCCTACATAATTCTCGTCCTCTCTTGACCACGGAGGAATGACCTCCGGGTGCGTCTCCATTGCATGTTTTATGGGAAATATCATGTGATTCGATTATGTTAATGTTGTTGGGAGTTGCCACTAGTGAAAGTATGAAGCCTAGGCCTTGTTTCCACCATTGCAATACCATTTGTGCTCACGTTTACCACTTGTTTGCTTGCTGCACTTTTTGTTACAGATTTATATTACTTTGTTTTGCCATCCATATCACTTGCCATTTAACATCTCTTCGCCGAACTAGTGCACCTATACATCTAACAAGTGTATTAGGTGTGTTGGGGACACAAGAGACTTCTTGTATCTTAGTTGCAGGGTTGCTTGAGAGAGACCATCTTCAACCTCTACTTCCCTGAGTTCGATAAACCTTAGGTCATCCACTTGAGGGAAATTGCTGCTGTCCTACAAACCTCTGCGCTTGGAGGCCCAACATAGTCTACAAGAGTAGAAGCGTGTGTAGACATCACATGTACACGTCGTGTATCTCGGCAACCTTCAAGCGGAAGCCCGGCGAGGGTGTCGGCCACGACCCGACTAACCACACAAGACTCTAGTCCAGGTTTATCGCCTATTCGGGTTCCATCCGCAAGGGAGTCTTGCTGAGGTTTCCATCACGGCCCCAAACGATGTGTACAGGGTTCCCGAGCCCACCATCCGGGTGCCACTCGGTACACCGGGCCATGTGTGCCTAGTCTGTCCCAAGCCCACCCTGCCGGGTGCCACTTGGTAAAGAAATAACACTACCTACAAACACCAGAAACTAGTTGCGACTCCTGGACAGAGACCAAGTTGATTAATAAGTCGAGAGGGGCACTTAAGCATTCCAATGTGTGGTAGTAGTTAGTCATTGGACAACATACACAGAACTCAGTGCTCAAAGACGGTTCCAGTGAGACAACCCACCATGTACTCATACATGGCCTCTCACCGCTACCTTTACCAAAACGTGTTCACACACTTAACTCTCAGCATCAGAACATATCACTGCACTCCAATTCATTCCCAATGAATCATACCTGACACACTCTAAGCAATAGCAAGCAAGGCATGGTAAGAACACAACATGGCTTCAATCAACTCCTACACATGCTAGTGGGATTCAACTATTTACTGTGGCAATGACAGGTCATGCAGATGAATGGGTTCAACTACCGCAGCATAAAATAGCAGTTGAATCGTTGTTGTCCTAATGCAATAACAAAGAGCAGGAGCGAGAGAGTGGAATTGTATCGGAATGAACAAAGGGGTTTTGCTTGCCTTATAGATCAACATGGGGGCACTGCTCCTCTGGCAGGTACTCTGGAACGGTCTCCGAAGCAGGACCTATGGAGAAGGACGGTGCCAACAATCAAACACAAACATATGCAACAATATGATGCATGAATATGGAATGAATATATGATGTTGTTTGAGCTAATGCAACTAGCATTTATTTGGTCGAAGTCCATTTGAACCAAGGGTTCAAATGCAACTCCAAATTAAGCATTTAAAAATGCCATTTGTGTGTTTTCATATATTCAGTAGGTATAACTTCATTTGTCATGCAAGAAAATGGTACAGATGGATAGATTGAATTTTTCTGATAAATTTTCATATATAAATTATTTCATTCTGAGCTATGGTTGAATTTCTGTGATTTTTTGAAGTTAAATCAATTTCTGAAATAAATAAATCATTTAAGATTTATATAAATCCCAAAAATGGATTACTGCGTCAGCATGACCAAAGCATGACGTCAGCAGGTCAACCAGGCTGACCAGAGTCAAACCTGACAGTGGGGTCCACTGGTCAGTGACTCTACTAATTAACTGAGTTTAATTAGTGCTAAACTAATCCTAACCAAAATGTCAGCGGGGCTGGGCCCACATGTCAGTGGCTATACTAATTAACTAAATTACTTAACTAACACTAAACGGGGTCAACTAATTGAGGGGGGGGAGAGCCACCTGTCATTGACCCACAGGGTCAAACGGTCAGCGGGGTCAAACCCCGCCGGCGTTAAGCCGCCGGAAGCAGCAAACGCGGCGGAGGGCGTCGGAAACGCCGCTCCGGCGACCATTTGGGCGGCGGAAAGCACCTACGGGCTGCGGAGCCTCATCCGCATCGATCTAAGACAACGGGAGGCTGCGGGGGCGCCGGAGTTGGCCGGACCGAAGCTCGCGGCGGCGCCGAAGTTTGGGTGGTGGTGGGGTTGGCACTACGGGGCATGGGGAGGCCAGAGGAGATGTGCTACGGGCTCGTGGAGAGCCACTGAGCATGCTGGTGTGCTCGCGTGCAAGCAGCAAGGGATGTGGCCACGTCGGCGACGAGGCACGGCGGCGGTGAGGTCTCGGCCTCGGCGGGGAACGGGGCTGGAGCTCGCAAGGATGAGGGGGAGAAGAGGGGTTCGACGCGGAGGCTCACAGCGAGTCGAACGGTGGTCTCAGCGGGCTCGGGGAGGCGGCGGAGACGGCGTAGGGTTGACTGCGATCTCCGGCGCTGGAGGTTGAAGAAGACGGCGGTGACAGCTCCTCAGGGCGTCCGGCGACGCGTGGCTCGACGGAGAGGTGGAAGACGACGTGGCGGAGCTCTCGGGCACGTTGGCTGGCCGTGGAGTGGTCTGTGGCCATGGTAGCGGCAAGCGGCGGTGACGGCGACATTCGATGGTGCGAGAGAGAGAGAGCGAGGGAGAGGAGGGGAAGCCACGGTGAGTGTGCGAGACAGCCGGGGCATTACGTGGCGTCTTCCAGGGCGTCTAGAGCGGCGAGGGGGAGGGCAGGCAGGCAGGCAGGAGGTGGCAGCCATGCACTCGGCGGTGGCGCGTGCCCGTGCCTCCTGTCGTCTCCAGGAGGACGACGACTGGCAGATGGGCCGGCCCAGCTGGGCCGCACAACGCCAGGCCAGCAAGTGGCCCAGGTAAGAACTTTCCTTTTTCTTTCAGTTTTCTATTTCTGTAATTCTGTTTTGATTTAGTTTCTAAACTAAAACATTTATTTTCTTCTGACACTTTTTTTTGCAGGGACCTAAGGAATTAATCCAAAGCCCCTCACAATAAAAATCAGAATTTTGGACATATATAAAAAATATAATAAATATATATCCAAGGCAAATAATTATTGCATTAATTCCAAATGCCCAAAATAAATATTTATGAGCTCCTAAAATATTGGTTTGAATTTTACCTCTGACCAATATTTCCAGAGAGAAACATGAACATTTTCTTGGACCCTTTTGGAGCAATTTTTATCAAGGTCATTTTTCAAAAAGGTTTCCGAGGGTTTCACAAGTCCCCATTTCAAATTCATTTGAAATTTAAACATGATGCAAACACCAAGCTAGCCTAGTGCATACCAGAACTAGGGTTGCGATAGCTCTACATGATGGTTGTTGTAGCATTCATGTTAGGTGCCATATTGCCATGTTAATCTCTTTTGCAAAAGTGCATGTGGCTGTTAAGTAGTGAAACTTGTTATGAGATGCTGATTTCACTTGCTCGTTGCCATTGATGTGTTTGTCTTCATGCCACATGTCTAGATGTTTTAGAAGCACAATCATATGGTCTTTGCTGTGGTGCATTCATCTTTCCATGGTTTGCCTTGAGGTGACTTAAATAAGCTTGTAAACATGCCATGTTGTTGTTGTTGTTTTATACTTAGTGAAAAAACTGCTAAGTCTGGAATCTGTTATAACCTGATGCTATGTTTGCTTGATGCCCCACTCAAATCCATGCTTGTTTTGGAGTGGCCAATGATCATGTCTTGTTTTCCATGTTATTGTCTATCCATTCATGCCCTTACTTGCTCATATGACCTGCTGTAGCTTATTTATTTCTTGCTCTCAAGTTGCTATATATTTTATCTGTCAGGATTTTATCAACATTTTCAATTTGGTGAAGCTTGTTGCTATTGATCACTGCCTCCTATGGAGATGCTCCAATGGAGTAGTTTGCTGTAGGATATGTCTACTACATGTCCATGTTCTTTATATGCTTAGTAGAGTTGATATGCTTGTTGTTTTGTGCCTCTGAAGGCAGCAACGTGATGATGTTTTGGCCTTCTCAGATTTTGGCTAAGTCTGGATAATTTTATTGCAACTTGCCATGCTTGTTTAATTGTGTTCCAGCAAGCTTTTGGGTGTGTTCTAAGTTCATGCTTGTTAAGTAACATGTCTACTTCACATCCATGCTTCTTGTTATCATGTTTGAGTGCCGTAGCCTATATATATCTTGCTCCAAAGTTGCTATGTGGCTGTTAACTTCAGCTTTGCATTGTAACTTGTTTTGCTCGTATCTTTTAGCCCGTTGCTCCGTTTTGAGCGTGTATTATATGAAACTTGTGTGATTTTGCATGTAGAAGCATAATATCATGTTGTTTTCATGTTTGGAGTGTGTTTGCTTCATGTTTGGGGTGCATCTTGCACCGTTGCCTTGCTTGTCTTGTTTTGCTCATATCTTCTAGGACGTAGCTCCGAATTAAACAAACTTTATATGAAACTTGAATAGAATTTCTTGTAGATCATCATGGTGCATGTTAACCTGCTGTTTAACAACTTTAACTTAAAGTTTGTTTAGATCTGGACTAATTTCAAATTATGCATATGAGGACGTACCGGATTTGTTATGTGTAGATTCCAGCCTCATTTAAACTTGTTGGCTTGTGTTGTTCTTGTGTGCTTCATCTCTTGCCATGTTTTGCATCATATATAGACTTGTCTTGCTTCATACTTGGTTGAGCATCTTGTCATGTCTTGTGTGGTGTGTTTACCGTGTTGCTTGCTTCTTCTTGTTAGTGCTTGTTCCGTTGCGATCGTGAGGATTCGTTCGACTACTCGTGGTTCATCTTCGAGGCTTCGTCTTCGTCTTCTTCATGGTTTCATTCTTCTTCCTTGCGGGATCTCAGGCAAGATGACCATCACCTTGGATACCTTTACTATCATTGCCATGCCTAGGTATCTCGATGCTATCGTTATATGTCACGCTACCCATCATAATTGTCAGCCCCTCTCCTTGTTGCCATGAAACCTCTAACCTTTGACACCTTCCTAGCAAACCATTGTTTGGCTATGTTACCCGCTTGCTCATCCCCTCTTATAGCGTTGTTAGTTGTAGATGAAGATGAAGATTGTTCCATGTTGGAACTTGTTGTTGGAATATCACAATATCTATTATTATATTAACACACCTATATACTGGGCATGGGTGGAAGGCTTGGCCTTTTGCTCGGTGTTTTGTTCCACTCATGCCACCTTAGGAGCCGATAAACCGGCATTATGTTCCTTGATTTTGCGTTCCTTACACGGTTGGGTATATGGGGACCCCTTGACAGTTTGTCTTTGAATAAAACTCTTCCAGCAAGGCCCAACATTGGTTCTAATTTGCCTCATAATAACAACTTAATTAATTAATTAAATTTGCCTAGGGGGTCGCGCCCTCGAGGATTCTTTTCTACATAGCAGGGGGGCCAGTGCTCATGGTGTTGGTCCCAAACGGGCAGGCCCTGGGGCCACCTTGGGGAAACTCGAGGGCTGGTTTTACTCGTAGGATGTCCCATCCGGACGTGGCCTGAGACGAGATACGCGCGGCTACTATCAGGGTGTCGGCACGCCGGGAGGTCTTGCTGGACTTGTTTTACCATTGTCGAAATGTCTTGCGCATCGTGATTCCGAGCCTGATCGGATTGTCCCTAAGATAAGGGGTAATAATTATTATTACTTCTGCTGATCGTGAGAGCTTGTGATGGGCTAAGTTGGGACACCCCTGCAGGGTTATGATCTTTCGAAGGCCGTGCCCGCGGTTATGTGGCAGATTGGAATTTGTTAATGTCTAGTTGTAGAAAACTTGACAGAGGATCCGAGATAAAACACACAACTGTGTGAGTAACCGTGACTGTCTCTTTTCACTTTGAGAAGAGAACACGGTGGGGTTATGTTTGACTCGTAGATAGTTCAGGATCTTTAGCGATCACTACTAGTTTGCGATCGTTTGCGTAGATGCTCATCTTATTCTTGTACTCGTAAGTTAGCCACCATACATATTGCTTAGCCGCTGCTGCCACCTCACTACTTTACCTCTTCCTACCCATTAAGCTTTGCTAGTCTTGTTACCCATGGTTATGGGATTGCCGAGTCCTCGTGGCTCACAGATACTACGACAACAGTTGCAGGTGCAGGTTTCCGATGACTTGACGTGAGAGCGATGTATTTGTGTTGGAGTTCTTCTTCTTCTTCTTCAGTCTTGGGTTAGGTTCCAGGTCGGCAGCCTGGGATAGCAGATGGATGTCGTTGTGTTTTTCTTGTTTGCATCCGTAGTCGGATGCCTTGTATTGATGTTGTTGTATTCATGTGATTTGTATGAATGGTTGTATCCCCCATGTATGTATGTAATGGTACGATGTAATGATATCCATCTTGCTAAGCGCCCCAAATGCGGTTGTGCCCCAATCACGTAAGCGTCACGTGATCGGGATAGAATCACATCTTGGGCCTGACATTTACACACATAGGGGGCTTCCCCTGTCAAATGCTCTCATACCCCATGGGGCCTTTTGCAAGTTTACGCGTGTAGGATCAAGTCAGAAGAATACGAGCTCAATCGGACATATCACTCGTCGAGCCATCCAGGCCACCCTCATATGCGCCGCCAATGCTATCGCTGGACACGTCCCCAGCATCTTCGACCGCACCTCCTTCATCTGCCACGACCACGGCATCATCATCATCGGTGGCGAAGGCTTGGACTAGGGCATACATGTGGTCGTCCACACAGTGCGCCAGGTTGTCTCGGATAGCCCCGGGCACAGGGGCGATGGCAGCACCGAAGTCAAAGTCGGGGTCCATGCTCTGTATGTAGCTGAAGACCCGGGAGAATGCACAACCCAGGAGGCCCCGACTTTTTTCCTCGACAAGGTGGCGGGCCCTCACGGCCCGGTTCTCCAGGCGCGTCACGATCTCGGTGAAGAAGACAAGATGACCGGCGTAGTCCTCCATGTGGGGGTCAGGGGCGTTCTCCTCATAGATGGTTCCCAGCGCCTGATAGGCCTCGAACCCCTCGTTGGTTACCCCAAGTGGAAGGTGTAAGATGTAGTAAGTAGAAGTGTTTTCCCTTAGCAAAGATACCAAGGATCGAATCCCCAGAGACTCCTAGGTTCAACAAGTAGGTGTCAATTGCTACGGCGCCAGATTAGTAGCAATCAACGTGGACCTGCACACAGATACAAATAACTTTGCTCCCAACGAGTACAGAGAGGTTGTCAATCCCTCCGGCCTTGTAGTTCATAAAGGATTAAAAGCAATGATAGTAGTGATAGATAGTGTTTTGCAATAGTAAATAATGAAAAGTAAATAGCGGGTGTGATCAATGATGGTAATATGGACCGGAGTCTCATGATGTTCACTAGTGATGTCTCTCTCCCAAAAGACGATAAAACAGCTATGTGAGGTAAACAAATTACAGCTGGGCAATTGACAGGACCACGAACGCAAACCAATGCTGACTACATTGCAAGAAAGGTTGAGGTTCAAAGCATGGGCGGTACGCCAAAGTAAGTAGACCTAAATCCATCAATATCTACTACTAATCATCCACCTTGAGATATCTATCCAGAACATCTCGCTGGTATTAAGTTGCGAGTCCCACCCATAGTGTAAACTCAATGCAACAGACAACTGCATTAAAAGAACTTTATGTAAAGTAAACAATCCTTGAACCCGCGGGCACAAGCACCGTTGTTTTCCCCCTTGTGGCAACAGCACATCCCCTAGACTCATGTTTCTGTCACTCAAGCTAGTCATCGAGGGGCATGAACCCACAATCGAGCACAACGTTCCCTCTTGGAGTCACTACCTACTACTCGGCCAAAGCAATAAGTAACAACGGAGAACATGCAAGAATTACTTATGAACAAAAATATAAAAGAGGTGAATCAAATATATTACTCAAGATCAATCTGAACATAATCTCATAATCCATCGGATCCCAGCAAACTCAACATAGCAACAGCATAAGGATTACATAGGTGCCTCGATCATGTAGGGAAGCTCACGAGGACTAATTAGTGAAGCACAAGAACGGGAGGAGAACATCACATAGCTACTGGTCATGGACTCATGGTCCAAGGGAGACTACTCACGAGTCATTCGGGAGGCGTCCATGGTGGTGGAGAAGCTCCCGGTGGTGATCCTCCCCTCCGGCAGGGTGCCGGGAAGAGTTCTCCTGGTGCTCCCGATCTTGGAAGCGGCGGCGGCGGCGGAACAGAGATGGGATCGCGAAAAGAGTTCCTGTTCTGAGGGTTTCGGAGGGTCCTTTAAATATATGCCAAAGTAGGGCATCGGGGGAGCTTCGGGGGGCCGAGGCGCCCCCCGGCGCGGCCCAGGGGGGGTGGGGGGCGCCGCCAGGGCGCCTGGAGCCCTGGTGGCCCCCCCAGGCTGCCCTTCGGACGCAGTGTTGTTTCTGGAACGCTGATTTTTTATATATTTTTTCTGGATTTTTCTGGGCAGTTCTCGAAACGTGAAAACCTGAAATACAAAAATAGCCGAAAACAGAAACTGGCACTAGGGTGCACTGGATTAGTAAGTTAGTCCAAATATGATCAAAAGTGTATGGAAGTGTATGAATATCATAGCAATATCACCCAAAAGTGGCATGGAGCAAGCAGAAATTATAGATACGTTTTGGACGTATCAACATCCCCAAGCTTAATTCCTGCTCGTCCTCGAGTAGGTAAATGATAACAAGAATAATTTCTGTGGTGACATGCTATTAACCATATAGGACTTTTTCATAGTCATATGACAAAAGCTTACTGAGATAATGATTCTAAAGTAATTAAGTTGCCTCAAGAGAAAATTACAAATGACTGAAAGTTTTACAACATGAAACTGAAACATCAAAAAGATTTGCAATGAACATGATGTGCAAATATGATAAAGTGATATCTAGCTTGCCCCCTTTAGTGATGCAAAACATAAATGCAGGGGCACCTTCAAGGTATAAGTGATGACTAGATACAATCATTTCAGAATAAACGATATCACAATCATGCAAAAGACAATGCTACTTTGGGACAATGCACATTACACTTAGAATGACAATCATGCTCTCAGTAGTTGGTGCTTCAACATAAAGGTAAAAGAATGGTTATGTGCTAGAGCTTTTTTATTTTGAAAACATGGAAGCAATTGTGTCAACGGTAGTAGTACTTCATATGTGTCATGCATAAAACATCCTATAAGTTGCAAGCCTCATGCATCGAATACCAATAGTGCTCGCACCCTGTCCTAATTAGCTCGGATCTCCATGGGTTATTATTGCATTACATATGTTTTAACCAAGTGTCACAAAGGGGTACCTCTATGCCACCTGTACAAAGGTCCAAGGAGATAAATCGCATTTGATTTCTCGTTTTTGATAGATCTCAACTTGAGGACATCCATATCGGGACAACATAGAAAATAGATGATGGACTCCTCTTTAATGCATAAGCATATTCTCATGAGAGATTGAGGATTAAGGTCCAACCTAAAACTTCCACCATGATACATGGCTTTGGTTGGCGGCCCAATGTTCTTCTCTAACAATATGCATAGTCATTCAACCCACGGTAAATCACCCTTACTTCAGACAAGACGAACATGCATAGCAACTCACATGATATTCAACAAAAGTGTGACAGTTGATGGCGTCCCCAGAAACATGGTTACCGCTCAGCAAGCAACTTATAAGAAATAAGATACATAAGCAACATATTCTTTACCACAATAGTTTTTAGGATACTTTCCCATGAGCTATGTATTGCATGGTTAGTTTGCTTAGTACAGGTGGAGGTTAGCAAAAGACTGGGAGCGACCAACTAAGAGAGCAATGACGGTCATAATCATGCAGAGCGACAAAGCAATATTGAATCAGGCATGGAAGTTATATCGCTACTTAGAAATAAAAGATCATCAAGGCTTGACAGACTTTCTTTATAGTCTTAAATATGCGTGAGCATACGCCAAGTCAATCAAAATAAATTCTCGAAGGAAGATATTACTAAACCATACCACATCATAGGCAGACAAACCAAGTTGGTACTCCAATAACACATTGGGAACCTCCCAGCTATTCGAGATTAACCATAAGAAAACCTGAACTACTAAGCACCATCATGCAAGTAGCATCTTTATCATAGACACATTAACCAATGCAATGGAAGCAAACTCTCTTAATAAGGTGAGCATGGTAATTAAAGAGAGTTCAAGCAACCAACTAAACAAAAGCTCTTTGAAAAGATAAGCATGAATACTAAGAGCGGAGTATGATAGCAGCTATTAAAAGACAAAGAACACACACAACATAGATAGACATGAAAATTCTATGTTATGTTCTAGGTAGAAGTGGAACGTGTTTCTCTCCCACACAAAGGAATGCTGAGTTCCGACTCGTTATGAAAATCTAAAAGCAAGACGCTCCAAGCATAGCACATAACACATGAAGTGATAAAAATATAGCGAACCAAAAGACGAACTGATAATGTTGATGGAGAAGGGGATGCACGGGGGCATCCCCAAGCTTAGACGCGTGAGTCTCCTTGAATATTTCTTGGGGGTGCACGGGGGCATCCCCAAGCTTGAGCGCTTGACACTCCTGAATCTTTTTATCATCTTCCCTCGCACACTTGAAAACTCCCTTCATACATAACTCATCATAATCTGATTAGCGAGGTTAGTACCCTTAATAAAATAATTATACCTTGCTGGAAATAAAGATATTCTTGAATTTCTACTGTTTCTCAAGATTGCCAAAAGGTTTTTGCAAAGAAAAAGCAAGCTCTTGATTTGCAAAGTGAAGGTAAGGCAAAACAGGACAGAATCTGTGAAAAACAGAACAGCAGGCAGTAATTGATCTGTTCGGGATACTTCTGCAACTCAAATCAAAAAACTCAGAACAGACGCACGAAAGAAAATTATATAGAGAACGCTGTCGAAAAACTTCAGACCAAAACGATGATCTGGTGATTTTATACGAATTTTTCTATCCAAGGACAGAATCTGTTTCCTGGACAGCACCTCACAACTTTTGAACTTTCTAACAATCGGAGGCTATACTTGGCACAAATATGAAAAGCAAAGATACAATGATGATGCTACAACAGTAAACAACATCAAGACACAACAAAAGCAAAAAAATTATTCATGTGGGCTGCCTCCCAAAAGCGCTTTCTTTTATTCCTTTAAGCTAGGCATAATGCATAGATCAAGTTTTATCAAGAGTAAAAGAATAACTAGCCCGTACAACGGACTCAAAAGGTAACTTGATCTTCTTTCGAGGGAAGTGTTCCATCCCTTTCTTAAGAGGAAACTGAAATTTTATATTACCCTCTTTCATGTCAATGACAGCACCAACGGTGCGCAAAAAGGGACGTCCCAAAATAATTGGACATGAAGGATCACATTCAATATCCATAATAGTGAAATCAACGGGCACATAATTATCATTGACAACAATAAGAACATCGTCGATCCTCCCCAAAGGTTTCTTTATGGAAGAATCAACGAGACGAACTCCAAAAGAACAAGAATCATAAGGTTTCAATTTAAGCATATCATATATTCTTTTGGGCATAACAGAGGTACTAGCTCCAACATCACATAATGCATAGCAAGAGAAGTCATTCAAATTAATTTTTATCATAGGATCCCAACCATCTTCTAGCTTTCTAGGTATGGAGGCTTCTACTCTAAGTTTCTCCTCCCTAGCTTTGATGAGAGCATTAGTGATATGCTCTGTGAAGGCAAGGTTAAGCGTGCTAGTGCGGGGGTCTCTAGACATTTTGTGAAGGAAATCAATAACTCCGGTAAGAGTGCAATTATCAAAATCAAGGTCACGAGCATCAAGTAAAGTGGTAGTAGTATCCTTTAGGTTCACATGGTTGGTAGTTTCTATAGTCATAGCATCACCATTAATAGGTCCATTGGGACCATGAGTGCATTGGGTGCTAAGAGTTTGAACATCCTCAATAACTTGGATAGTAGCAACAGTGTGGTGGGTAGGAAGGCTCTTAATTCTATCCTCTTCCTCCCTTTCTCTAGCCCATCTTTCTTTAAGTTTAGCCATCATCCTAATATTTCCATTAATTTGCACTTGAGTAGCATTAATAGGGATGACTTCCCTCTCCTTAAGAGGAGAAGTTTCAATTTTTAGCAATTTTACCTCATTGGCTAAATGGTCTACCTTAAAAGAAAGATCATCTAGTTTATGTAGTTTCTCTTCTACATTCTTATTAAAGGCTTTTTGGGTAGTGATGAAATCTCTAAGCATAGTCTCTAGTTCAGTAGTGGAGTTCTTGGTACTAGGATAAGCATTATTGTTCCCATAAGAATTAGAGGGGAACGGTCTAGGATTGCTACCAAAATTACTCCTATAAGCATTGTTGTTAAAATTGTTTCTAGAGATAAAGTTCACATCTACTTGTTCTTGAGCAATCAAAGAATTTAAAGGAACATCACGAGGATCAACAGTAGATTGCTTCGAAAGTAGAGACATAATCAAGTCAACTTTTTCATTAAGGGAGGAAATCTCCTCGACAGAGTTTACCTTCCTACCTGTTGGAGCGCGTTCGGTGTGCCATTGGGAATAGTTGGTCATCATCTCATCGAGAAGCTTTGTGGCAGCACCAAGTGTAGTTGACATAAAGGTTCCTCCCGCGGCCGAATCTAACAAGTTCCGCGAGGTAAAGTTCAAGCCTGCATAAATAGTTTGGATAACCATCCAAGTAGTCAAACCGTGAGTAGGGCAGTTCTTGATAAGAGATTTCATACGTTCCCAAGCTTGGGCAACGTGTTCATTATCCAATTGTTTAAAATTCATTATGTTACTTCTAAGTTGGATAATTTTAGCAGGTGGATAGTATTTTCCGATAAAAGCATCTTTGCACTTGTCCCATGAATCTATGCTATTTCTAGGCAAAGACTGAAACCAAATTTTAGCTCCTCCTCTCAAGGAGAAAGGAAAAAGCTTAAGCTTAACAATATTACCATCTATTTCTTGGTACTTTTGCATATCACAAAGTTCAACAAAGTTGTTCAAGTGTAAAGCAGCATCATCTCCAGCACCGGAGAATTGTTCTTTCATGACTAAGTTCAGTAAAGCAGGTTTAATTTCATATGAGGGTGCTGAAGTGGCAGGTGTAGTGATAGGTGTGCTGATAAAGTCATCGTTGTTGTGACTAGTGAAGTCACACAACTTGGTGTTCTCGGTGGAACCCATAGTAGCAAGCAAGCAAGATAACTATTTTTGTGATTTTCGATAAAAGGAACTAAAGCAAAAAACGAAAGGTAAACTAACAAGACTAAAAAGCAAAGGTAAAAGATAGCGTGCAACTCCCCTATCCTGAAGAGTGGAGTCCCCGGCAACGGCGCCAGAAAATACTCCTTGATGGGCCTCGAACCCCTCGTTGGTTACCCCAAGTGGAAGGTGTAAGATGCAGTAAGTAGAAGTGTTTTCCCTTAGCAAAGATACCAAGGATCGAATTCCCAGAGACTCCTAGGTTCAACAAGTAGGTGTCAATTGCTATGGCGCCAGATTAGTAGCAATCAACGTGGACCTGCACACAGATACAAATAAATTTGCTCCCAACGAGTACAGAGAGGTTGTCAATCCCTCCGGCCTTGTAGTTCACAAAGGATTAAAAGCAATGATAGTAGTGATAGATAGTGTTTTGAAATAGTAAATAACGAAAAGTAAATAGAGGGTGTGATCAATGATGGTAATATGGACCGGAGTCTCATGATGTTCACTAGTGATGTCTCTCTCCCAAAAGACGATAAAACAGCTATGTGAGGTAAACAAATTACAGCTGGGCAATTGACAGGACCACGAACGCAAACCAATGCTGACTACATTGCAAGAAAGGTTGAGGTTCAAAGCATGGGCGGTACGCCAAAGTAAGTAGACCGAAATCCATCAATATCTACTACTAATCATCCACCTTGAGATATCTATCCAGAACATCTCGCTGGTATTAAGTTGCGAGTCCCACCCATAGTGTAAACTCAATGCAACAGACAACTGCATTAAAAGAACTTTGCGTAAAGTAAACAATCCTTGCACCCGCGGGCACAAGCACTGTTGTTTTCCCCCTTGTGGCAACAGCACATCCCCTAGACTCATGTTTCTGTCACTCAAGCTAGTCATCGAGGGGCATGAACCCACAATCGAGCATAACGTTTCCTCTTGGAGTCACTACCTACTACTCGGCCAAAGCAATAAGTAACAACGGAGAACATGCAAGAATTACTTATGAACAAAAATATAAAAGAGGTGAATCAAATATATTACTCAAGATCAATCTGAACATAATCTCATAATCCATCGGATCCCAGCAAACTCAACATAGCAACAGCATAAGGATTACATAGGTGCCTCGATCATGTAGGGCAGCTCACGAGGACTAATTAGTGAAGCACAAGAACGGGAGGAGAACATCACATAGCTACTGGTCATGGACTCATGGTCCAAGGGAGACTACTCACGAGTCATCCGGGAGGCGTCCATGGTGGTGGAGAAGCTCCCGGTGGCGATCCTCCCCTCCGGCAGGGTGCCGGGAAGAGTTCTCCTGGTGCTCCCGATCTTGGAAGCGGCGGCGGCGGCGGAACAAAGATGGGATCGCGAAAAGAGTTCCTGTTCTGAGGGTTTCGGAGGGTCCTTTAAATATATGCCAAAGTAGGGCATCGGGGGAGCTTCGGGGGGCCCAGGCGCCCCCCCGGGGCGGGCCAGGGGGGGGCGCCGCTAGGGCGCCTGGAGCCCTGGTGGCCCCCCCCAGGCTGCCCTTCGGACGCAGTGTTGTTTTCGGAACGCTGATTTTTTATATAATTTTTCTGGATTTTTCTGGGCAGTTCTCGAAACGTGAAAACCTGAAATACAAAAACAACCGAAAACAGAAACTGGCACAGGGGTGCACTGGATTAGTAAGTTAGTCCAAATATGATCAAAAGTGTATGGAAGTGTATGAATATCATAGCAATATCACCCAAAAGTGGCATGGAGCAAGCAGAAATTATAGATACGTTTTGGACGTATCAGCGCCCGGTTTGCCCTCGACCGTAGAGTCCGCAGCATGGGGCCATGCTCATGCTGCAGCACGAGTCGGCGGTCATCCTCGTGCTCGCGCTGCCTTGCAAGGACCGCGGCCTCATCGACCTGTATCCGGAGCGAGGCCATCTCTCCCTGCGCGGAGGCCAACTCGGCCTGGGCAAAAGACTGGGCAGCCGCAGCGGCCCTCTCATGCAGCTCTGCCTCCCTCAGCCTCGTCCTGAGGGTAGCGGTCCTCTCGTCGGCCTCCGCTCGCTGTAACTCCAACTTCAAGTTATACCCCTCGGCGAGGTCCGCACGGGCCTTCGCCACCCTCCGGTCGATTTACTCCTGGACCCTGGACTCGCGAGCGGAGACGACGTCCTCAGCCAGGGTCACGTGGCGCTCTCTCGCCTTCAGTCGCTCAAGCTCCAGGCTGCGCTCCGTGGCCTCTAGCATCAGCACCTCCTCGTGCCTCAAGACCTCCACCTCCTCTAGGGCATCCCCCGCATCGACGCCAGGGCGGCCCTGCGCACCTCAGCGCGGTCCTCCAAGTCGGCGTTCAAGACCTGAAGCTCCAAGAGGCGCCTCTCCGCGGCCTCACGACGGGCATCGGCGTCCCGGGCCTCCTCCAGGGCTTGGGCGCAGGCCTCTCGCGAGGCGGCGAGGGACGCTTCTGCCTTTGCGCTGGCGCTCTCATGCTGGAGGCGCCCAAGGTTGCTGGCCACCCTTAGCCGGCGCCACTCATCCAGCAGTTGAAGACCTTCAGCCTCAAGACAAGCGTCAGCCCCCTCAAGCTCCTTCCCAAGCCGGCCCAACGCATCCACCGCCTCCCGGAGAAGCTCGCGGCGGGCAGCTCCGCGCCTGCGCACCGACTCGATCAGGAGACCAATGCTGTCCTCGGCACCAGGAGCAGTTGAAGAAGTCTGAGGAGACCCATCTCCCCCGAAAGGTGGAGCCGGTATCTCCTTCACCCCAGGAGACTCTCGGGCCTCTACCGGGGCCCGGAGGGGCTGGGGCCCACCGCCTGAAGTAGACGCAAGAGCCGAAGTGGCCCCAGCGCGTTCAACGACCAAAGGGGGAGCCCTTGGCACACTCCCCAGCCCCCAGGCGGGGTCGTGGCGAAGGAACGACGAGAATGCGGGGTCGAGGCGCCAAGCTGGTGCGCTCGACCTTGTGGTCGGCCTCACGACCAGGGAGGCGCATCACCCAGGGGCGCCCCGAGCAGGCGAGAGGCTCGGGGCCGCAGGGGCCTGCTCCTTGATGGGTGTCATAGTCTTGGTTGGCGAGGTCCTGAGGAATCACAGTCAGGAAGGAAGGCGACACATAAGAGGTCAAAAGAGCAAGCTACTCACTCCTTTATGGCGATGAGCCTCCTCAGCTTCAGCGGTCGGGGGCAGCGTCGCCAGGGACCCTCCCCCTCTTCCGAAGAACTTCAAAATTCGACCGTAGCTGGCCGAAGCCCCGGAAGCGGTCGGCAACATCGGGCGCAACCAAGGCGCCTCCCGGCGAGGCGCCTCCCAAGGCGCCAGCACCCCCCTCAGGACGACGCGAAGAGCCCATGGGGGCTTCAACCTCAGGAGCATCCGACAACACTTGCACTCCAACCACTCCTTCGGGGTGACTCCCTTGAACTCCGGAGGACAGCACTTCAGGAACTTCAGGAGGCGTCGGAGCAGAGGTAGTAGTACCACCAGCACTCGGCAGCAGTTGTCCCCCAGCACCCACCTCCGGGGCGACCGCCTCAACATCAGTAAGCGAGGGAGATACACAGACTGGGTTCTCGCGAGACCCAACAACCCGGGTGGACAAAGCCCCAATTCGTCGAAAGATGGCATCTGCCTCACGAACTCCATCTTGTTTGAGCAGCAGTACAAGAGACATCCCTGCTGTGGTAGGCGTGCCGGCGACGCATCACCTGTCAAGATCTTGAGCACTTTGCGCCGTGCCTTGGGAGGAAGAGCGGGTGCCTGAAGCTTCATTCGATCCCCGTGATCGAAGAAGGCCCACATTGACCGAGAATGGCGCTGGAGTGGAGTGACGCGGCACTGGATGAACTCCCTCACCACCATGGGCGCCGTCATACCAAGCCTCCGCAGCTTGGCGAATCGAAACCAAACAGGAGCTAGCTTCGGACTAGCAAGCCTCACATGGCCCCAGCCAGAGCTCGGAGTGGCTGGGCTCCGGAGTGGGAGCAGCAGGGGGCTGTGCACCCTGACATCAACAAACACCCACTGCTTCCGGAAGCCGCCAGCAATCGGCTCAAGGTCAAAGTCTATACCCGCAACGGCCGTCACCGCAATGGTTTGGAAGGACACACATCTAGAGCATTGGAGCACGTCCGTCAGATGGAGCGAGAAGAAGTGGTGGAACAAGCCCACGGAGGGAGCAATGCCCACCATGGCCTCGCAGACGAAGGCAAAAACAACAAGGAGGATGATGGACTGAGGGTCGAGATGCAGCGCACTGATTTGGTAGTTCCATAGCACCGCGTTGAAGAAGTTAGAGAAGGGAGGTATCAAGCCAGCCCAAAGGGCGTGGAGATGAAGGGGGACCTCGGTGGAAGACCTGTCAATCCCGGTGCGAGAGGCAGGCCAAGCTATCGTCGCCCCCCCACTCGTTGGAGACGGCGGCAAGCGTCGGGCACACCTTCTCCATCATCTCTTCATTAATCACCATCGACTACTCGGTGGCGGGCATGAAAACTGGCGGCGAGGAAGCCGAGGCGCAGGGCTCCGCTCCCCTTCCCTTCTCTCTACCAGAAGCCATGACGACGGAGGTATTTAGTGTTGAATCTATCCAGAGAAGGGGATTCAGAAGATGAAGAAAACCGCCGGGCGCGCCGCTGACAAAGGAGGCAGAATCGAGCAGGTAACAGTGGCCGCCTGATCACCCACAAGTGTAGGGGATCTATCGTAGTCCTTTCGATAAGTAAGAGTGTCGAACCCAACGAGGAGCAGAAGGAAATGATAGGCAGTTTTCAGTAAGGTATTTTCTGCAAGCACTGAAATTATAGGTAACAGATAGTTTTGTGATAAGGTAATTGGTAGCAAGTGACAAAATGTAAAAGTAAATAAGTTGCAGCAAGGTGGCCCAATCCTTTTTGTAGCAAAGGACAAGCCTGGACAAACTCTTATATAAAGTAAAGCGCTCCCGAGGACACATGAGAATTATCGTCAAGCTAGTTTTCATCACGATCATCTGATTCACGTTCGGTACTTTGATAATTTGGTATGTGGGTGGACCGATGCCTGGGTGCTACCCTTACTTGGACAAGCCTCCCACTTATGATTAACCTCTAATGCAAGCACCCGCAACTACAAAATAAGTATTAAGGTAAACCTAACCATAGCCTAAAACATATGGATCCAAATCAGCCCCTTACGAAGCAACGCATAAACTAGGGTTTAAGCTTCTGTCACTCTATCAACCCATCATCTACTTATTACTTCCCAATGCCTTCCTTTAGGCCCAAATAATGTTGAAGTGTCATGTAGTCGACGTTCACATGACACCACTAGAGGAGAGACAACATACATCTCATCAAAATATCGAACGAAGGCCAAACTCACATGACTACTAATAGCAAGACTTCTCCCATGTCCTCAGGAACAAAAGTAACTACTCACAAGACATAATATTGTTCATGATCAGAGGGGTATTAATATGCATAATGGATCTCAACATATGATCTTCCACCAAATAAACCAACTAGCATCAACTACAAGGAGTAATCAACACTACTAGCAACCCACAGGTACCAATCTGAGGTTTGGGTACAAAGTTTGGATACAAGAGATGAACTAGGGTTTGAGAGGAGATGGTGCCGGTGAAGATGTTGACGAAGATAGCCCTCCCCAAGATGGGAGAGTTGTTGGTGATGACGACGGTGACGATTTCCCCATCTCAAAGGGAAGTATCCCCGGCAGAACAGCTCTGCAGGAGCCCTAGATTGGTTTCCACCTCGAGACGGCGGCGTCTAGTCCTGAAAGCCTCCTTATGAGTTTTTCCAGGTCAAAACACCTCATATAGGGGAAGATGGGCATCGGGGGCCTTCCGGCTGGCCCACGAGGCAGGGGGGCGTGCCCTGGGAAGGGGGACGCGCCCCCACCCTCGTGGACAGCCGGTGGCCCCCCTCGTGGACTTCTTTCGCCAGATATTTTTTATATTTTCTGAAATGGCGTTCTGTTGAGTTTCAGGGCTTTTGGAGTTGTGCAGAATAGGTTTCCAGAGTTTGCTCTTTTTCCAGCCCAGAATTCCAGCTGCCGGCATTCTCCCTCTTCATGTGAACCTTGTAAAATAAGAGAGAAAAGGCATAAGTATTGTGACAAAACATGTAATAACAGCCCATAATGCAATAAATATCAACATATAAGCATGATGCAAAATGGACGTATCAACTCCCCCAAGCTTAGACCTCACTTGTCCTTAAGCGAAAGCCGATATCGCAAAATATGTCCACATGTTTAGAGATAGAGGTGTCGATAAAAACAAAATACGGACATGAGGGCATCATGATCATTCTCATAACAACAACTTAAGTAAATATAGTCATATGATTCTTATGCTGAAGTAACAATTCATCCACAATATCAAGTATGAATCATAAGCTTCATTGGAAACTAACAAACTTTGATCTCGGTCATTGAAGCAATTGCAATTTATCATAATATCGGAAAGAGTCAATATAAGAGCTTTTCAGCAAGCCTACATACTCAACCATCATATAGTCTTTCACAATTGCTCACACTCACGCAATACTTATGTTTATGGAGTTTTAATCGGACATAGAGAAAGATAGGGGCTTATGGTGTTGCCTCCCAACCTTTTACCTCAAGGGTAATGTCAACAGTAATAGATCATGAAAACTGACATCCAAGTGGGTATATATGTCAGAATCTTTCCAACACAATGTGCTTGCCAAAGGATAAAATGTAAAAAGGAAAGGTGGATTTCACCTTGACACTTATAAGACAGGAATAATAGATAGGCCCTTCGCAGAGGGAAGCAGAGGTTGTCATGTGTTTTTATGGTTGTATGCATAAAGTCTTAGCATAGAACAACTTCGCTGTCAGGCCCAAGATGCGATTCTATCCCGTTCACGTGACACTTACGTGATTGGGGCACAACCGCATTTCGGGCGCTTAGCAAGATGGATATCATTACATCGTACCATTACATACATACATGGGGGGATACAACAATACATACAAATCACTTGAATACGATAACATCAATACAAAGCATCCGACTACAGATGCAAACAAGAAAAAAACAACGACATCCATCTGCTATCCCAGGCTGCCGACCCGGAACCTAACCCAAGACTGAAGAAGAACTCCAACAAAAGAACAACGCTCTCACGTCAAGTCATCGGAAACCTGCACCTGCAACTGTTGTTGTAGTATCTGTGAGCCACGAGGACTCAGCAATCCCATAACCATGGGTAACAAGACTATCAAAGCTTAATGGGTAGGAAAAGGTAAAGTGGTGAGGTTGCAGCAGCGACTAAGCAAAATATGGTGGCTAACTTACGAGTACAAGACTAAGATGAGCATCTATGCAAGCGGTCGCAAACTAGTAGTGATCGCTAAAGATCCTGAACTACCTACGAGTCAAACATAACCCCACCGTGTTCTCTTCTCAAAGTGAAAATAGACAGTCACGGTTACTCATACAGTTGTGTGTTTTACTTCGGATCCTCTGTCAAGTTTTCTACAACCAGACATTAACAAATACCAATCTGCCACATAACCACGGGCACGGCTTTCGAAAGATCATAACCCTGCAGGGGTGTCCCAACTTAGCCCATCACAAGCTCTCACGATCAGCTGAAGTAATAATAATTATTACCCCTTATCTTAGGGAAATCCGATCAGGCTCGGCATCCCGGTGCACAAGACATTTCGACAATGGTAAAACAAGTCCAGCAAGACCTCCCGGCGTGCCGACACCTTGATAGTAGCCGCGCGTATCTCGTCTCAGGCCACATCTGGATGGGACAAGCTACGAGTAAAACCAGCCCTCGGGTTTCCCCAAGGTGGCCCCGCAGGTTGCCCGTTTGGGACCAACACCATCAGCACTGGCCCCCCTGCTATGTAGAAAAAATACTCGGGGACGCGACCCCCTTTGCAATTTAAATTAATTAATTAAGTTGTTATTATGAGGCGAATTAAAACCAATATTGGGCCTTGCTGGAGGAGTTTTATTCAAAGACAAAGTGTCAAGGGGTCCCCATATACCCAACCGTGTAAGGAACGCAAAATCAAGGAACATAATGCCGGTTTATCGGCTCCTAAGGTGGGATGAGTGGAACAAAACACCGAGCAAAAGGACAAGCCTTCCACCCATGCCCAGTATATAGGTGTGTTAACATATATAAGACATATTGTGATATTCCCAAAGCATCAAGTTCCAACATGGAACAACCTTCATCTTCACCTGCAACTAACAATGCTATAAGAGGGGCTGAGCAAGCGGGTAACATAGCCAAACAATAGTTTTGCTAGGAAGGTTTCAAAGGTTAGAGGTTTCATGGCAACAAGGACAGGGCTGGCAATAAAAGAAGGGTAGCACGACATATAACGATAGCATCGAGACAACTAAGCATGGCAATGGTAGTAAAGGTATCCAAGGGTATGGTCATCTTGCGTGAGATCCCGCAAGGAAGAAGGATGAGTCCATGAAGAAGACGAAGAAGAAGCCTTGAAGAAGAACCACGGGTAGACGAATGAATCCTCACGATCACAACGGAACAAGCACTAACGAGAAGAAGCAAGCAATACGGTAAACACACAACACAAGAACATGACAATATGCTCAACCAAGTATGATGCAAGACAAGTCTATATATGATGCAATACATGGCAAGGTAGGAAGCACTCAAAAAAAACACAAGAACATGACAATATGCTCAACCAAGTAGGATGCAAGACAAGTCTATATATGATGCAATACATGGCAAGGTAGGAAGCACTCAAAAAAACACAAGAACATGACAATATGCTCAACCAAGTAGGATGCAAGACAAGTCTATATATGATGCAAAATATGGCAAGGCAGGAAGCACTCAAAAACAACACAAGTCAACAAGTTTAAATGAGGCCGGAAACTACATATAACAAATCCGGTAAGTCCTCATATGCATAGTTTGAAATTAGTCCAGATCTGAACAAACCCTAAGTTAAAGTGGTTGAACAGCAGATTAACATGCACCATGATGATCTACACGTAATTCTAGTCAATTTTCATATAAAGTTTGTTTAATTCGGAGCTACGGTGTAGAAGATATGAGCAAAACAAGACAAACATGGCAACGGTGCAAGATGCACCCAAACATCAAGCAAACTCACTCCAAACATGAAAACAATATGATATTATGATTCTTCATGCTAAATCACACAAGTTTCATATAGGACACACTCAAAACGGAGCAACGGGCTAAAAGATACACATGAAACAAGATATAACAACAAGCTGAAGTTAACAGTCACATAGCGACTTTGGAGCAAGGTATATATATGCTACATCACCCAAACATGATAACAAGAAGCATGGACATGAATTAGACATGTTACTCTACAAGCATGAACTTAGAACACACCCAAAAGCTTGGTGGAACATAGTTAAACAAGCATGGCAAGTTGCAATAAAATTATACAGACATAGCCAAAATCTGGGAAGGCAAAAACATCATCACGATGCTGCCTTCGGAGGCACAAAACAACAAGCATATCAACTCTAATAAGAACAAAAAGAGCATGGACATGTAGTAGACATATCCTACAGCAAACAACTCCATTGGAGCAACTCCATAGGAGGCATGGATAAATAGCAACAAGCTCCACCAAATTGAACATGCTGATAAAATCCTGACAGATATAATTTATAGCAACTTGAGAGCAAGAAATAAATAAGCTACAGCAGGTCATATGAGCAAGTAAGGGCATGAATGGATTGGCAAAATAATGGACAACAAGACATGATCATTGGCCACTCCAAAACAAGCATGGATTTGAGTAGGGCATCAAGCAAACATAGCATCAGGATATAACAGATTCCAGACTTGGCAGTTTTTTCACTAAGTATAAAACAAAAATAACAACATGGCATGTTTACAAGCATTTTTAAGTCAACACAAGGCATATCATGGAAAGTTAATTGCACCACATCAAAGACCATATGATGGTGCTTCTAAAACATCTAAACATGTGGCATGAAGAAAAACACATCAATAGCAAAGAGCAATTGAAATCAGCATCTCATAACAAGTTTCAGCACTTAACAGCCAAATGCACTTTTGCAACACAGATTAACATGGCAATATGAACTCAAACAAGCATGCTACAGCAACCATCATATAGTACACTTCACAATGAACATTTTGACATATCATATGCATCATTTGGATAAACATGCACCAAGTTATCATATCTCAAACATGGCAACAAAATAACAAGTAGCAGCAGTTTATAACAAGTAGCACTCTTGCAACAGAGATTATGGAATCAAGATGAAGTCAAACATGCATGGCACAATGGAACAAAGTGTAGAGCATATCACCACGATCATTTTGACATATTATTTGCATCATTTGGATAAGCACACAAAAAGTTACCAGCAGTCAAAGTATGCATCAGAAAGTAAGAATTTCACAGACTTAGCCAAATTTTACTGGGTGAAACTGAGCGCAAGATAGAATATATTGCCCGGGGCGAGGGATAGGGGGGAGGCTCACCATGGGCCGAGGCCTACAAGAAGAGGAGGCCGGAGCTGGGCCGGTGCGGTGGACCTGGCCCACGTCGAGGCGAAGGCCGGTCCAGGACAAGGAGGGCACAGGTGGTGGCGGAGCTGGGCCGGCCCGCGGGCAGGACCTGGCGGATGGGGAGCTGGGCTCGCCCGCCTCGGGCCCAGGAGGCTGATCGGTCGAGCGGGATGAGCTCCCAGCTCGATCCCGTGCCCGGCGGCGGCCGGGACGAACACCGACGAGGGCGATGCGGAGAGGACGGCGAGGGCAGGAATGAGGCGGGGCGGCGAGGATCTGGCCTCCGGGGCCCCGTTCCCGTCGTCGGCAGCAGCCCGACGGCGAGGAAGAGCGGCACGGCGGCGCTGCGGTATGGCTTCGGTTGCGGGAGGTGCCAAGACAGCGGGGCGGCCGCTGCGGAGGTCGCCGGCGGAGCCGGCCGCGGCGGATCTGGCGACCGGCGGCGGGGTCCGATGCGGGAGGAGTCGGCGACGGGACGAAGGGGCTCGAGGCCCCCTGGCTCGGGAGCTGGGCGCGCTGCGGGCGAGCGGCCGTGGAGCTCGGGCCCGGTTCGCGGCTCGGGCGGGCCTCCCCGTGGGCCTGGCGGGCCAGCGCGGGGGAGGGAGGTGGCTGGAGCCACGTGGCGGCGGGGAGAGGTGAGAGGTGGCGACTGGTGGCTGGGTGGCTGCGGAAAACGAGGAGGAGGCCTAGGGTTGCCATTTTTGGACGGGGAGACGGCTATAAATAGCAAAGGGGGCTAGGGTTAGGTGTTTTGGGGCGATTCGGAGCCATCGGATCACGATCCAACGGCACCGGAGCGGAGGGGGAGTAGGCTGGGCCTAGTAGGGTGTGTAGATTAGTTGGGCTGAGATGAGAGGAGAGGGAGAGAGGCCCGCGGGAATTTTCGGAGACCGAAAACGTCCGACGTTTAGATCGGCTACTAGTGCCGCTATATATATCCGTTGGGCTATCAAACGAGCTCTGAATACGATGAAATTTGGCAGGCGGCCTGTCTACACTATAATAAGACCACACGCCAAGTTTCAACCCATTCCGAGAACGTTTTTCGGCCACTCATAAAATAAATATTCGGAGATGCCGCGGGCGCGTGTGAGTGTGTCTGGGCTCAGAACGGACAACGGAAAGGACGAGGGAACTCGGACGGATGCAAGTTTTGAAAACATGATGATGAAACACACACGATGACATGGCAAGATGCACACACAAGCAGATAACATGGCAAAGACAATGAATAACTAGCTGACACCTGGCGCACCGGTCTCGGGGTGTCACAACACTCCCCTACTAACAAGAGATCTCGTCCCGAGAACTTAGGAACGAGACGGGAGGGGAAAAGGAAGAACAAAGTTCTTCGAGGACAAAAGAGTGAAACCAAAGAACCTTGAGAGGTTGAATAACTTGAAAGAAAAGATACAACGAAGATGAACGAAGTTGCAAAGACTTCGTTAGACAAGAGGAAGAAGGGATACGAGAACCAAGGAGGTTGAAAGGGACGAAACAAGAGCTGATGGAACAAGAATGAATTCGAAACCACTCCAGTTAATAAGAGATGGAAAGGAATTAAAATGAAAGAAGTCGGGGAGCACTCCGGCTGAAACTGAAGGGAATAACACACCGGTTGAACATGAATGGAATGGAACAAGAACTTGAGAAGATGGAATAAAAACATGACGAAATGAACAAGACAATGCCTCCGGAATAATTGAAATGATGGAATTAAAAGAATGGAGAAGAAGATGACAACTTTGAGCGTGAATGACTTGGAAGCATCCTTAGAAGGAAGGATTGAGCAGAGTCGTTGAAAAATCAACAACGAAAGAATAAGCTTGTTGTGGACTTAATGAATTCATCCCAAAACTTGAGGTGAATGATGCCGCAACCAAAAGATGGATTTGCTGAGAATGAAGAAATGCAAAACTCCCTTCAAAAGAATACGGAGAATTATTTGCACTCGAGAGGCAAAAGAATAAGAATGCTTGAGCTGCTCCAGAAGAATTAGCTGAAAATTTGAAGAATGAATTAAATGATGGAGAACCACCATGAAGAACTCCGGTAACAGCAAGGATGATGATATAGAAATGACGGATGAAAAGAATAAGATTAATGCCTTACGATGATTTAGAAAGAGCCTCCGACGAGATAGCCGAGGAAAAATTGAACTCCGGAAAAGAAAAGATTAAAGCACTTGGAACTAGAATTTATTCATCAAGAATAAACTCTGAAGGAAGGAATTAAACAACTCCACAGAGAGGAATAAGAATTATATTATGCTTATCCTCCACCAATTAAATTGATGAAAGTAATGGATTCGCATATCACTTATTCGCATTGAAAAGATTAAAGAGGGATATATCACGAACTTGCGAAAATCTTCCTGAAACACCGGTAGGATTGGAATAAAATTGAATGGATTGATATGATAGCATCAGAAAAGAACTCTTGAGCGAACCACCGTAAGAGAATTGAAACTACGTGAAGAAAAGAACGTACCACCG
The DNA here is from genome assembly GCA_902687465.1 of Secale cereale. Taxonomy (NCBI): domain Eukaryota; kingdom Viridiplantae; phylum Streptophyta; class Magnoliopsida; order Poales; family Poaceae; genus Secale; species Secale cereale. The sequence goes on along the minus strand of LR738713.1, from coordinate 38,204,540 downwards.
GGAAAAATTAAAATCGAGTGATGAAAGAGAACGACCACCGCAAAGAATTAAAATTGGACGAAGAAAAGAGAATGCATCTCTGGGAAGAATAAATCACTTGAGAGAATTAGAATGACGAGAATGTCGGTGTACTAAAGTAGGGGTACCTTAGTATCCCGACTTGTGCACGGGCAGTAACAGCGCCCCGTGGTCTGGCTCACCACGCGCCCGCCAAAGCCCACTCTGGCCCCTTTTGAAGCCATTCAAGAACAAAGTATACAAGTCAGAAGATCAAGGCCCCGGCAAGAGGAGCTTGCCGGGAAGGCTGCTCCAAGCCCAAGACCACCCTATTATCACAAGACCCTGGCAAGAGGAGCTTGCCAGGAAGGCCAAAGAATAACGCTTCAAAAGATATATCGTGGCGCATCGTGCGCCCCGGCAGGACCCGGAGAGCGACAAGCTTCCGGGCCCGGCAAGATAGCAGCCCCGGCAAGGTGCTTGCCGGCGATAGCCTACACCGTGTGCCTGCGCTCTAGCTCATTTGGCCACGCGTCGCCCTAGGGCCCTTCCAGGGGCACGTGGCAGATGGCTGTGCAGCCTGGGGTACACGGTGGCAAGCCGCGGTGACGAGACTATCGCCGTGGCGAACGGAGACGCATGGACGGGCGCTTTTGGGGCGACGGCGACGGGCATTTAATGCCCTTGTCCCCCACCGTCAGAGTTAGGTGAAGACCACTGTTCATACACTGTTCACGCACTGTTACAACCACCACCAAATTTACACTTTTACCCTCCTCTACGTTGACACCTGTCGGGAACCCCTTTGAACTATAAAAGGAGGCCCATGCACAACGTAGAGGAGGTTCGATCCCAGAGACTCGATCACTCCTACGCTCGGTGTAGCTAGCACTGTAGATCTTCAAGCTCCCGAGCCCGAGAACTCAATACAACCAAGGCAGGAGTAGGGTTTTACGCGTCCGCGCGGCTCGAACCTGGGTAAACTGTCCGCGTGTGCCCCTCGATCCGCTCTTCGTGCTCCCTCCGCTCCCTTGCCGTACCGTAGAAGGGGCTCCGGTCCCATAGGTGTTCGTGGGAGGTCAGTTTCCCCGACATCTTTGGCGCGCCAGGTAGGGGGCGTCGAGGTTGTGCGAACCTGATCCGGCGCTCACGCGGGCGCAGTCTTCATCAACCGCTCTAGTTTCATCAACCTCATCGACTACGTCAATATGCCTCCGAAGAAGAAGGCTTCGGAGGTCGGAGGCCCGTCTGCGTCGATCCCACCACCACCAGAACCAACGGTTGGTGGGGTAGACGCTGGCGGAGGGGTGGACGCCGGCGAGGACACTCGCGGCGCCGCCAAGTCCAAAGACAAGACGGACGACCGGGCGAACTCCAAGACCTCGGCGTCCGTACACGCTCCATGTCCCTCTCAGGAGGCGCCGGACCAGCAGCGACATGGTACCGGGGGTACCATACGCTTGCTGGGACGACGACAAGCCGGCGGGTCGCGGGATGCTCAAGGCCAGCGCGCTGGTACGAGCAAGGCGCGGTCGCCGGGGCGAGGCCCTGCTCCTTCTAACCCTGTTAGAAGTCCGAGCATATCTCGCTCCTCGCACCGTTCGCCACCGCTTCCCTCCTCTCCAGCAGAAGCTCTAGCCAGAGCTCAACTGCTTCTCGACTTCCCTCCAGCGGCGGACAAGGCCGAAGACTGGAGGGCGACGATCCAGAGCCTCATCGCCTTTGCCAACAACGACACACCGCAGCAGCCAGTGACATCACGGCCGCGGCAAGTCGACCAAGCGAAGGCCGATGGAGACAAGACCGCCGGGGGCGCAACTACCGTGCACTCCCCGCCGCGGAAGCAGAAATCGCCACCCCGTCGGATCAACGTCGACGACGACTCCACAGCGTCATCGGATCCGCGGGCTCGCCGCGATCAGCGCCAAGTCCTAGACGAAAGGCGGCAAGAGGACGCTCGAACTCGTATCGAGCGTCGACGAGAAGCCAGAAGACAGTCTGATCAGCGCGCTGGGACCGCTGTCGACATGCACGCGCCGGGTGAACCAGGCGACTTGCCGTACGCGGCAGGCTGCCCTGCGTTCACCCGAGAGCTGCGGCAAGTCCAGTGGCCCGGCATGAAGAACTTTAAGCCCGACGTACCCGAGAAGTACGACGGCAAGACACACCCTTCCGAGTTCCTCAGCATCTACACCATTGCGGTGCAGGCTGACGGGGGGCGCGATGAGAAGATCTTAGCGAACTACTTCCCGCTCGTGCTTAAACCAAATGTCAGGTCTTGGCTTATGCACTTGCCGAAGAACTCCATCTCCTCTTGGGCAGATCTGTGCCATCAGTTTGTCGGCGCCTTCACAGGCGGCCACAAACCCCACGGCCAGGAGAGCGATCTCCACATTCTTACCCAGAAGGAGGGAGAGTCCCTGCGCAAGTACATCCAAAGGTTCAGCCGCGTTCAGCACAACATTCCCGATGTCCACCCTGCCGCGGTTATCAGCGCGTTCCACCAGAACGTGCGTAATCGCCGGATGAGGGAGGAGATGGCGATGACCAAGATCCGGGACGTCAGCAAGCTTTACGCTCTGGCTGACAAGTGTGCGCGTGCTGAAGAGGGGAGGAGGCTCCCCGGAGAGGATACTGGAGCAGGAGGAACGGATAGCGAGGATGCCGCCCCGGCAAGGAAAAGCCGGCGGCGGAACAACAAGAAGAAGAAGAACAAGGAGGTACTAGTTGTCGAGCAGTCCGGCAAGGAGGCTGCCATCAAGAAGACACAGGCTGGTGGCTCCGGCAAGGAGGCCGCCCCTGTAGCGGCAGCCGACAAGCAGGACAGCTCCGACAAGCAGTACTGTAAGATCCACCGCACCAAGGGCCACGATCTCCAGAACTGCAAAAGGGTAGAGTACCTCGTAGAACAGCAGAAGGCTGAATACGAGCGTCGCGACAAAGAGAAGGCCCAAGGAGGCGGGGGAGAGCCCAGCAAGAAGCGGCCGTTCAATGGCCGGGGAGGACGCCGCGGCAAGGCCAAGCAGCGGCAAGGAGACAGACCTCCCCGGGGCCGCGACAAGGATGAAGACGAAGACGATGACGAGGACATGGATGAAGGAGACAACAGCGAGCAGGAATTCCAGAAGGCCACAGAAGTTCTGTGCGTCGATGGAGGTGCTTCTCTGCACACTTCCCACCGCCAACTCAAGCAATGGGTGCGGGAAGTGAATGCAGCTGAGCCACCCGTCGAATCGCGCAGGCTGCTGAAATGGTCCGGCACGCCCATCATCTTCGACCTTGAGGACCACCCTGACCGCACAACTGCGGTCGGGTGCTTGCCGATGTTGGTTTCACTAACTATCCGCAACCTCAGGGTCACCAAGATGTTGGTTGACGGCGGGGCCGGCCTCAACTTGATCTCCTCCGCTGTGATCAAGAAGCTGCAAATCCCCGACAGCGAGCTCGAGGAAACCGGGACGTTCCAAGGGATCAACCCGGGAAGGAGCAAGCCGAAGGGGAAGATCACGCTGCCGGTGACCTTTGGAGGAGAGCTTAATTTCAGGACGGAGAGGATCACCTTCGACGTCGCCGATATCCCATTGCCATACAATGGGATACTTGGCCGTCCTGCGCTCGCCAAGTTCATGGCGGCCTCCCACTATGCTTACAACATGCTCAAGATACCGGGGCCAATAAGCGTCATCTCTGTCCCCGGCGACAAGAAGGACGCGCTTATTTGTCCCGACAAGATTTACCGGGACGCAGCAGCCGCGGCAGACAGCAACACACTTGCCGCTGAAGCTCCCGGGGGGAAGACCAAGATCAAGTCCGGCAAGAGCTCTGGGGCCCACTCCGGCAAACGCACCTCTTCGGAGTGCTGCACTGCCGTCGAGGACGCACCATCGAGCTCCACCGGCAAGTGCAAGAAAGGAATGGCAGCTTCACCGGCAACCAAGAAGGTGTCCGCCAAGGAGGACGGCACTGGTGGTACTTTCACCATCAGTGCTACGCTCGACCCCAAATAGGAAAGCGCGCTCGTTGCCTTCCTGCGGGCGAATGTCGATGTGTTTGCATGGCAACCATCTGACATCCCCGGCATTCCCAGGAAGGTAATTGAGCACAAGCTTGCTGTTTGTCCTCACGCGCGGCCCATCAAGCAGAAGGTCAGAAAGCAAGCGGTGGAGCGCCAAGAGTTCATTGCCGAAGAAATCAAGAAGTTGGAAGCAGCAGGCCTTGTTAGAGGTGTACTACATCCCACGTGGTTGGCTAATCCAGTTGTCGTGCGTAAGGCTAATGGGAAATGGAGACTTTGTATAGACTTCACGGATGTGAATAAAGCTTGTCCCAAGGACCCATTTCCCTTGCCGCGCATTGACCAGATCGTTGACTCCACAGCCGGGTGTGAGTTGCTTTCATTTCTTGATGCATACTCCGGATACCACCAGATATTCATGGTTGAGGAAGATGAAGAGAAGACCGCATTTATTACTCCATGTGGCACATATTGCTTTGTACGCATGCCCTTTGGATTGAAGAATGCGGGCTCAACATTTGCAAGGGTGGTCCACACTACTTTTGAACCACAGATACACAGGAATGTAGAAGCCTACATGAATGATATAGTGGTCAAGAGCAAGAGCAAGGATACCCTGGTTCAAGATCTAGAAGAAACCTTTGAGAATCTACGCAAGATACATCTCAAGTTGAACCCCGAGAAGTGCGTCTTCGGAGTCCCCTCCGGCAAGCTCCTCGGGTTCTTTGTGTCCCAGAGGGGGATTGAAGCCAATCCCGACAAGATTAAAGCCATCGAGCAGATCGAAGCCCCGAAGCGCGTCAAGGACGTACGGAGGCTCGCGGGTTGTGTGGCTGATCTCAGCAGGTTCATCTCAAAGTCTGCAGAACGCGCCCTGCCTTTCTTCAAAATCTTGAAAAAGGCAGGTCCTATGAAATGGACTCCGGAAGCGGAGGCAGCGCTGCGTGACTTGAAAGGGTACCTATCCTCCACTCCGATACTTGTCGCACCTAGGCCACAAGAGAAGTTGCTGTTGTACCTAGCGGCAACCAATCAAGTGGTTAGTGTTGCGTTAGTAGCGGAGAGGGAGGCAGATGAGGAAACCACATCCCCGGCAAGCGCATCCAGCGACAAGCAGGGGGCTTCCCTGACAAGCTCTGGCCCCGGCAAGGACAAGCCTGCGCAGGAACAAGGAGAAGTGCGGAAGAAGATGGTACAGCGCCCAGTGTATTTTGTAAGCTCCCTCTTGCAGGGGGCTAGGTCAAGATACTCTGGGGTGCAGAAGTTGCTTTTCGGCCTCCTCATGGCCTCAAGGAAGCTGCGCCATTACTTCCAAGCGCACGAGATAACAGTGGTCACTCGCTTTCCGTTAAAGAGGATACTGCAAAATCCAGAGGCAACAGGCAGGATCGTCGAGTGGGCACTAGAGCTGTCAAGCTTTGGTCTCAAGTTTGAGAGTACCTCAACTATCCAGAGCAGAGCTTTGGCAGAATTCATAGCAGAATGGACTCCAACACGAGATGAAGAAGTTCCAGAGACAAGCATCCCCGTCCAAGAAGCGAACAAAGAGTGGGTAATGTACTTTGATGGTGCCTTCTCGCTGCAAGGCGCCGGCGCCGGCGTGTTACTCATAGCGCCCACCGGAGAGCACCTCAAGTACGTTGTTCAAATGCACTTTCCCAAGGAGCAAGCAACAAACAATACTGCTGAGTATGAAGGTTTGCTTGCCGGTCTCAGAATTGCGGCCGAACTTGGGATCAAGAAGCTGATTGTGCGGGGAGATTCGCAATTAGTAGTCCGACAAGTAAACAAGAGTTACCAGAGCCCTTTGATGGAAGCTTATGTCGATGAAATGAGGAAGCTTGAAGAACACTTTGAAGGCCTACAAATGGAGCACGTTCCAAGAGCTCAAAATGATATCGCAGATGGCCTCTCAAAGTGTGCTGCAATGAAGTTACCTGTGGAACCAGGGACCTTCATGCTCAAGCTAACTCAACCATCCGTTACACCGTCAGTCGGGCTAAGCAAGAAGAGGAAGTTGGTCTCCGGCGACTACTTGCCGGCGGATCTTCTTGAAGCCGCCGCCAAGGTCCCCAAGATCAACGACCGAGTTGCTGAGGAACGGTCTGCTCCTGCGGACCCCAGGGTTCGTACAGTTGAAGCAGGCGTTCCCGACAAGTCTTGCCCCGGCAGGCTTGCCGGGGAACACTCAGCTCCGGCAGAGCCACATGTTCTTGTCGTAGAAGCTGAGGTTCCCGCAGCAGCCCTGATGCCTTTAGTCCTTGTTGTTGAGCCTCAGGCTCCAGCATGGGCGCAACAAATCGTCCGTTTTCTTCAAACTGGAGAACTTCCCGAAGAACCAGAAGAGATAGAGAGGATTACCAGGCAGTCAAGTATGTACCAGTTCGTCGGCAATGAACTGTACGGAAGAAGACTCAATGGTGTCAGATTGAAGTGCATTTCCCGGGAAGATGGACAGAAGCTGTTAGCAGAGATACACGGAGGCATATGTGGCCACCACATTGGCGCAAGAGCACTTGCCGGGAAGGCGTTCCGGCAAGGTTTCTTTCGGCCAGAAGCCCTCCAAGATGCAACTGCACAAGTAACCAAGTGTGAAGCGTGCCAGTTCCATGCCAAGCAGATTCACCAACCAGCTCAAGCTCTCCAGACGATCCCTTTGTCCTGGCCCTTCTCGGTCTGGGGGCTCGACATCCTCGGCCCCTTTCCCCGCGCAGTCGGGGGCTTTGAGTACTTGTACGTTGCAATCGACAAGTTCACAAAGTGGCCAGAAGTGGAACCAGTGAGAAAGGTGACAACACAGTCAGCAGTGAAGTTCTTCAGGTCAATCGTTTGCCGTTTCGGAATCCCTAACAGGATCATCACCGACAACGGCACATAGTTCACAAGTCGCACCTTCATGCAGTACGTCCAAGACCTTGGCGCTAAGGTCTGCTTTGCTTCTGTTGCTCACCCGAGGAGTAACGGTCAAGCGGAGAGGGCCAATGCTGAAGTGCTGCGCGAGCTCAAGACAAGAACCTTCGACAGGCTGCATAAGTGCGGAAGAAACTGGATAGAAGAGTTGCCGGCGGCTCTTTGGTCAATCAGAACGACACCAAATCGAGCCACCGGACAGACACCCTTTGCTCTTGTCTATGGAGCAGAGGCAATTCTCCCCACGGAACTCGTATACGGGTCTCCTCGAGTGCTCGCTTACGACGAGCTCGAGCAAGAGCAACTTCGGCAAGATGATGCATTGCTCCTCGAGGAGGACCGTCTCCAGGCTGCTGTACGAGCTGCTCGATACCAGCAAGCCTTGCGTCGCTATCATAGCCGCAAGGTCAAGGCCAGGAGTCTCGAGGAAGGCGACCTTGTTCTTCGGTGCGTTCAGTCCGCCAAGAATTCCAACAAGTTGACGCCGAAGTGGGAAGGCCCTTATCGGGTGAGACAAGTCACAAGGCCTGGCGCTGTCCGCCTTGAGACCGAAGAAGGCTTACCGGTGAGCAACTCCTGGAACATCGAGCATCTTCGCAAGTTTCACCCGTGAGGCGCGGTTGCCGTGATCCGCTCCGGCAACCACCTTTTGTACAAGTCTTGCCGCTGTTGCATGTAAACCTTTGTACAAAGCCGGGCGCAGACCCCGTGCATCAGTAAAACTTTTGTGCTTCGCACCATTTGTCATTTCATGCTTTTCTTTTTTACTTGCATGTATCATCTGACATTTTGTGCAGCACACATCCCCGGTAAGCAGCAACAAGCCGTAAGGCTCCATACTTGTGTTTTCTCCTCCTTTCCTTTCTCTCTTAAATAGAAGAAGTGTTCCTCGTGCACAAGTTTGCCGGGGGGGAAGGAGATAGTGGTATGGGCCAAGTGCTGTTCAAGGAAGGAAAGCCTTGCCGCCAAGTGCTGTTCAAGGAAGGAAAGCCTTGCCGAGAAGTAAACAGAACACAAAAGATAAGTTGCCAAAGTTTGAGCAATTTAAAATTTTCAAATTCTTAGTTGTCTTGCTTGGACAACCACACTTTGTATGGAAAACCTGTGCGCGGAGGAACCTACCCGTGGCTAGCCGCACCCTTACTTTGTTTCAAGCACGCTCAACGGCTTAAGTGCGCTGCGACAAGTGTCGCGCCCTTACTTCGTTTTCGAGTTCGCTCAACAATCTAAGCGTGCTGCGACTAGCTGCGGCAAGGTTTCTTGCCGGCAAGGGCATTGCTAGCAGGCTGCTAAGAGTCCCGCACTCAGCGCTCGCGGCAAGGGTCCCTTTGCCGGCAAGTTCCCTAAAAGCGTAGGGTGGAGAGCATACAAAGTGAAGGGACTAAACAAGGGAGATAACACTGCGTTGATTACCCAAAATAAAGTTATATTACAAGATAACTTGCCGCTGATTCTAACCAACTACTACCTATGACTTAATTGGCAGCGGCAAGGGAAGTGGAAAGAAAGAAGCCTAGTCCCTACGGTCTCCATCGACCCTCTGGATCCTGCCCGCCTTCGCCACGATGTGGGCAACTTGTGCCTTCAGGGCCTCCTGGTCAGCTTCGGGCGGCAGGGTCCGGAGGACGTTGACAAGGTTGATCCCGGGGTTGCGGTAGACGATCTTCAACAACACCTGCTCCATAGTACCCATGCAAAGCCGGCGCGCCTCGTCAGCCAGCTGCGTGGGGATCCTCTCCCGTAGCCGCGCGAGAGCCGGTGCCACTCCTCTGAAGAACAGGCTCAGCTTGGCGCTGTGGGGGAGGCTCTCGTCGGGGGAGTACACGAGGTGCTCCGCCCTCAACGCCACCATCTCCCTGTCGATGTTGGGGGCGGAGGCGACGAGCTCTTCGGTCCATTGCTCCATCGTCCGCTGGAAGTTGTTTTGCGAGACGGCGGCGCTTTCCAGCAAGGCCCTCTCAGACCGGAGGTCTTCCTTCAGCTTCGTTTCGCGGTCCCGGGCGGCGCCTAGCGAGTCGGTGAGAGTGGAAACTTTCAGCTCCAAGTTGGCGATGGAGTCCTTGGCGTCGTTGAGCTCTTTGCCCTTCTCGGAGAGGCAGACTTGCAGCTCCGAGTTGGTATGGGCGTCCTTCTCCCGCGCCACATTGAGCGCAGCGACCCTGTCCTCACTCGCCTTCAAGTTCGACTCCATCTGCGCCGCCCTGGCCTCCAGATCCCTCTTGGCGGTCTCTGCGGCAGCGGCGGCATCCCTCACCTCCTGCAGAGCCCCGCCAATGGCCTGCTCACGAGCGGTGAGGTCGTCCTCGTGGCTATCGAGGTCGACCTTCCGCTGGTTGAGCGCTCCCTCCCGCCGAGACAGTTCCTCGGCGGCTAGTCGCTGCTGCTCCTCCACCTCGGCCTTCTCGAGGAGGAACGCCTGGTGTGCTCCGGCAAGCTCTTCGCACTCCTCCGCCAAGTTTCGAAGGGCCGCCTGGTTGGCGGCACGGAGCTCTGCGGCACGCTTCTCCAAATCAGCACCAGCCTTGGCAGCCAGAGCCTCTCGGGACTCCAGCTTGGCTTGCCTGGCCCGGTACAAACCCAGGAGTCGACGCAGGAGTTGCTCCTCTTCGGGCTCGTCGCTGCTGCCGGGCGCGTCGACAACCTTCAACCCGGCGGAGGAAAGAACTTCTCCGTCAAATGTCTACCCCTCCGCGGGTGCCCTTGATGAGGACGCCCACGGGACTTGGATAAAGACCCCGTTGGCGGCCTCTAGATAGACGCCCGACCCAGCCGCAGAGGCGGAAGGATCGGCGGCCGGTGCAGCGTCCGGCGCTCCTGCGGCCTCCGGGCCAGCAGTGCGGTCGCCGGTCCCTTCCCCAGCTGCCGCGTCAGCGGTCGGGGCGGTCTCCTCGGCGGCTGGCTCATCGGCGCCGGCCGTTCCCTCTGCGGCGGTGGCATCGCCAGCGTCGCCACGCAACTCCTCCTCGGCGATGGTTTCCATCTCCATCAGCTCCGGGGCGGGCGGGTCAGACGACAGAAGGAAAAGAAAGGAAAAATCATCAAGCAAATATCCAAAAAAAAGATGAATCCAAGAAGAAGAAATTATAAGAGTTACCTTCGCAGGCCTCTTCAGCAACGGGGTCCCTCGCCGGGGAGTTCTCCCTTGGCGACGTAGAAGAAGCCCCCGCCGGCGGAGGGCCGCTGGCGCCTTCCCTTGGCGGGGAGTCCTCCCTTGTCGGGGTGCTCGCCCTTGGCGGGGTGCTCGCCCTTGGCGGAGTACCCATCCTTGGAGGAGCACTGTCCCTTGCCGGGGAGCTCATCCTTGGCGGCGAGGGTGGAACAAGCGGTTCGTCGGGGGCGACCTCTTGGTGCTCCTGCAGCTGCGGCTCCACTTTTGCGCAAGACAACAAAACATTAGCAAGGATAACTACCTCAAGCGCGCCCTACGAACAGAAAAGTGAACAAGGGACTTACGCTGGGGGCTGCGCTGGGGGCTGCTCTCCGGAGCAGCAGGCTGGTCCGGCAAGTTTGTCGCTGGCGCATCCCCCGTCGCTGCGGCAGGCTCGTCGTCCTCGAGGTCAACCACAGGGATCTTGGCCCTCTTCGCCATCGTTTGGGTCAAGGTCCTGGAAGACAAACAAGATCAGAGTCAGGCGAAAATAAATCAAGACAAAAGCAACAAAAATCAAGGAAATTAAAATTGCAAGTACTTACTCTTCCTCCTCTTCATCGGAGCTGAGAGCGGAGAAGTCAAACTGCGCCTCACGTGCTCCGGCGCGAGGAGCTGGAGGAGAAGGCTCCCTCGGGCGTTTGGCGGGCTCCGGAGCTGTGGGTTGTGAAGACCCCGCGCCGGTCGTCGCTGAAGACCGACGGGCGGAAGGAACCCCAGAGCCACTCTGAGAAGATCCCCCTCCGCTTGTTGCTCGGGCACGGGGCGCCTCCTTGACGATCTTGCTCGTCGTGGTGGCGCGCGTCGCCCGGCGCTTCGGCTGCTGTCGGGGCGCCTGTGGCCTCACCGTCTCAGCGGCCTTGTGGAGGCGCTTCTTCTGTTGTGGCGGAGGACTTGGTGGTGACGGAGAATTCTCTGAGGACGAGGAGGCGTCGTCGTCCAGGTTCAGTGACCCGCCCGAGTCTTCGTCGGAATCGCCCGATTCGACGTCATCCTCGGCGGGCTCACTGGACTCGGGGACTTGCCCGGCAGCCTCGCTCGTCCCGGCAGGCTCCCCGGCGGGCTCCCCGGCAAACTGCTCGGGCGCAATCCTCAGCAGCTTGAGGATTTCCTCCTCCTCGGCCTAGCTCACTGCGTCCGCTGCCTCTGCTTCATCCACAGTGTACCCAAATTCACATGCGGCCACAGCCGCGGCGGCCTCTTCCATCCTGCTGGCTATGTATGCCAAATCCCGTTCGGTGGTCTCCCGGGTGAGGCCCTTTTTCTCCTCGGGGTTGCGTGGCCGTTCAACCAGGCTGTCGAAGAAGGCCTGCACGGTCTCCTCTGAAGGCATCAGCCAAGTGGGAACAACCACGTGGGAATCACACTCAGGCATCACCGCTCGGATGGCACTAAGGGCAGTATTGTTGCACAACGGAACTACTCCCCGGGACGGGGTGAACTACTCCTTGTGCTTGGGGTCATGTTTAAACAGCCCCCGGACCATCCCCTTCAGTTCCAAGACGGTGAAGTTATAGTTCAGCCCGGGGCGCAGCCTCATGCGGTCTGCCGCGTTGCCGAACTCCCAAGCAGGTATCTTCCTTTCCTGCAGAGGGGCAATGCGGCGGCGGAGGAAATCAGCCCCAACTTCACCCACAGTCAGGTTGGCAGCCCGGAGGCGAAGGATCCTAGTAAGGGCAATCTGCAGCTTGTCATCCTCCGGGGCCAAATCGCTCCAATCCTTGCCGCGCACTATTGCAGTCTGGCGCGGCGAGGTAAACTGCTCGGGTGCATCTTCCAGAACCCAGCACCAATCAGCTCTCCACTCTTCCCACTTGCCGCGTAGCTCTCCAATCAAGTACGCCTCCTTCTTGCCGAGCCTGAAGATCCAGGAGATACCGCCGGAGAGTGGGGATCCAGATTCTACTCTAGGCGTGAAGAAGTGGCGGAAGAGAGCTACGTTTGGGTGGACCCCGACATAGTTTTCGCACAGATGTGCGAAAACGGCCAAAGTGAGGACGGCATTCGGGGTAAAATCTAAGAGGTGGAGTCCATATGTGTTCATCACATCGCAGAAAAACTCTGAATACGGAGGACAGAGACCGCAATGGAAAAATGAGGCGAAGTAGTAGTAACCTCCCGGGAACATGTCGACGGCTACGGCGGGGAGGACTCTGGTGCGGGGATGATCCTTCATCTCCCTCGCCCAGAACAAGTAATACTTGTCCCGTAGCTCCCTCGCGCCAAGCCTCGGCGGGAAGACCACCATCCTCCTCCGCATGGATGCCAGCTTCGCCGCCTTGTCGGACTTCTCCTTCTTCGCCTGGTCGCTCTTCGCCTTGTCGCTCTTCGGGGCCATGGCGGGGACGGCGGGGGAGGTCGACGGCGCTGCGGATGTTGAAGACGGCGGAGGAGATGGTGAACCTCAGCTCTCTGTCGACCTTTGCGGGGGCGGAGAACGGCGGGGGTTTCTGGAGATTCAAGACGCAATGAAGGCAATGGAGGGAAACTGCCCCTGCTTCCTCTGCTTTTAAGGGGGGAGTGGGGGACGTATCGCATTTTTTCATTAAAGAAGCAGGCCACGATCTCTCCCACGACGCCGCAATCGACGCGTGCCGTTAGGGAGAGATGCGGCAGATGCGGAGTGGGAAACGGCGCGCCGTGGGCCGCGTGTGCCCGTGCACTGTTTTGGGCCTGGCCCAACAGCGCTCGGCACCGTGTATGGCCCAGGCCCGGGGGCTCCTGTCGGTGTAATAAAGTAGGGGTACCTTAGTATCCCGACTTGTGCACGGGCAGTAACAGCGCCCCGTGGTCTGGCTCACCACGCGCCCACCAAAGCCCACTCTGGCCCCTTTTGAAGCCATTCAAGAACAAAGTATACAAGTCAGAAGATCAAGGCCCCGGCAAGAGGAGCTTGCCGCGAAGGCTGCTCCAAGCCCAAGACCACCCTATTATCACAAGACTCTGGCAAGAGGAGCTTGCCAGGAAGGCCAAAGAATAACGCTTCAGAAGATATATCGTGGCGCATCGTGCGCCCCGGCAGGACCCGGAGAGCGACAAGCTTCCGGGCCCGGCAAGATAGCAGCCCCGGCAAGGTGCTTGCCGGGGATAGCCTACACCGTGTGCCTGCGCTCCAGCTCATTTGGCCACGCGTCGCCCTAGGGCCCTTCCAGGGGCACGTGGCAGATGGCTGTGCAGCCTGGGGTACACGGTGGCAAGCCGCGGTGACGAGACAATCGCCGTGGCGAACGGAGACGCATGGACGGGCGCTTTTGGGGCAACGGCGACGGGCATTCAATGCCCTTGTCCCCCACCGTCAGAGTTAGGTGAAGACCACTATTCATACACTATTCACGCACTATTACAACCACCACCAAATTTACACTTTTACCCTCCTCTACGTTGACACCTGTCGGGAACCCCTTTGAACTATAAAAGGAGGCCCATGCACAACGTAGAGGAGGTTCGATCCCAGAGACTCGATCACTCCTACGCTTGGTGTAGCTAGCACTGTAGATCTTCAAGCTCCCGAGCCCGAGAACTCAATACAACCAAGGCAGGAGTAGGGTTTTACGCGTCCGCGCGGCCCGAACCTGGGTAAACTGCCCGCGTGTGCCCCTCGATCCGCTCTTCGTGGTACCTCCGCTCCCTTGCCGTACCGTAGAAGGGGCTCCGGTCCCATAGGTGTTTGTGGGAGGTCAGTTTCCCCGACAGAGAACAAAGGGATCGCGAACTGATTAAAGAATACTTGAACAAGCATCGGAAGAATGTGAGACGAACGAAGAGGCATCAATGAATAATATTTGGAGGACGAAGTTGAAAACTGAGAATGAATAAATCTTCTGAAATGATGGCCTTCGGAGGAACACAAAGAAAAGAATTCATGAAATACTCCGGATGAATGAAAAGTGAATGGTTGAACCAACGGTGAAAAGAATTAAAGCGATCTTGAAGAAGGCATATGACTGATGGAATCCATACTTACGTCACACTTGAAAGAATTTAGGAATACTCTGGCAAATTAGAAGAGTCAGGTAAGATCCCGAGAAAAGATCTGTGGGTTATGAGCCCACCGAAGAGAAAACACCGTTGAGAATTGATTTACAAGAGGAGATGATGCACCGGAAATGATTCGAAGACTCGAATGAGGTGACAACCTCGAATTAATTAGACCACGGACAAATCTCCTGGAATGACTTCAGAACTCCGGAATAATAAAATGGCGAGAGGTAAACGAGCAAGGGGAAAACACTTGAATAGATGAAAGAATAAGAAAAACACCAGAAAACTTGAATTGAAATCCATCGGAAAAGAAGAGAGATGAAGAATGATGAACTAGACGAGAATCACCAGTTGAAACAATTAAGGAAAGAAAGCAAAGGCTCACACGAGTGGAATGGATACTCGATTAGGACTCCGGCCCGACAAGAAAAAGGGTGGGCGGGTGGGAAAAAGAAAGACCACATCGGACGGGGAAACACCGTCGGTTGAAAAGAACTGAGGTTGAACTTGCAAAGAAGAAGAGGGTTGAATCCACTTGACGAGAGATGCACCAGATGAAAGAACTGACAACACAATGAACGAAAACTAACCACGTGATCGTAAAAAAATTTGAAGGGGAAGAGGAGTAATTCAAAACACCTACGTCAAGATTCCTCACCAGAGCGACGAAGGGGCTGGGGAGTAAAAAGAATTCCTACTCTCTGATATAACTAGACTCCGAAAATGTTTTCTCCTAGACTCAACAACGGCCATTCTATGATCAATCAAGGGGGCTCCTATGGTCAGTCGAGGCTCTGGTACCAACTTGTCAGGCCCAAGATGCGATTCTATCCCGATCACATGACACTTACATGATTGGGGCACAACCGCATTTTGGGCGCTTAGCAAGATGGATATCATTACATCGTACCATTACATACATACAAGGGGGGATACAACAATACATACAAATCACCTGAATACAATAACATCAATACAAAGCATCCGACTACAGATGCAAATATGAAAAAAACAACGACATCCATCTGCTATCCCAGGCTGCCGACCCGGAACCTAACCCAAGACTGAAGAAGAAGAACTCCCACAAAATAACAACGCTCACACGTCAAGTCATCGGAAACCTGCACCTGCAACTGTAGTTGTAGTATCTGTGAGCCACGAGGACTCAGCAATACCATAACCATGGGTAACAAGACTATCAAAGCTTAATGGGTAGGAAAAGGTAAAGTGGTGAGGTTGCAGCAGCGACTAAGCAAAATATGGTGGCTAACTTACGAGTACAAGACTAAGATGAGCATCTACGCAAGCGGTCGCAAACTAGTAGTGATCGCTAAAGATCTTGAACTACCTACAAGTCAAACATAACCCCTCTGTGTTCTCTTCTCAAAGTGAAAATAGACAGTCACGGTTACTCACACAGTTGTGTGTTTTACTTCGGATCCTCTGTCAAGTTTTCTACAACCGGACATTAACAAGTTCCAATCTGCCACATAACCGCGGGCACGGCTTTTGAAAGATCATAACCCTGTAGGGGTGTCCCAACTTAGCCCATCACAAGCTCTCACGATCAGCTGAAGTAATAATAATTATTACCCCTTATCTTAGGGAAATCCGATCAGGCTCGGCATCCCGGTGCACAAGACATTTCGACAATGGTAAAACAAGTCCATCAAGACCTCCCGGCGTGCCGACACCCTGATAGTAGCCGCGCGTATCTCGTCTCAAGCCACGTCCGGATGGGACAAGCTACGAGGAAAACCAGCCCTCGGGTTTCCCCAAGGTGGCCCCGCAGGTTGCCCGTTTGGGACCAACACCATCAGCACTGGCCCCCCTGCTATGTAGAAAATATACTCGGGGACGCGACCCCCTATGCAATTTAATTAATTAATTAAGTTGTTATTATGAGGCAAATTAAAACCAATGTTGGGCCTTGTTGGAGGAGTTTTATTCAAAGACGAAGTGTCAAGGGGTCCCCATATACCCAACCGTGTAAGGAACGCAAAATCAAGGAACATAATGCCGGTTTATCGGCTCCTAAGGTGGCATGAGTGGAACAAAACACCGAGCAAAAGGCCAAGCCTTCCACCTGTAATACCCAGGATGGGACTATACCTCCTACGTGTCGAGGCACGACTTAAAGGTATAAGCCCATGCTGGAATGATCTCAAGTTTGGTATCTTTGCACGACTCATGTAAAAGAGGGATTAAATTGCAAAAGGAGATGGTTGGCTTACACTCGCCACTTCACACAATACATTACATAAGCAAGACATCATTCAAAACATCACAACCCGACTACGGGTGAAGATCCAAAAGAAAGATACCAAAACAACATAAAGCCACAGGTCAGGATCGAATCCTAGTAGAAACCACTACTGATCGGCGAAACGTCACAAGCATACGGCCAAAATCTTCATCGAGCTTCCAGTGAAGTACTTGAACCAGCTCCTTCATCGAACTCGGCGGAACCTGCATCTGGTGTTGTAGTATCTATGAGCCACGAGGACTCAGCAATCCCATAACCATGGGTATCAAGACTAGCAAAGCTTTGAGGGTAGGAAGAGGTAAAGTGGTGAGGTTGCAGCAGCGGCTAAGCTTAATATGGTGGCTAGCTTACGAGTACCAGAATAAGATGAGCATCTACGCAAACGGTCGCAAAAGTAGTGATCGCTAAAGATCCTAAACTACATACGAGTCAAACATAACCCCACCGTGTTCTCTTCTCAAAGTGAAAAGAGACAGTCACGGTTACTCACACAGTTGTGTATTTTACTTCGGGTCATCTGACAAGTTTTCTACAACCGGACATTAACAAATTCCAATCTGCCACATAACCGCGGGCACGGCTTTCGAAAGATCATAACCCTGCAGGGGTGTCCCAACTTAGCCCATCACAAGCTCTCACAATTAGCTGAATTGATAAATATAATATCATCACTCCTTATCTTAGGGAAATCCGATCAGGCTCGGCATCCCGGTAGCACAAGACATTTCGACAATGGTAAAACAAGTCTAGCAAGACCTCCCGGCGTGTCGACACCCTGATAGTAGCCGCGCGTATCTCGTCTCAGGCCACAACCGGATGGGCGATGCTACGGGAGCCAATCCTCGAGTTTCCCCGTGGTGGCCCCGCAGGCTCCCCATTTTGGACCAACACCATCAGCACTGGCCCCCCTGCTATGTAGAAAGAATCCTCGGGTAGCGCTAACTCCCTATGCAAATTTAATTAATTAATTAATATGTTATTATGAGGCAAATTAAAACCAATGTTGGGCCTTGCTGGAGGAGTTTTATTCAAAGTCGAACTGTCAAGGGGTCCCCATCCACCCATCGTGTAAGGAACGCAAAATCAAGGAACATAATGCCGGTTTATCGGCGCCTAAGGTGGCATGAGTGGAACAAAACGCCGAGCAAAAGGCCAAGCCATCCACCCATGCCCAGTATATAGGTGTGTTAAATAATAATAATAGATATTGTGATATAACAACAGTAAGTTCCCTCCTGGAACGATCTTCATCTTCACCTGCAACTAACAACGCTATAAGAGGGGCTGAGCAAGCGGGTAACATAGCCAAACAGTGGTTTGCTAGGAAAGTGTCAAAGGTTAGAGGTTTCATGGCAACAAGGAGAGGCTGACATAAAAGATGGGTAGCGCGACATGTAATAATAGCATCGAGACAACTAAGCATGGCAATGGTAGTAAAGGTATCCAAGGGTATGATCATCTTGCCTGGAATTCCACAAGGGAGAAGAACGGATCCATGAAGTAGACGGAGCAACATGGTCAAGCGAATCCTCACAACTCCGGAACGAAACCGAAGCTAACAAGAGAAGCAACCGGAAAGAAGCAAACAACACGATAAACATACAAGCATAAACATGGCATACGATGCACATCCAAGTATGATGCATGTTCGGTTTAAATATGCATGGCATGGCAATGTGCACAAACAAAACTACAAGTTAACTGGAGCTCAATATGCAACGAGTTGCATATTGACGAAACACCACATTTTATATTTAATTGACTCTCGTTAATTACAAGACAAGATTAAATGTTTGTTAACATGGCAAGAGGTGAAGCATAATAAAACTACACTATTTAGGCATTTTAAATGAGGCCGGAAAATAACAACAACAATTCCGGAAAATCCCCATGAGCATGTTTAGCAATTTTAAGCAAACAAGAATTAAACATTCAAAGGTTGTTAACATGATGCGGATGACATGATCAAGTTTATGCAATTTTTATTAATTAAAGGTTAACATGAAGATGATAAGGAGTATTTGTCACCGTGGTGGAAGGAAAGGGTGCCACGACAACGATCCAAAAGTGATGCAAACGCAACAACTCGGTTCCGGTAACTCGTTGAGAGACCGGTGCAAAATATAACGAAGAGCGAGTGAAACAAGATGAAGGTGGGGTGATCCCGTCACCGGGTTCCCACGGGTCGGCGACGAGGCAACCGAGGAGCGTGACAAAAGGATGATACGGGCACGGAGCACACAAGGGAAACATTTCATACAACACATGCATTCATCCACGGGCATCGACTCGGGGTTATACCTTCGGAACATTCATTCTCGGAGCGGTTCGAGATCGTAGAGGGACGTAGTGGTACACGGGTCGTAAAGGAAGAAGTCGTTCTCGCAACTCGTAGAAGAAGTAGGCGTTCACGTTCATCGAGGAAGTAGTGGTACACGAATCGTAGCCGTTCACGTTCGGAGAGGTACTTGGCGAATTCCTCATTTCTAGGGCGACGGTAGTGGTACACGCCGTAGAGGGAAGTAGTTGTTCTCGTTCATCGGTAGGGGTACTTGTCGCGGCATCGGACGTAGTGGTACTCGTTCGTAGAGGTACTAGCGGTCTCGGCGACGGTAGTTGTTCACGAGCTCGTTTTTGTAGATGTTCGTGCCGTCATGTCGTGGTACTTGGCGATTCCGAAGACCGCGGTCGTTGGGGGTACTTGGTCGTGGTACTTGTCGGGTCATGTAGAGGTACTTGGTGTCCGTCGTGGTACTTGTCGCATCCACCAAGCGTAGTCGTTCGGGCGTCGAGTTCGTAGATGTACTTGTCGATCTTGCCGGTCTTGCTGATTCGAAACGAAACACCACAAAAGGGCAACCAAAAAAAACGGCAGCACGGAGACGAGGCCATGGCAGCGGCGTGGCGAGGCACGGAGGATGCTCGGGCGACTCTTGGCGACGGGGCCGGCACGCTGGCTGGCCCTGGCGAGCTGGAGGACGGGGCGCCGGCGGCGCAGGCTGGAGAAGGCGGGGCTGGTGCGAGGCGCGCTGGGAGCTGCGGCCTAGGCGCCGCGTGCGGCCTGGATGGCCGAGGCACGCGGCCGCTGTGGCTCTGGCCAGCCGGGAGGAGCGAGGACGGGCGCGCTCGGTGCTGGCGATGATGGCGCGGCCTTGGCGCGCGGCGGAGGAGGTGGGCCGACGCGGCGGCCTGGGCGGGGCGCCAGGGCTGCGGCCTGGGGCTCCTGGACGGGGCCCTGGAGGGAGCCGTGCTGGGGCGCGCTGCTTCTGGTAGGAGGAGATCGAGCGGAGTCGAGGGCCAGGCGACGAGAAGGAAGAGGGAGCGGGGTCGGGCGAGGGAAGGAGATGGGAGATCGAAGGGAGGCTGCGGGAGATGCGAGGGGAAGAGGTGTGCGGCGGCTGAGGGGGGAGGAAGGATCGAGCGAGGGAGATGCGAGTGGCGCTAGCTAGGGTTCACCGGTCGGGACTGGAGGGAGATGGGCCATGACCCAGATGGGCCTAGGGGGAGCAGGGTGGCTTGGGCCAGAAGGACCTAGGCTGCTGGGCTGGAGGCTTTAAAAGACAAGAAAGAAAATCAAACAGGTCCCTCTCCTCTTAAAAGAAAAGAAAAGAAACAAAAGGGAAGGGGATATATATTTATTTGGCAAGGCAAAAATTAAGGCCAAATAAATACAAGTTGAGATGGAAGAAAAACTCGCGTGGAGCTACTTTGACTAAATCAAAGCGCCACAACTCGAACCGAAGCAAAAGGAGAAAAGATGGGGATTAAAACATTTGGAAACGAGAGAGGTTTAAATGTAAGTTTGTTTTGGTGAATTCCATAATAATGGAATAATTTAATATAGCTCTCTAAATATTGAGAGGCTTTTGATATGTTATAAAGAGAAGTCACTCTTCCCTCGATTTAAATGGACCGAAGGTCCACACAATTTATTTAGGTTGAGATGCAAAAGAAATATGACATGAAGGCATGATGACATGATGCAATGCAAAATAAAATAAAATAAAGCAAGCACAAAAGAAACACACGGGAGAACCCGGAACATCTGGAATCTTCTGGGACGTCGGTCTTCGGGCGTCACACCACCCATGCCCAGTATATAGGTGTGTTAACATATATAAGACATATTGTGATATTCCCAAAGCATCAAGTTCCAACATGGAACAATCTTCATATTCACCTGCAACTAACAACGCTATAAGAGGGGCTGAGCAAGCGGGTAACATAGCCAAACAATGGTTTTGCTAGGAAGGTTTCAAAGGTTAGAGGTTTCATGCCAACAAGGAGAGGGCTGACAATAAAAGATGGGTAGCGCGACATATAACGATAGCATCGAGACAACTAAGCATGGCAATGGTAGTAAAGGTATCCAAGGGTATGGTCATCTTGCCTGACATCCCGCAAGGAAGAAGAATGAGTCCATGAAGAAGACGAAGAAGAAGCCTTGAAGAAGAACCACGGGTAGACGAACTAATCCTCATGATCGCAACAGAACAAGCACTAACGAGAAGAAGCAAGCAATACGGTAAACACACAACACAAGAACATGACAATATGCTCAACCAAGTATGATGCAAGACAAGTCTATATATGATGCAATACATGGCAAGGTAGGAAGCACTCAAAAACAACACAAGAACATGACAATATGCTCAACCAAGTAGGACGCAAGACAAGTCTATATATGATGCAATACATGGCAAGGTAGGAAGCACTCAAAAACAACACAAGAACATGACAATATGCTCAACCAAGTAGGATGCAAGACAAGTCTATATATGATGCAAAACATGACAAGGCAGGAAGCACTCAAAAACAACACAAGTCACAAGTTTAAATGAGGCCGGAAACTACATATAACAAATCCGGTAAGTCCTCATATGCATAGTTTGAAATTAGTCCAGATCTGAACAAACCTTAAGTTAAAGTGGTTAAACAGAATATTAACATTCACCATGGTGATCTACACGAAATTCTAGTCAAGTTTCATATAAAGTTTGTTTAATTCGGAGCTATGGTCTAGAAGATATGAGCAAAACAAGACAAACATGGAAACGGTGCAAGATGCACCCAAACATCAAGCAAACTCACTCCAAACTTGAAAACAATATTATATTATGATTCTTCATGCTAAATCACACAAGTTTCATATAGGACACACTCAAAATGGAGCAACGGGCTAAAAGATACACATGAAATAAGATATAACAACAAGCTGAAGTTAACAACCACATAGCAACTTTGGAGCAAGGTATATATATGCTACAGCACCCAAACATAATAACAAGAAGCATGGTCATGAAGTAGAAATCTTACTCTACAAGCATGAACTTAGGACACACCCAAAAGCTTGCTGGAACATAGTTAAACAAGCATGGCAAGTTGCAATAAAATTATCCAAACTTAGCCAAAATCTGGGAAGGCAAAAACATCATCACGATGCTGCCTTCGGAGGCACAAAACAACAAGCATATCAACTCTAATAAGAACAAAAAAGAGCATGGACATGTAGTAGACATATCCTACAGCAAACAACTCCATTGGAGCAACTCCATAGGAGGCATGGATCAATAGCAACAAGCTCCACCAAATTGAACATGCCGATAAAATCCTGATAGATATAATTTATAGCAACTTGAGAGCAAGAAATAAATAAGCTACAACAGGTCATATGAGCAAGTGAGGGCATGAATGGATAGGCAAAATCATGGACAACAAGACATGATCATTGTCCACTCCAAAACAAGCATGGATTTGAGTAGGGCATCAAGCAAACATAGCATCAGGATATAACAGGTTCCAGACTTAGCAGTTTTTTCACTAAGTATAAAACAACAATAACAACATGGCATGTTTACAAGCATTTTTAAGTTAACACAAGGCATATCATAGGAAGTTAATTGCATCACATCAAAGACCATATGATGGTGCTTCTAAAACATCTAAACATGTGGGATGAAGACAAACACATCAATAGCAAAGAGCAATTGAAATCAGCATCTCATAACAAGTTTCAGCACTTAACAGCCAAATGCACTTTTGCAACAGAGATTAACATGGCAATATGAACTCAAACAAGCATGCTACATCAACCATCATATAGTACACTTCACAATGAACATTTTGACATATCATATGCATCATTTGGATAAACATGCACCAAGTTATCATATCTCAAACATGGCAACAAAATAACAAGTAGCAGCAGTTTATAACAAGTAGCACACTTGCAACAGAGACTACGGCATCAAGATGAAGTCAAACATGCATGGCACAATGGAACAAAGTGTAGAGCATATCACCACGATCATTTTGACATATTATTTGCATCATTTGGATAAGCACACAAAAAGTTACCAGCAGTCAAAGTATGCATCAGAAAGTAAGAATTTCACAGACTTAGCCAAATTTTACTGGGTGAAACTGAGCGCAAGATAGAATATATTGCCCGGGGCAAGGGATAGGGGGGAGGCTCACCATGGGCCGAGGCCCACAAGAAGAGGAGGCCGGAGCTGGGCCGATGCGGTGGACCTGGCCCACATCGAGGCGAAGGCTGATCCAGGACAAGGAGGGCACAGGTGGTGGCGGAGCTGGGCTGGCCCACGGGCTGGACCTGGCGGATGGGGAGCTGGGCTCACCCGTCTCGGGCCCAGGAGGCCGATCGGTCGAGCGGGACGAGCTCCCAGCTCGATCCCGTGCCCCGCGGCGGCCGGGACGAATGCCGGCGAGGGCGACACGGAGAGGACGGCGAGGGCAGGACCGAGGCGGGGCGGTGCGGATCTGGCCTCCGGGGCCCCGTTCTCGTCATCGGCGGTAGCCTGACGGAGAGGAAGAGCGGCACGGCGGCGCTGCGGGATGGCTTCGGTTGCGGGAGGTGCCAAGACAGCGGGGCGGCCGCTGCGGAGGTCGCCGGCGGAAGAACGGCGGTGGTCGCCGGCGGAGCCGGCTTCGGCAGATCTGGCGAACGTCGGCGGGGTCCGATGCGGGAGGAGTCGGCGAGGGGACGAAGGGGCTCGAGGCCCCCTGGCTCGGGAGCTGGGCGCGCTGCGGGCGAGCGGCCGTGGCGCTCGGGCCCGGTTCGCGGCTCGGGCGGGCCTCCCCGTGGGTCTGGCGGGCCAGCGCGGGGGAGGGAGGTGGCTGGAGCCACTTGGCGGCAGGGAGAGGTGAGAGGTGGCGGCTTTTGGCTGGGTGGCTGCGGAAAACGAGGAGGAGGCCTAGGGTTGCCATTTTTGGATGGGGAGACGGCTATAAATAGCAAAGGGGCTAGGGTTAGGTGTTTTGGGGCGATTCGGAGCCATCGGATCACGATCCAATGGCACCGGAGCGGAGGGGGAGTAGGCTGGGCCTAGTGGGCTGTGTAGATTAGTTGGGCTGAGATGAGAGGAGTGGGAGAGAGGCCCGCGGGGGTTTTCGGAGACCGAAAATGTCCGACGTTTAGACCGGCTACTAGTGCCGCTATATATATCCGTTGGGCTATCAAACGAGCTCTGAATGCGATGAAATTTGGCAGGCGGCCTGTCTACGCTATAATAAGACCACACGCCAAGTTTCAACCCATTCCGAGAACGTTTTTCGGCCACTCATAAAATAAATATTCGGAGATGCCGCGGGCACGTGTGTGTGTGTCTGGGCTCAGAACAGACAACGGAAAGGACGAGGGAACTCGGACGGATGCAAGTTTTGAAAACATGATGATGCAACACACACGATGACATGGCAAGATGCACACGGAAGCACATGACATGGCAAAGACAACGAATAACTAGCTGACACCTGGCGCACCGGTCTCGGGGTGTCACATTCGCTTTATATTGCCACTTGTGATAAGGACCTTTATTATGCAGTTCGTCGCTTTTATTACTTCCATATCACAAGATCGTATAAAGCGAATTTCTCCCACACTAATAAATCATACATATTTTAGCGAGTTTGCACCATGACAACTTGGAAGGATCTTTCTCAATCCATAGGTAGGTATGGTAGACTGTCATGGCAAAACTGAGTTTAAGGATATATGGAAGCACAAGTAGTATCTCTACTTAGTGCGAGAGTTTTGGCTAGCATGAGGGGGAAAGGCAAGCTCAACATGTTGGATGATCCATGACAATATACTTTATTTCAGATATAAGAAGACATAACCCATTATGTTGTCTTCCTTGTCCAACATCAACTATTTAGCATGTCATACTTTAATGAGTGCTCACAATCATAAAAGATGTCGAAGATAGTGTATTTGTATGTGAAGCCTCTCTTCTTTTATTACTTCCTATTAATTGCAACGATGTCCAAAACTATGTTTGTAACCTCCCAACAACTTTTATTTATCATACTCTTATATGTGAAGTCATTACTTCCCATAAGATCGATATGATCTCTTTGATACTCTTTATATTTTCTTTCTTTTTATCATGACCCAATTGAGGAAATCAAGCCCTTGACTCAACACTGATATTTATTATATAACTCTTGGACTCGATTACAAAGGGTAAAGCTCACAAAGCAAAAGCTCACAACTAAATCATGCTAACTTTATTCTACTATATCAAGATACTACCAAAAGGATCGAACTAAGTAAAACGGTAAAGATAGGAGTGATGGTGATACGATACCGGGGTCACTCCCCCAAGCTTGGCAGTTGCCAAGGGGAGTGCCCATACCCATATGATTATGTCTCCTTCTTCGGGGGTGGTGATGATGTAGGCTTGTTGTCCATCTTCCAAAGCATGGGTTCACCATCGTAGAAGGATGATCGAGTCTCTGGGATAGTCAAATCTGCAGCCAAACTCATCTTCTTGAATCTATATTCATACTCACAGTTTTGGTTTTGCAGGTCATAGATCTAGGCTTGGAGGTGTTCGATCTTCTCTTGAAGATTGGTGATAGCTTCCCCAAAGATCCTTGAGTCCAGCTTGAGGTTGTTGGCGAGCTCCGAGATCAACATGTGGTTGGCGTTGAGTCCTCGTTCCACCATACCTTGGCACTTGAAAACTTGCTGCTCCATTGCCTCGAGTCTTGTGTCCACGCTTCTGGTCCTCCTTGGCCCCTCAACATCACGGATGTGCAGCACCCCCTGATGCAACTCCATGGTTTTAGGGTGGTGCAACACCTCCGCAAGGTAGGGGTTGATGACCTTCTCAAAGAACTTGTCCTTGGGAGTGTTGGAGGACGCCATGATGATCTAGATCTGTCAAAAATAGCAGCTCGAAACAAAAACAGAGGATTTTTGCGTGATACAGAGGTCAAAACCTTCGGGAGTATATATAATGAATTTTTACCGACCAAAAGGAGTAACCCACAAGAAAACGGAGTCCAGGGGACACACGGGGTGCCCACGAGGCAGGGGGGCGCGCCCTCCACCCTCGTGGACGGCCCGTGTCTCTTCCGGACTGCTTCTTATTTTTCTATTTTTCTAAATATTCCAAAATGGAGAAAAATTGCCTTTAAAACTGTTTTGGAGTCGGTTTACTTACCGTATCACATACCTCTTCCTTTTTGGAGGCTGGATCATTCTGGAAAGTGTCCCTTATGTATTCCTCTGGGGTTACGGTTTAAATAATATTGGTTTCAACATTTATAGGATTACCTGAGATATAATGTTTGATTCTTTGACCGTTCACCACCTTCGGATTTGTGCCTTCGAAGTTGTTGATTTTTATGGCACCGGAACGATAGACCTCCTCGATATCGTAAGGTCCTTCCCACTTGGAGAGAAGTTTTCCTGCAAAAAATCTTAAACGAGAGTTGAATAGCAGGACATAATTACCTACATTAAACTCACGCTTTTGTATCCTTTTGTCATGCCATCTTTTAACTTTTTCTTTAAACAGCTTGGCATTCTCATAAGCCTGGGTTCTCCATTCATCGAGGCAGCTAATATCAAATAGCCTCTTCTCACCAGCAAGTTTGAAATCATAATTGAGCTCTTTTATAGCCCAATATGCCTTATGTTCTAGCTCAAGAGGTAAGTGACAAGCTTTTCCATATACCATCATATATGGAGACATACCCATAGGATTTTTGTAGGCAGTT
Organism: Secale cereale; assembly: GCA_902687465.1. Lineage (NCBI taxonomy): Eukaryota > Viridiplantae > Streptophyta > Magnoliopsida > Poales > Poaceae > Secale > Secale cereale. Next base: position 38,178,194 of record LR738713.1, on the reverse strand, counting down.
CTATAGGCCCGTAATGCATCATCAAGTTTCTTGGACCAATTCTTCCTAGACCTATTAACTGTCTTTTGCAAGATTAGTTTCAACTCCCTATTACTTAGTTCTACTTGACCACTAGTCTGTGGGTGATAGGGGGATGCAATTCTATGGTTGACATCATATTTAGCAAGCATCTTACGGAAAGCACCATGAATAAAGTGTGAACCACCATCGGTCATTAGATATCTAGGGACTCCAAACCTTGAAAAAATAACTTCTTTAAGCATCTTAATAGAAGTGTTGTGATCAGCACTACTAGTTGGAATAGCTTCTACCCACTTAGTAACGTAATCAACAACAACTAAAATATGTGTGTACCCATTAGAGGCAGGAAACGGTCCCATATAATCAAAGCACAAAACATAAAATGGTTCAATAACAAGTGAATAATTCATAGGCATTTCTTGACGTCTACTAATATTACCAATTCTTTGACATTCATCACAAGTTAAAACAAACTTACGGGCATCATTGAAGAGAGTAGGCCAATAAAAACCGGATTGCAATACCTTGTGTGCAGTTCTATCTCCCGCATGGTGTCCTTCATAAGCTTCGGAGTGGCACTTGCGTAGGATCTGTTCATGTTCATGCTCAGGTACACAACATCTAATAATACCATCTACTCCTTCTTTATAAAGATGTGGGTCATCCCAAAAGTAATGTCTCAAATCATAGAAGAACTTTTTCTTTTGCTGGTATGTGAAGCTAGGAGGTATAAACTTAGCAACGATATAATTAGCATAATCAGCATACCAAGGAGCAGTACGAGAAGTACTTATGACAGCTAATTGTTCATCAGGAAAGCTATCATCAATAGGTTGTGGGTCATCAAGTATGTTCTCTAACCTAGACAAGTTATTTGCTACGGGGTTCTCAGCTCCCTTTCTATCGATAATATGCAAGTCAAATTCTTGTAGCAAGAGAACCCATCTAATAAGTCTAGGTTTAGCATCTTTCTTTTCCATAAGGTATTTGATAGCAGCATGGTCAGTGTGAATAGTTACTTTATAATCAACGATATAGGGTCTAAACTTATCACAAGCAAAATACAACTGCTAACAATTCTTTGTGAGTAGTAGCATAGTTTCTTTGGGCACTATCTAGAGTTTTACTAGCATATTGGATACCATTCAATTTCTTATTAACTTTTTGCCCTAGAACAGCTCCTACAGCATAATCACTAACATCGCACATAATCTCAAAAGGTAAATTCCAGTCAGGAGGCTGGACAATAGGTGCAGAGATCAATGCTTTCTTAAGTATTTCAAATGCTTCTAGACAATCATCATCAAAGACAAAAGGAATATCTTTTTGTAAGAGATTAGTCAGAGGCCTGGAGATTTTGGAGAAGTCCTTTATGAACCTTCTATAAAACCCGGCACGACCAAGGAAACTTCGTATACCTTTGATGTCCTTTGGGCATGGCATCTTTTCAATAGCATCAACTTTAGCTTTGTCAACTTCAATACCTCTTTCAGAAAATTTATGTCCCAAGACAATGCCTTCATTAACCATAAAGTGGCACTTCTCCCAATTCAAAACAAGGTTACTGTCTTCACGTCTCTGCAAAACTCGATCAAGGTTGCTTAAGCAATCATCAAAAGAAGTTTCGTCAACGGAGAAATCATCCATGAAAACCTCAACAATCTTTTCACAAAAATCAGAGAATATAGCCATCATGCATCTTTCAAAGGTAGCAGGTGCATTACATAAACCAAAAGGCATACGTCTATAAGCAAGGTACCGAAAGGACAAGTAAAAGTGGTCTTTTCTTGATCCCATTTTGACACAGGTATTTGAGAGAAACCGAAATAACCATCTAGAAAGCAGAAATGAGTATGTTTGGATAAACTTTCTAGCATTTGATCAATAAATGGCAAGGGGTAATGATCTTTCTTAGTAGCTTTATTTAACTTACGGAAATCAATTACCATCCTATAACCTGTAACTATTCTTTGCGGGATCAATTCATCTTTAGGAACGACAGTCATACCTCCCTTCTTAGGTACACAATGGACAGTACTTACCCACTGGCTATCAGCAACTGGATAGATAATACCTGCCTCTAGCAGCTTTAGTATTTCCTTCCTTACCACTTCTTTCATCTTAGGATTTAACCGTCGCTGATGATCAATAACCGGTTTAGCATCTTCTTCCAATTTTATCTTGTGTTGGCATATAGTGGGACTAATGCCCTTAAGATCATCCAGAGTATATCCAATAGCAGCTTGGTGCTTCTTCAGAGTTTTCAACAGTTTTTCTTCTTCCAGCTCTGAAAGGTTAGCACTAATAATAACATGATATATCTTCTTTTCATCAAGATAAACATACTTAAGATTATTAGGTAAAGGTTTAAGTTCAAACACGGGATCACCCTTGGGTGGAGGAGGATCCCCTAGGATTTCAACAGGCAAGTTGTTTTTCAATACGGGACCCCGTGTAAGGAATATTTCATCTATCTCCCTTCTCTCGTTCATATGCATATCATTTTCGTGGTCTAGCAAGTATTGTTCTAAAGGATCATTAGGTGGCACGGCAATAGATGCAAGACCAATAATTTCATCCTTACTAGGTGGTGCCATTTCAAGGGGATATCTTTCACCCAGTCTATCTTGACATTAACAGTATTCAAGAAGGGTCTGCCAAATATAATGGGACATAATTCATCTTGTGGGGAACTAAGAATAAGAAAATCAGCAGGGTATTTAACTTTCCCACACAAGACTTCAACATCTCTAACAATCCCAACTGGTGAAATGGTGTCTCTATTAGCCAGCTTAATAGTAACATCAATACCTTCTAACTCGACAGGTGCAATATCATGCATAATTTTGTTATACAAATCAAAAGGGATAATACTCGCACTAGCACCTACGTCACATAAACCATGATAGCAATGATCTCCTATCTTGACAGAGATAACAGGCAAGCCTACAACAGGTTTATGTTTATTCCTAGCATTGGGTTTGGTTATTCTACCAGACTCTTCTTGGAGATAAATAACATGTCCATCTAAATCTTCTACCAAGAGATCCTTAACCATAGCAACACTAGGTTCAACTTTAATTTGCTTAGAGGGTGTAGGTGTTCTAGTATTACTCTTACAAACTACAGTTGAAGCTTGAGCATGATCCTTTATCCTAACAGGGAAAGGTGGTTTCTCAATATAAGCGGTAGGTATAACAGGATCAACATTATAAGTGATAGTCTTTTATTCATCTTTAATAGGTTCAACTACTTATAATTCAATAGGGGGATGGTATTTAAACCACTTCTCCTTGGGGAGATCAACATGAGTAGCAAAAGATTCACAGAAGGAAGCTACTATCTCAGAGTCAAGTCCATATTTAGTGCTAAACTCACGGAAAACATCGGTATCCATAAAAGCTTTGACACAATCAAACTTAGGGGTCATACCTGACTCCTTACCTTCGTCGAGATCCCAATATTCAGAGTTGCGTTTAATTCTTTCCAATAAATCCCATTTGAATTCAATAGTCTTCATCATATAAGAGCCAGAACAAAAAGTATCGAGCATGGAGCGATTATTAAGAGAAAGCCGAGCATAAAAATTTTGAATGATCATTTCTCGTCAGAGCTCATGGTTGGGGCATGAATATAACATTGACTTAAGCCTCCCCCAAGCTTGAGCGATGCTTTCTCCTTCGCGAGGCCAGAAATTATAAATATAATTACGATCACGATGAACCTGGTGCATAGGGTATAACTTCTGATGAAATTCCAACTTCAGACGATTATAGTTCCATGATCCCATATCATCGCATAGTCTAAACCATGTCAATGCATCTCCCTTCAAAGATAAAGGGAATACCTTCTTCTTGATACCATCCTCGGGCATACCTGCAAGCTTAAACAATCCACAAACTTCATCCACATAGATTAGGTGTAAGTCGGGATGCAGTGTTCCGTCTCCTGTAAAGGGTTTTTCAAGCAGTTTCTCTATCATACCCGAAGGAATCTCAAAGAAAACATTTTCAATAGGTGCAGTAGGTTGATGAGCAACTCTTTGCTCTTCTGGTCGGGGTGAAGATACCCCGAACAAGCCCCACAAAGGATTTTGAGCCATAGTAACAAGTGACAATAAATTTCAGCACACTATATAAATTTTTCCTTACCAAATTCCACTTATCAAGGGCGCTTCACTCCCCGGCAACGGCGGCAGAAAAGAGTCTTGATGGCCCACATGTGTAGGGGATCTATCGTTCTCCTTTTGATAAGTAAAAGTGTCGAACCCAACAAGGAGCAGAAGGAAATGATAGGCAGTTTTCAGTAAGGTATTTTCTGCAAGCACTGAAATTATAGGTAACATATAGTTTTGTGATAAGGTAATTGGTAGCAAGTGACAAAAGGTAAAAGTAAATAAGGTGCAACAAGGTGGCCCAATCCTTTTTGTAGCAAAGGACAAGCCTGGACAAACTCTTATATAAAGTAAAGCGCTCCCGAGGACACATGAGAATTATCGTCAAGCTAGTTTTCATCACGATCATCTGATTCGCGTTCGGTACTTTGATAATTTGGTATGTGGGTGGACCGGTTCCTGGGTGCTGCCCTTACTTGGACAAGCCTCCCACTTATGATTAACCTCTAATGCAAGCATCTGCAACTACAAAATAAGTATTAAGGTAAACCTAACCATAGCCTGAAACATATGGATCCAAATCAGCCCCTTACGAAGCAACGCATAAACTAGGGTTTAAGCTTCTGTCACTCTAGCAACCCATCATCTACTTATTCCTTCCCAGTGCCTTCCTCTAGGCCCAAATAATGGTGAAGTGTCATGTAGTCGACGTTCACATGACACCACTAGAGGGGAGACAACATACATCTCATCAAAATATCGAACGAAGACCAAACTCACATGACTACTAATAGCAAGACTTCTCCCATGTCCTCAGGAACAAAAGTAACTACTCACAAGACATAATATTGTTCATGATCAGAGGGGTATTAATATGCATAATGGATCTGAACATATGATCTTCCACCAAATAAACCAACTAGCATCGACTACAAGGAGTAATCAACACTACTAGCAACCCACAGGTACCAATCTGAAGTTTGGGTACAAAGATTGGTGTAGCGACCAGACCTCAAACAGTCCAATCTCCGTGCATCAGTGTCATCCCTGGATCAGTAATGCTGACACGCACAGTACTTGAAGGATTTATAACAGAGTAGCAATCACACACTTATTACATCGGTAGTTCTAACGATGAACTTATTACAATAAAAATGGCTTAAGGCCATCTAACACGATAACAGCGGAAGGCTTGGAAGATAAGTGAGTCCATCAACTCCAACGGCATCACTGAGTATAGAACCACGACCTAATAGGCACCTTACTCGTCGTCTGAAAAGTCTGCAACATGAACGTTGCAGCCCGAAAACGGGTCAGCACATGGAATATGCTGGCAAAGTAACACATAGAGAGTAACAAAAGTAAAGCTATACTGTATGCAATATGGCTGGTGGAAAGCTCTATGGTTACAGTTTTGCGTAAAGCCAATTTTTCCCTACAACAAAGGAATAGATTTTTATTTAACTATCATGGTAGTTGAAACATCGTTGAGAAGATAGACATCCTCTCAACCCCAATTAATCATGATCATTAACCCAGCAATATTAATTAAAGTAACATGATGAGATTCACATGATAATCCAAGTACTAGATACTCAAGACGTCCGTAACCGGGGACACGGCTAATCATGATCAATTTGTACACTCTGCAGAGGTTTGCGCACTTTTCCCCACAGGACTCGATCGCCTCCGTTGGAATTCTCGCACTACACGTTGTTTGAGAAACGGATGACCGAGACACAGTCTTTCAGAAGCACTAGCACCTTACGTCCGGGTGGACCGTACCAACCTACATCCCCTACATCTTCTAGTCCACCACTGTAAGAGTTCACACAACTTAGTCAACTATGCTAGATCCCATAATAGCTTGTGGCTGCACACGGAAGTTTCTAGTATGAATAATCTCATGATCCCTTTGAGCCTGGGTGGCGGTCCATAAAGAAAACAAGAAAATCGCTGGAATACCCAGGTGCCTCAATCCACCCAGATGTGTATTTTAAGTTGCCACCTTAAGTTGAACCATTAATTAACAATCTCACATCTGTCATGGATACACTCACCCAATCCACGTCTACGAGCATAGCATAACCTAACAGCAACGTAGAAGTAACTCCCAAGGGTTTGAAAATAATGCAGGTAATAGGTACTACCTCAATCTACTTCCCAGTCCCACAAGTTAATAGATCCTACTCATGCAATGTGTGAGGGTTTGACTAATGCAATGAAAACTGGGTAATTGGAAAGTATGATCAAAGTGTTACTTGCCTTGCTGATAATCCGCAAAACCTAGAGATTCAAAGTAGCAAGCGGCGCACTCCGGGTATTCTATCGCAAACAAACAAGCACACAATAAGTACTTAACTAATGCACGGGTAAAACTCAAATAAGAGATCTAACCAGAAAGTTCAACTTAAGAACTCCGGTTTGCAAAAGAAACAAACCAACGAAACAACGAAAGACAAACGGCGAAAGAGAAACAACTACCGTACCAACCTGAACCTAAGTCCAAATTTAACAGAGGCAAACGCTTGGGTGACTAGGTTAAACGGAAAGAGAGTTTCGAGACGAAACTCCAGGCGCTTGAATCACCTGATTCCGATAAACGAGCGAAAAGATAAACTAGAACGAAGATCAGATCAGAAATCGCGATCAGAAAATAACTACGAAAAAGAAAACTAAAAACAGCTTAACGAACGGACGTTCGTCAGCTGAGACTAAACGACGAACTCGTTCGTTAAAACGAACGAACGGATGAACGCTCACTAAATAACTAAACCGGAAAAAGAAAAAAACCTATCTATAAAAAAACCGAACTAGGGTTCTTAAAAAAAAGGCCGATGGTTTTCTACCGAAAACTGTTGGCGGCGGCTACCTCGTCGTTTCGGCCGGTGGGAGGCGTCGGCGGTGGGCGGCGGTGGCAGGCGGCGAGGCTGCGGCGGCGGTGGTGTGCAGCGGCGGCGGTGTGCAGCGGCAGCGGCGGTGTGCAGCGGCGGCGGCGGCTTATGCGGCGGCGGTGGCTGGCTCGCGGCGGCGGCGGGGTTTGCGCTGCGGCGGCGGCTGGCTTGCGACGGGGCGGGGTGCGACAAGGGGGCAGGGGGCGGCGGCTTATATAGTGGGGGGAGCTAGAAGCTTGGGGGAGGGGGCAAGAAACGGCGGCGGCGGCGGAGTCCGACCCTGGCACGGCGGCGCGCGGGCGGGGAAGGCGGTCGCGGCGACTTGGGCCTCGCTCGGCTGGGCTGCGGCACAGTCGGGTTTGGGTCCCCCTATTTTTTTTAAACTAATGCAGGCGCTACGAAAAAGAAACCCTAGAAAATAAAATAAAAATCTAAAATTGCCAAAACAAATTTTCACCGTCTAAATCGAATATTTAGAACAAGATGAACATTTTCTTGGCACTAAAATGCATTTTTGAAAACATGCAATTTTTCCCATTTCAAATAAAACTCCAAAGAAAACTTATTTGATTTTTTTATTAAATCCTCCGTATTTCTTTATTTTTGGGAGAGTCATTTTACTCCCTATCTCATATTTTCATAATAGAAATACTTGAAGATAAAATAAATAAAATCAAATGATCCTATTTTCAAAATTCGAGAACCTCAAATATGAAAATATAAAAATCCCCAACTCTCTCCGAGGGTCCTTGAGTTCCTTAGGATTTTCTTGGATCCACCAAAAGCAAGAAAATATGATATGCATGATGATCTAATGTATAACATTCCAAATTAGAAATTTGGGATGTTACAAACCTACCCCCCTTAAGATGAATCTCGCCCTCGAGATTCGGGTTGGCTAGAAAATAGGTGAGGGTGGTCCTTCCGCAGGTCTTCCTCTCGTTCCCAGGAGGCTTCATCCTCGGTGTGGTGACTCCACTGAACTTTGCAAAATTTGATAACCTTGCTGCGGGTGACTCGGCTGGCATACTCAAGAATCTTGACTGGTCTCTCTTCATAGGTCATGTCACTGTCTAGCTGAATAGCTTCCAATGGCACAGTATCCCTCAGCGGTATATCAGCCATCTCGGCGTGGCATTTCTTCAACTGGGAAACATGGAATACATCGTGAACTCCTGACAATCCTTCGGGCAATTCCAACTTGTAGGCTACTTCTCCCATTCGTTCCATAACCTTGTATGGTCCTACAAAACGTGGCGCTAGCTTTCCCTTAACTCCAAAGCACTTAACTCCTCGAAGTGGAGATACTCGAAGATAAACTCGATCTCCGACTTTGTAAACGGTCTCCTTGCGTTTTGAATCCGCGTAGCTCTTCTGCCTGGACTGGGCTATCTTGAGCCTATCGCGAATCAACTTTACCTTCTGTTCCGATTCCTTGATCAAATCTGGCCCAAACAACTAGCGGTCTCCAACTTCGTCCCAAGACAACGGAGTCCTACACCTCCTTCCGTATAACGCTTTGAAAGGGGCCATCTTCAAACTGGATTGATAACTGTTGTTGTAAGAGAACTCGGCATAAGGTAAATTGTCGTCCCAACTAGATCCATAATCTAGCGCACAAGCTCTCAGCATATCCTCCAAAATCTGATTGACTCTCTCAGTCTGTCCATCTGTTTGCGGGTGAAAAGCTGTGCTAAACTTTAGCCTGGTACCCAAAGTTTCGTGTAACTGATTCCAGAACTTTGAGGTAAACTGGGTTCCTCTATCTGATACGATGCTCCTCAGAACTCCATGCAGGCATACGATTCTGGTCATGTATATCTTTGCCAACTTCGCACTGGTATAAGTAGTCTTTACTCGGATGAAATGAGCTACCTTAGTCAAACGATTTACTACAACCCAAATCGAGTCATAGCCAGAACGAGTTCTGGGTAATCCCGTAATAAAATCCATACCTAGCTTATCCCACTTCCATTCAGGTATCGGCAATGGTTGTAACAATCCTGCCGGCTTCTGATGTTCTGCCTTCACTCTCTGACATACATCACAAAGGGCTACATACTCAGCAATATCCTTCTTCATACCGGTCCACCAGAAAGTATCCTACAAGTCCAAGTACATCTTGGCATTTCCTGGGTGAATTGAGTATGGTGAATCATGGGCCTCCTGCAGAATAAACTTCCTGATCCCTGGGTCGTTAGGCACATAAACGCGGTCCTCAAACCATAGGGTGTCGTGCTCATCCTCACGAAATCCTTTAGCCTTTCCTTTGCTCATCCTCTCCTTTATAGAGGCAACCTCCTCGTCAGTTTTCTGAGCTTCTCTGACTTTATCCATTAGGGTAGACTGGATCTCCAGTGTGGCTACATAGCCTCTCGGAACTATCTCCAAACATAGCTCTCATAAGTCCTCGGCTAACTCCCTTGGTAAATCCTCCGTTATTAGGGTATTGACATGGCTCTTATGGCTTAGCGCATCGGCTACTATGTTAGCCTTTCTGGGATGATAATGCAATCTCATGTCATAATCTTTAATGAGTTCCAGCCATCTCCTTTGCCTGAGATTCAGCTCCTTCTGAGTGAATATATACTTCAAACTCTTGTGATCCGTATATACCTCACAATGGTTTCCGATGAGAAAATGTCTCCAAGTCTTCAATGCATGAACTACGGCTGCTAACTCCAAATCACGAGTGGCATAGTTCAATTCATGAGGTTTCAGTTATCGTGAAGCTTACGAATCCACTCTCCCTTCCTGCATAAGAACTGCTCCAAGTCCTCGATGTGAAGCGTCGCAGTACACCTCATAGTCCTTATGTTGATCTGGGAGAATCAACACAGGCGATGAGACCAAACGTTTCTTTAATTCCTGGAAACTGGCCTCACATTCTTCTGTCCAATTGAACTTGGTATCCTTCTTTAACAACTCTGTCATAAGTTTCGCAATCCTCGAGAAATTCTCAATAAATCTCCGGTAGTATCTTGCAAGTCCAAGAAAACTCCGGATCTCTCCAACTGTTGTCGGTGCTTCCCAATTTGTCACAGTGTCCACCTTGGCGGGATCTACTGCTATTCCTTCTCCTGATATAACGTGTCCGAGGAATCCAACTTCCTTCAACCAAAACTCGCATTTGCTAAACTTGGCATACAACTGATGTTCTCTGAGCTTCTCCAATACCAAACGCAAATGCTCTGCATGTTCCTCTTCATCCTTTGAGAAGATCAATATATCATCTATGAACACCACGACGAACTTATCCAAAAACTCCATAAACACCTTGTTCATCAGGTTCATAAAGTATGCTGGTGCGTTAGTCAGACCAAAAGACATAACGGTATACTCGTACAACCCATACCTAGTGGTAAAGGCCGTCTTAGGTATATCCTGCTCTCGAATCTTCAATTGATGGTACCCTGATTGTCGGGGATATACCCCGCGGTATAAACCGACCGGAATTATAACCCGGCCGGACTTGGCGTTTTACTTAAGACGGTTTACATTTGGCAATTTACTGGTAACCCGGCAGGCGGATCATGGATGACAAGGCCCAGGGCCCAGAAGGCCGGTTCATGTATGGTGGGCCGGTTTATGAAGAAAGCATAAGGAATATTCTCTTACAAGGGAAGCAAGACTACGACTCCTTGTAATAAAGCAATCCTAATCCTACTAGGACTAGTCATGTAACCCGCCCCTTCAAACATATATAAGGAGGGGCAGGGCTCCCAAAAGGGGGGACAAGTTCAGAGAAGCTCTCACAAGTTTCTAGGGGTAGACACAAAGAGCCGGTTTACCGGCGACGCCATGAGGATCATAATGAGATCTAGCCTCAAACAGCACGTAGGGCTATTACCGGATGATGTTTCCCGGGGCACGAAGCTGTCTAAACCCTTGTCTTGCATCGCGTCTCTTGATTCCGCTCAACCCCTCTCAAGCTACTACATAGATGTGCGGCCTCATGACTAAATCCGTTAATCCGTACATCTGCCGTGTTAATTCCACGACACTGATCGCAGATCTATCTTGTAAAACACCTTAGCTCCTTGCAATCTATCGAACAGATCATTGATCATCGGCAGTGGATACTTGTTCTTGATCGTTACTTCATTCAATCCTCGATAATCAACAACCATTCTTAACGATCCGTCCTTCTTCTCCACTAGAAGTACTGGCGAACCCCAAGGCGAAGAACTTGGGCGAATGTAACCTTTATCCAGTAACTCCTTAATCTGTTTCTTAATATCCTCTAAATCCTTTGCGGGCATCCTGTATGGTCTCTTAGAAATTGGCCCTGTGCCTGGCAAAAGCGCAATCAAAAACTCAATATCTCTATCTGGTGGCATGCCTGGCAGTTCCTCTAGAAATACGTCAGGGAAATCTTTCACCACTGGTACTTCCTCCTGAACAACGCCTGATAAGGAATTCACTCTGTTCCTTTTCGGCACATGCCGGGATACATACTTGATCCTTCTTCCTTCTGCCGTAGTAAGCAAAATGGACTTACTGGCGCATTCAATATTCCCTTCGTACTTAGATAACCAATCCATGCCTAATATCGCATCCAATCCTTGTGATTCCAATACTATTAGGTCTGAAGGGAATGTGTAGTTACCAATCCTTAATGGCATCTGATCACACCATAACTTGGCCATATACTCTGCTCCTGGTGAGGTTACTAACATGGGTGACCTAAGGGCTTGGGTTGGCAGCTTATACTTATCCACAAATCCCCTTGAAATGTATGAATGCGTTGCCCCAGTATCAAAAAGAACGAGTGTAGTAAAGGACTTAACTAAAAACTTACCTATTACTGCATCAGGCTGAGCTTCAACCTCCTCCACGCTAACGTGGTTCACTTGCCCCCTATTAAAAGGTTTTGACTTCTTTCCAGAGCTTGCATTGCCATTTCCATTCTAGGCTTCTGGACATTCGTTGGCGTAATGTCCTGTCTTTTGGCACTTGAAGCAAGTGATTTGACTCAGGTCTCGCTTGGCTGGAGTTGTTGGGTTGGTGCGGTTCTGTCCGTTGCTTCCTCCATTCCCATTCCCATTCCCATTCCTGGGGCCACTATGATTGTGCGAGCTACCTCCTCCATGGGTATGTTGAAATTGTCCTACCGTTTTAGGGGTAAAACGTGGCTTCTGCTGAGCTCCAGAATTGTACTTTCCTTGTCCATACTTCCTCTTGCGACTTTCAATCTGTTGGTGCTTCCCTTCAATCATTAGAGCTCGATCAACTAGTTCCTGGTAGTTGTTGAAAGTTTCCACCATCAACTGTACGCTCATCTCATCATTCAGCCCTTCCATAAATCTCTCCTGCTTAGCGGCATCTGTGGCCACATCATCTGGGGCATAACGAGATAGGGTACTAAACTCATCCATGTACTGAGCCACAGTACGATTGCCTTGGCGCAAATTGAGAAACTCCCGCTTCTTCATGCTCATAGCTCCAGTTGAGACATGGGCGGTACGAAAAGCTTGCTGAAACTGTTCCCAAGTAACATTGGCTATGGGAAAAGTGGCTGTGTAATTCTCCCACCATGCTGCGGCTGGTCCAGACAACTGATGTGCGGCAAAACGCACCTTCTCAGCATCTGAACAGTTAGCAGTGGTAAAATCCCTTCCAATCTTGCGCAGCCAGTCATCAGCGACTATTGGTTCAATGCTACTAGCAAACACCGGTGGTTGTAACCTTAAGAAATGGGTCAGGTTATCCAGGGGTGGTGGTGGTGGAGGGTTGTTGTTGTTCTGGTTGTTCTGAGTGTTCTGGACAAGAAGTTGCATCAAGGTGTTCTGCTGTTGGATCAACTGAGTGAGCTCAGGGGGAAACTCAAATCCGGGCTCACGTCTTGGAGGCATCTGATGGGTGTAGAGGGAAGAGATTAGAATAGAAAATAGGTCTAAGGGAAAATCACTACCCAATGCACATGAGGCAAACACAAACATATCACACCAATATCAATTTCAAGAAAGGGCTTACACGGATCTAATCGTTACAAAAGTGCTCTAAGTCTACTAAATGGGAAAAACTACTAGTCATAGGAAGGTCTTCTAGAAATTTTGATCGGCAGAGGATTCCATGATGTCAGCTCCAGCTTCATCTTCATAGTCCTCATCATCGCTATCATCGGGGTCTGAGTCCGTGTCGTCAAGGATAATGTAGTCTTCAGGTGGAATCTCCTTGGGTTCTTCTTCCTCTTCTCCCATGGATACTCCTAGCTTTCGTGTCAAATCATCATTCTTCTCCACAAGTATTAACATCTCCTCCTCGTATCCGTCGCGTGTAGACTTGAGTTCCTCCTCTAACTCCATGTTTCTGGTTAGTGCTTTTTTCAAGTCTATCATCCCTGCACACATCTGGTGTTCATGGCGACGAATGTGCTGGTTTAACTCTTGAATGAACGAGGCAATAGACCTATCCTTCCGGGTGTTGATCATGTCCCACCGCTCATCTCTACGTCCACAAATCTGGTAGATGGTGTCCTTTAGATCCTGCTTGTAGATTTCTCCAATCCTTCCCATAGAGATGTGGGCTGCCATGCTTCTGCCTAGACTCCATGTAGGCGCATTAATGGAAAATTCTATGGGTGTGGTGACGGGCATGAACGTCCTTCTTGGAACTTGAGCATGAATGAACCAGCGCTCCTCTTTAGGTAAAGTGGCGTTGTAGGTTCCGGTGAAGCTGGGTAATCCGATGTTTAGATATCTGGTGACTTCCTTCAAGTGTCATCCAAATGGTGTATCTTCATCAGGTTGCGTGAACTTGTTCCTTGCATCCACCATCCTAAAAGAGTAGAAAAGATGAGGAGTCAGAAAAGAGAAGAGTGAATAGTGCTCTAGGGTTTTAGCTTAGTGGTCGTGTCCTATAGTCAGCATGTGCTCTGATACCATCTTGTAGCAACCAGACCTCAAACAGTCCAATCTCTGTGCATCAGTGTCATCCCTGGATCAATAATGCTGACACACACAGTACTTGAAGGATTTATAACAGAGTAGCAATCACACATTTATTACATCGATAGTTCCAACGATGAACTTATTACAATAAAAATGGCTTAAGGCCATCTAACACGATAACATCGGAAAGCTTGGAAGATAAGTGAGTCCATCAACTCCAACGGCATCACTGAGTATAGAACCACGACCTAATAGGCACCTTACTCGTCGTCTGAAAGGTCTGCAACATGAACGTTGCAGCCCGAAAACGGGTCATCACATGGAATATGCTGGCAAAGTAACACATAAAGAGTAACAAAAGTAAAGCTATACTATATGCAATATGGCTGGTGGAAAGCTCTATGGTTACAGTTTTGCGTAAAGCCAATTTTTTCCTACAACAAAGGAATAGATTTTTATTTAACTATCATGGTAGTTGAAACATCGTTGAGAAGATAGACATCCTCTCAACCCCAATTAATCATCATCATTAACCCAGCAATATTAATTAAAGTAACATGATGAGATTCACATGATAATCCAAGTACTAGATACTCAAGACGTCCGTAACCGGGGACACGGCTAATCATGATCAGTTTGTACACTCTGCAGAGGTTTCCACACTTTTCCCCACAGGACTCGATCGGCTCCGTTGGAATTATCGCACTACATGTTGTTTGAGAAACGGATGACCGAGACACAGTCTTTCAGAAGCACTAGCACCTTACGTCTGGGTGGACCGTACCAACCTACAACCCCTACATCTGCTAGTCCACCACTGTAAGAGTTCACCCAACTTAGTCAACTATGCTAGAGCCCATAATAGCTTGTGGCTGCACACGGAAGTTTCTAGTATGAATAATCTCATGATCCCTTTGAGCCTGGGTGGCGGTCCATAAAGAAAACAGGCAAATTGCTGGAATACCTAGGTGCCTCAATCCACCCAGATGTGTATTTTAAGTTGCCACCTTAAGTTGAACCATTAATTAACAATCTCACATCTGTCATGGATACACTCACCCAATCCACGTCTACGAGCATAGCATAACCTAACAGCAACGTAGAAGTAACTCCCAAGGGTTTGAAAATAATGCAGGTAATAGGTACTACCTCAATCTACTTCCTAGTCCCACAAGTTAATAGATCCTACTCATGCAATGTGTGAGGGTTTGACTAATGCAATGAAAACTGGGTAATTGGAAAGTATGATCAAAGTGTTACTTGCCTTGCTGATGACCCGCAAAACCTAGAGATTCAAAGTAGCAAGCGGCGCACTCCGGGTACTCTATCGCAAACAAACAAGCACACAATATGTACTTAACTAATGCACGGGTAAAACTCAAATAAGAGATCTAACCAGAAAGTTCAACTTAAGAACTCCGGTTTGCAAAAGAAACAAACCAACGAAACAACGAAAGACAAACGGCGAAAGAGAAACAACTACCGTACCAACCTGAACCTAAGTCCAAATTTAACAGAGGCAAACGCTTGGGTGACTAGGTTAAACGGAAAGAGAGTTTCGAGACGAAACTCCATGCGCTTGAATCGCCTGATTCCGATAAACGAGCGAAAAGATAAACTAGAACGAAGATCGGATCAGAAATCGCGATTAGAAAATAACTACGAAAAAGAAAACTAAAAACAGCTTAACGAACGGACGTTCGTCAGCTGAGACTAAATGACGAACTCGTTCGTTAAAACGAACGAACGGATGAACGCCCACTAAATAACGAAACCGGAAAAAGAAAAAAAAACCGATCTATAAAAAAACGAACTAGGGTTCTTAAAAAAAGACTGATGGTTTTCTACCGAAAACCGGCGGCGGTGACTACCTCATCGTTTCGGCCAGCGGGAGGCGTCGGCGGCGGGCGGCGGTGGCAGGCGGCGAGGCTGCGGCGGAGGTGGTGTGCAGCAGCGGCGGCGGCTTATGCGGCGGCGGTGACTGGCTCGCGGCGGCGGTGGCTGGCTCGCGGCGGCGGCGGGGCTTGCGCTGTGGTGGCGGCTGGCTTGCGGCGGGGCGGGGTGC
>LR738713.1:38148070-38161393 GCA_902687465.1 Secale cereale | reverse complement strand
GGGGGCGGCGGCTTATATAGTGGGGGGGTCTAGAAGCTTGGGGGGGCAAGAAACGACGGCGGCGGCAGAGTCCGACCCTGGCACGGCGGCGCGCGGGCGGGGAAGGCGGTCGCGGCGACTTGGGCCTGGCTCGGCTGGGCTGCGGCCCAGTCGGGTTCGGGTCCTCCGTTTTTTTAACTAACGCCGGCGCTACGAAAAAGAAACCCTAGAAAATAAAATAAAAATCTAAAATTGCCAAAACAAATTTTCACCGTCTAAATCAAATATTTAGAACAAGATGAACATTTTCTTGGCACTAAAATGCATTTTTGAAAACATGCAATTTTTCCTATTTCAAATAAAACTCCAAAGAAAACTTATTTGATTTTTTTTATTAAATCCTTCGTATTTCTTTATTTTTGGGAGAGTCATTTTACTCCCTATCTCATATTTTCATAATAGAAATACTTGAAGATAAAATAAATAAAATCAAATGATCCTATTTTCAAAATTTGAGAACCTCAAATATGAAAATATTAAAATCCCCAACTCTCTCCGAGGGTCCTTCAGTTGCTTAGGATTTTCTTGGATCCACAAAAAGCAAGAAAATATGATATGCATGATGATCTAATGTATAACATTCCAAATTAGAAATTTGGGATGTTACAATTGGATACAAGAGATGAAGTAGGGTTTGCGAGGAGATGGTGCTGGTGAAGATGTTGATGAAGATAGCCCTCCCCAAGATGGGGGAGTTGTTGGTGATGACGGCGGTGACGATTTCCCCCTCCCGGAGGGAAGTATCCCCGGCAGAACAGCTCTACCAGAGCCCTAGATTAGTTTCCGCCTCGGTTCCGCCTCGAGACGGCGACGTCTGGTCCCGAAAGCCTCCTTATGATTTTTCCAGGTCAAAACACCTCATATAGGAGAAGATGGGCATCGGGGGCCTTCCGGCTAGCCCACGAGGCAGGGGGCGCGCCCTGGGAAGGGGGGCGCGCCCCCACCCTCGTGGACAGCCGGTGGCCCCCCTCGTGGACTTCTTTCGCCAGATATTTTTTATATTTTTTGAAACGGCGTTCTGTTGAGTTTCAGTGCTTTTAGAGTTGTGCAGAATAGGTTTCCAGAGTTTGCTCCTTTTCCAGCCCAGAATTCCAGCTGCCGACATTCTCCTTCTTCATGTGAACCTTGTAAAATAAGAGAGAAAAGGCATAAGTATTGTGACAAAACATGTAATAACAGCCCATACTGCAATAAATATCAACATATAAGCATGATGCAAAATGGACGTATCACCGCCGGCCGGGCGAAAATCGAGGCTATATGGGGAAGTGGAGACGCCCACGTCCCATCAATCGCCACGCGTCAGTCGGGACCACAGGCTTTGGGGGGCGCGGCGCTCCGCACTTTTTTTGACAGAAAGACTCTAAGGGAACCCCATACAGTATAATTGGTGCAACAAACCCAAATTGCAAGTACCGTGCCTCGAACCTGGGTGGGTGGGAAGGCATTAGCCCCTTCCCACCACTAGGCTATGCCTTAGTCTGCGGCGCTCCGCACTTAGCCCTTGGCTTCGCCGCAAAGCCAAAGACCGAGCGCACCTTGGGCCCGGGGGCTACTGTCGGCGTTCTGGGAACGGGGTTACCCAGACTTGCCTGCCTGCGGCCCAGAGCATGGCTTACAAGGCGGCCTAGTCTGGCCCAACATCTTCAGCAATACTCAAGACCCTCGCGAGGGGCCACGCCTCGCGAGGCAGATGACACAAGACATCCCCTGGAGCGGCCTCGCCAGGTCGGCTCATGAGGACCGGGGATATCAAGGCGAGGGGCACCTCGCGAGGTCCTCATGACGTGAGGAGTGACGACCAAAGCCAGGCGGGCGCCAGCGGGCACAAAATGCCAATTTCCTCTTCGGTGTTAAAGGAGCAGGCACATGCGCGGAGTCCTGAGGCGTCAGGCAAATGTTTCCATATCGGTGCAACAAGACCAAGACCAACAGAACGACTAGACAGAGGTCATCGCGGAGCCCACGACGGCGTCAGCACCAGAGCCTTTGGCAGCAAAGACCACCTTTTGTCAGGATAGCTTGTACTAGTTGTCCCCCTTCAAATTTGGCTGTTGTGGGATCCCTTCCCGCTCAATATTTGGGAAGAGGACCCTGGGCACTATAAATAGGGCCTAGCCACCACCATAGAGATCATCTCATCGTAGATGGAGTTTATCTCATCTTGAGGGGATCGGATCATCGAGACCTCCCACACACCGCAAGCTCACCCGAGTTCAAGAACATCTATCCCCAGGAGGCAGTTCATCCATGTACTAGTTCTTCCTCTGCCTACAAGGCAATCCACCACATCACACTGGATTAGGGTGTTACACCACAACGGTGGCCCGAACTAGTATAAATCTTGTGTCTCTTGTTCATTGGATCTCACGAGCTAGGTTTAGGGCTGTTGAGTAGACGAGCTAGGGCGGAAGGAGAGATCTTCTTGCGCACCCCAGAGTTCGAACCTTAAGGGTTTTGCCGGAACCCGAGATCCGACATTTGGCGCGCCAGGTAGGGGTGCGCCGGAGCTGTTCTTCCGTCGCCCGCACCATCATCACCTCGCGTTCTGATGGTCGACGACCAGGGGCTCATGCCAACCGCTGGATGACCTGGCCAACGCGGGCGGCGACGCCCGACCACGGAGACCTCAATCCTGCACTCCAAGACTCCTGAAGCCGATGCGGCATTTGAAGACCTCAAAAAATACCTCACTAGCCCGCCAGTAATGGTGGCGCCCAAGCCTCAAGAGCCCTTGGTGCTTTACCTGGCCGCTACACCACACTCCGCCTGTGCGGCGCTGGTGGCAGTCCGGGAGGAGCACCAGGACAAGGCTGCACAGCCCCGGGGCGACACTCACTAGGCTCTGCCAGGGCCTGCCGACGACCAAGCTCCACGAGATGACGTTCCTGAAGCTGTAACTGCCACGTCCAGCGGCCAAGCTCCTGAGGCCCCCTCTCCTCAGGAGGCGCCGCGGCCCTAGGAGAGCCTGATCTCCACCCTCGTCGAGCACCCAGTGTACTTTGTCAGCACGGTGCTCCGCGACGCTCGGGTGCACTACCCCATGCCACAGAAGCTTTTGCTCGCACTCCTCGTCGCTTCGCGCAAGCAGCATCACTACTTCCAAGGCGATCCCATCAAATTTGTATCTGCTTACCCATTGGAGAGGGTGTTGAGGAGCCCCAATGCTGCGGGAAGGGTCACCGAATGGAACATCGAGCTGCAAGCATTTCAAATGGAGTTCAGCACCACCAGGGTCGTCAAGGGCGCCGCACTTGCCGACTTCATGGCAGAATGGACCGACACCCCGGAGCCTGGAGCGGGTGAGCATCGGTCCCTCTTGCCATGGAGTGAAGCTTTGGATGGCTGGGTCATGTACTTTGACAACGCCTTTGCACGCCAGGGTGTAGGGGCTGGCGCCGTGCTCATCTCGCCCACCAAGGACAAGCTCTACTACACTGTGCAGCTCTGCTTCCTACACGGTGAGAAGGTCTCCAACAACATTGCAGAGTACGAAGGCCTGATAGCCGGCCCGAAGGCTACGGCCGCCCTCGGTGTGAAGTGCCTCACCATCAAGGGTGACTCTCAGCTTCTCGTCAACTTCTTCAACAAGGTCTACGAGCCAAGGGATGAGCACATGGAGGCGTACCTAGCGGAGGTACGCAAAATGGAGAAACAATTCCTGGGCCTGGAGCTGCAGCACGTACCGCACGTTACGAACAAGGAGGCAGACAACATCGCCAAGAGGGCATTGATACGTCCAAAACGTATCTATAATTTCTGCTTGCTCCATGCCACTTTTGGGTGATATTGCTATGATATTCATACACTTCCATACACTTTTGATCATATTTGGACTAACCTACTAATCCAGTGCACCCCGGTGCCAGTTTCTGTTTTCGGCTGATTTTGTATTTCAGGTTTTCACATTACGAGAACTGCCAGGAAAAATCCAGAAAAAATATAAAAAAAATCAGCGTTCCAGGAGCTACCGTGCGGCCAAAGTACAGCCGGGGGGGACCCACAGGGGCTCCAGGCGCCCTGTGGGCGCGCCCCCCCTGGGCCGCGCCGGGGGGGGGGGGGGCGCCTGGGCCCCCCGAGGCACCTCCGATGCCCCCCTTTGGCATATATTTAAAGCGTGTCGAGGAAACCCTGATTCCGGACCCCTTTTCTCCAGACGCAATTCCGATCTCCGCCGCCATCGCCATCAAGCTTCGGGGGACCAGAATTCCTGCGCTGGCACCCTGCCGGGACGGGGAAGTGCCCCCAGATTCATCTCCATCGTCGTTGCTTCCTCCCTCCATGATGCGGGAGTAGTTCCTCCTCAGGGCTGAGGTTCTTACCAGTAGCTATGTGGTCAATTCTCTCTCCCATGATGTGATCTTCGTTGTGATCATAGGCTATGTTAATCTAGGGTGATCCCATGATATTTCCCCTTCCTCTATGTATTGGATTGATGTACTCACTTGTCTTTATCTAGTATAATCCCCGAGACCAAGGTGACAGCGGTGTATTGGACATGGATTAGAAAAGTATTTTCATGAGTGATTTCCTCTCTTGTGTGTTGATTGAAGATTGAGAGTCTCTTGGTGCTTGTCTTTGACTATCCTTTAGAGATGTTGTGGTGATTGTGGGACTCTCTTTGGATGGCCGCGGTGACATTGGGAAATCCTTAGATTGAGAACTACGAACTTTGAGGTGTGCTTTTGTAGCCCTACATAATTCTCGTCTTCTCTTGACCACGAAGGAATGACCTCCGAGTGTGTCCCCTTTGCATGTTTTATGGGAAATATCATGTGATTCGATTATGTTAATGTTGTTGGGAGTTGCCACTAGTGAAAGTATGAAGCCTAGGCCTTGTTTCCACCATTGCAATACCATTTGTGCTCACGTTTACCACTTGTTTGCTTGCTGCACTTTTTATTACAGATTTATATTACTTTGTTTTGCCATCCATATCACTTGCCATTTAACATCTCTTCGCCGAACTAGTGCACCTATACATCTGACAAGTGTATTAGGTGTGTTGGGGACACAAGAGACTTCTTGTATCTTAGTTGCAGGGTTGCTTGAGAGAGACCATCTTCAACCTCTACTTCCCTGAGTTCGATAAACCTTAGGTCATCCACTTGAGGGAAATTTGCTGCTGTCCTACAAACCTCTGCGCTTGGAGGCCCAACATAGTCTACAAGAGTAGAAGCGTGTGTAGACATCAAGCTATTTCTGGCGCCGTTGCCGGGGAGGTGAGCGCTTGAAGGTATAACTTTAGATCTTGCAATTAAATCTTTTTGTTTCTTGTTTTTATTTCACTAGTTATGCTTATGGACAACCCTGTTATTGGATCGTTGCTTGCGGGAAGACGCCCCACACCGGTGGTGGTTGCTCCTCCCCCTACTGAAATTGTGCCCTATGAAATACCAGCTGGTATTATTGATCATGTTTTGGCTAATCGTTATGCAGGAGACAGACATCCCCGTGAACAGTTACTATATCTGTCACAACTATGTTCATTATTTAAGCTTGCAGGTGTATCAAGGGAGTTTGTCATGAGGAAATTGTTCGCCGTATCACTTATAGATAAGGCTTCAGATTGGTATAAGCTTCTCGATAACTCGCACTTGCTTGATTGGCAAGAGCTTATGTCTCTCTTTTATACTAAATTTTATCCTCTTCATGAAATCCATAAGAATAGGAATTATGTTTATAATTTCTATCCTCATGATGGAGAGAGCATAGCTCAAGCTTGGGGGAGACTGAAAACGTTAATGCTAAAAAGTCCTAACCATGGGCTCCCCAAGGATATGATTATTACTAATTTATATGTGAGGCTCTCTCGACAGGATAAAGATTTGCTCGATGCTTCCTCTATGGGTTCTTTCACAAACGAAAAGACTGATGCTAAATGGGAACTCCTTGAAAGAATTCAACGCAACACTGAAGATTGGGAGATCGACAAAGGTAAAGAGTCAGGTATAATTTATGAGTATGATTGCATTAAGTCCTTTGTTGAAACTACAAGTTTTAATAAGTTTAGTGCTAAGTTTGGACTTGATTCTCAACTCCTTGTTGATTTCCTCAAATCTTTTGCTTCACATCTTAATATGCCTAAGGAGGATTGGATCAAGTATCATAAACCTTTTAAAGAGACTTGCAAAGAAAATGAAATTGTTCATGATGATTGCAACATGCATGATCCAATTCCTAAAAATGAAGTTTTATATAAGCATGTTAATTTTTGTGGAGTGGATAGACCTTGTGAAAGGCCTATGATTGAAGAAGAGAAGTATTGTAAGCAACATAAGCATGAAAGAACAATCACTTGGGTCAGAGATTTAAATGAAATTGCTAGAGAATTGTGTGACCTTTATCCTTTTACTTGTGAACTTTGCCGTATAGAGGGTCACTTTAATTTTCAATGCATGAACTTTCAAAACATAACTGTTAACCGGTTGTGTGATGACATGATCACCTCTGATCTTTATGATGAGCTTATGTTATTTTTGATGTGTGAAGAGTTATCAGAAAAGACTTCTTGGCTGGATGATAATGCCATAGGAATAAAAAACACTTTGCAAAATTGCCATCTCTATTGTGTTGTTAATTGTCATGAAAATGATTACATAAGTAAGATTAGAAAGGAGGGAACTTTACCAAAGTATAAAAATGTCTCTTATATTTCTGCTAATAAAAAGGAGAGTTTCTCCCAAGTTTCCCCTATTGTTTCTAATGATAAACCAGGATATGTGGAGAAGCTTCATCTCCAACCACCCCCTCCTAAGGTGAAGAAGAAGAAAAAGAAGAGGAGGAGGAGGAGGAGCAAGAAGGAAGAAGAATGGGCATCAACCTGGCCTGAGCATATTCCTCCTATCAACTTTTACCCTAACGGTTGTAAGTTTAAAGAAGAAGGTGAAGTTTATTGCCTTAATTATCATCTTGATGATACATCCGTTGGTACTATTGAAGATGATTTTGATTATGATATGCATGTTACTTATTGTGATTGGGAAAATGATGATAATGCTACTTATGATCTTGAAAATCTTTTTGGTACCAACTCTGAAAGTGATGATATGGGAAGCTCTAAGCTTGGGGATGATAGGATTGCAAATCCTTTACCCACTAGTGATGTGATAATTGATAATTCTTTTGCTAGTAAGAATAAATACAACATGATTACAAATATAGTTGCTAGCAATGATAATGCTCTTCTCTACTATGATGATGTCATAACTCCAACCTATAGTGATTATAAAGGTACCTATGACATAAGGAGAAATTATCCTTATGAAACTTGTCATAATCATGGAGGGAATTACTCCCTTGTTGAACACCACCCTCCTAATACACAATTAATCTATAGTGTTCAAGTTGTTTATGATAGTCCTACTCCCAGTATTACCAATGAGAAAGATTATGCTTATGTGGAGAGTAAGAGTACCTTTTTGCATGTGGATCATGGTAACAATGCTTTATGTGATGCTTATATTGTTGAGTTCATCCATGATGCCACTGAAATTTATAATGAGAGAGGGAGACTTGGGTCTAAATATCTTAATAATAAGAAGTTTCCTCTCTTTATGGTGAATGTTTTGAAGTTATGCTTGTTTTGCCTTCCTATGCTAGTTGCTTTGTGCTTCAATGAATTCTTCTATTGCAATATTCCTATGCATAGGAAGCATGTTAGGCTTAAATGTGTTTGGTATTTGCTTCTTGATACTCTCTTTTGTTCTTCAGCTCTTATTCCTACGAGAGCATCATTAAAGTCTTAAGCCTATCTTTATGGCTATAAAGAAAGAGCTCTAGGGAGACAACCCTTGTTATGTTTACTTTCAGTTTTAGTGGTCTTGATGTTTGTTACTACTGTAGCAACATCATTGTATCTTTATTTTTCAGCTTGGTGCCAAGTTTAGCCTCTGATTGCAAGAAAGTTCAAAAGTTGTGAGGTGCTGTCCAGGAAACAGATCCTGTCCTTGGATAGAAAAATTCGTATAAAATCACGAGATCATCTTTTTGGTCTGAATTTTTTAGAAAGCATTCTCTATATAATTGTCTTTCGTGCGTCTGTTCTGAGTTTTTTTGATTTGAGTTGCAGAAGTACCCCGAACAAATCATTTACTACCTGCTGTTCTGTTTTTCACAGATTCTGTCCTGTTTTGCCTTTCCTTCATTTCACAAACCAAGAGCTTGCTTTTTCTTTGCAAAAACCTTTTGGCAATCTTGAGAAACAGTAGAACTTCAAGAATATCTTTATTTCCAGCAAGGAACAATTATTTTATTAAGGGTACTAACCTCGCTAATCAGATTATGATGAGTTATGTATGAAGGGAGTTTTCAAGTGTGCGAGGGAAGATGATAAAAAGATTCAGGAGTGTCAAGCGCTCAAGCTTGGGGATGCCCCCGTGCACCCCCAAGAAATATTCAAGGAGACTCAAGCGTCTAAGCTTGGGGATGCCCCCGTGCATCCCCTTCTCCATCAACATTATCAGTTCGTCTTTCGTTCTGCTATATTTTTATCACTTCATGTGTTATGTGCTATACTTGGAGCGTCTTGCTTTTAGTTTACTTTTTAGTTTCGTGGATACCCGACTGGCATTTCTTTTCAAGTCCTTTCGTGGCGTTGCCTGAGTTCTCGGATGGTATCGTCCGATTTCTCTTTTAGACACCCGACTGGCATTTCTTTTCAAGACCGACCGTGGTGTCACTTGACATCCGATCGGCATTTCTTTTATATTTTATTGATGCTAATATTTATCTTCTGCACTAACTATTATTCACCATGCCATGTTTTAGTTCATGTCAGCATGCATTTAATATAAGTCTATCATGAGCATATGCATATAGTTTAATTCATCATGACCATATAATTGTTTGCTGCATTTATTATATCTTTTGTCCATGATGTTTGCGAGTAC
Organism: Secale cereale; assembly: GCA_902687465.1. NCBI lineage: Eukaryota > Viridiplantae > Streptophyta > Magnoliopsida > Poales > Poaceae > Secale > Secale cereale. The sequence continues at coordinate 38,152,463 of LR738713.1, read as the reverse complement.
ATTCAAACGTACTCACAGGCTTGTCCCTGGCTATTTACTTGGCCAGGTTAAGGGTTCTACAAGGAGAACCACAGCGACGTCCGTGCGAAGCCTAGGAGTACAGCCATGCGGGATAGGAGTTATCCGGGTCAGCTGTTCCTGTTGAAATGGAAACACATCGATGTTGGAGATCCTCAAGCCAATTCCTTCATCCACCACCGGAGTCATTGTTGTATCAGTAGACCTTTACGGTCTTGTATCAAATCCTTGTAAATGATTGGTAATCTGTAGCAAGGATGTGTCCACCAGTAACAGTAATCCTGGACTGGTGATGACACTAGGGGTTAATTTCTGGAATATTGTGTTCCCGAAATCCGGCCCCGACAGCCTTGGTATCAGAGCCAGGCTGACCATTGGCTAATCCTATCTTAGCCTGGTCACCATCCCTAGGTTTCCACACCATCCACATCTTTTCCTGTCCACAGTCAAGTCTATCCCATCCACAGTGGCAACCGACATCTTTTGATAGCCGGTGCCCAACCTATCAGTCTATCCATAGGCCGTGTGCCTGTGCCAACACCAGCAACCATCAGCATCAAGCACTGCCCTTCCTCATTCACCCATCCATGTCTCACCCCGGAGCTTATCTGAGGAACCCCGATGCAAGCCCTGGTAGTTTTGTTAAGGTATTGTGGGATTTTACCCGCAATACTCTTGGCTCCATCCATCCACCCCTGTATGAGCTGTTCAAATCGAGAATCACTCCTGATCTCTCGAAATACTGGGCAGCTGTACATATTCCACCAGCAGATTTAAACCAAGGCCCTCCCTATGTTATCTTCATCGGGAGATCCACGCCAACCCCAGGCATGGCCATTGAGTCTGCTGCGTATGAAGCACTCACCCGTCTTCGATTTGCGGTACCCTGTGCCAACGCAAGGGAATACTGTTATTTCCCAAGCCGCGCTGCTTTTGGAGCAGAAGCTACGTTCCGCTGTGGACGTGCGGAGAGCGATCCAGCCCTGATCTATCTCATTCAATATGTGATGGCCCAGGAGCGTTTCACCCAGCAAATACTGGAGTATCTCCACTACCTTACTGTTCTGAATCCCCGGATCGCCATTGGCGGACCCCTCTGCCAACTCAGGAGGGACACGTTCTTCGTTTGCTCCCTCAACTTCCTCCGCTCCCTCCGGAAGAAGAAGGATGTGTTCCAACACCGGGAAGCCTTCCGCTTGACCCCGAAGATCTCGCTTTCGAACCGTAGACGGTCGTGAGTGCGTTTGCGTAGCATGCAGTGTTTGTTTGCATGATGTGAGCTTTGTTTTGTTTGTATGTCATGAATGTATTGCCCTGTTTGCATTTTGCATATGAGTGTTTTGTTTGTGTGGTATGCTTTTTAATTCTTCCGTCCTTAACAAATCTCGAGGACGAGATTTTCTTAAGGGGGTTAGAGTTTGTAACACCCCAAAAATTTAATCATTTTTTTATTAATTAAAAATTTGGCTAGAAATAAAATTTTGAATTATATTAGGTTCTTTAATAATTTTAGAGCCTTTTCTATACCTGTCCTTCAAAAATCTTCTCTTCATATAGTAAATTTTTGGAAATAATTTTGTGGGCTCTGGTTGTATCTTGAGTCTTTTCATTATTTGTTTAATAACAGTAGAAATTATTTTCATAATAAAATTTGTCTCTAAATAACTCTTTTAATAGCATTTTCAGTGTTTTAAATACTTCTGTTACACTACAACTATTATAGATAATTCTCTAAAAATTCCACCATAATTCTGAGAGGTCTTTTGATGCCTATATGTCACTTTGGTGCAAAAACCCAACTTGGTGTTTTGCAAAATTTGAGTGAACCATCCTCCTTTTCATTTCTGTCCATTTTCTAGGTTTCTACTGCAACCCCAATTTTCCTTGCTCTAAATTTTTTGATACTTGGCCATCTTCTAGTTCCTCCTACCAAACCCTTAACTCCAGAAGATCAGCTCCAAATTCCTCTTTTATTTGCACCAAATACATTCCCCAAGTTTCTGTCCAGAACTGAAATCCTCCAAAACTTGCACTAGCAAGTATTTCCTTTTTCCAAACCAACACCACCATCATCTCTGTCATCCAATGAGACATCATACTGCCAATTTTCACACCCAACACAACTCCCTACGTAGCCCTATCATTTCATCAAACACTCTGTGGGCATGGCAGGAAATTGGCCTCTCTCTTAACTGCATTAGAGACTTGCACTTTTGGCCAAACCAGCATGTCCATGACCTCTCTCATGCCCTAAAGCACCACCCTGTTAAATTGCAGCTCATGTGGGTCACTCTAGAAGCCATTAGCATTTCGTCGAGCAACTTCTGTGCGTGTCTAGGGCGCGAGCAGAGCGCCTGGACTGCAGCCACTGGCACCCGCGCCCCTACCGCTCTGCTGCCTTCCCCTCTCATCCTAATCTTCCCCTGGATCAGCTCGACCATCATTTACTTCGCCGACACCTTCCCTTGGCCGCTTGCGCCGGCCACCGCCGTCCACGCCGTCCGGAGGCGCCGCCCGACGAGTCCCGCCTCACCACGTCTCTCCCTGGGCCCCTCTCTCTTTATTGCCAACAGCTCGAGCTCATCCTCAGCGCACCGGTCGCACAAGAGACACACCGACCCCTGCCTCCCTCACCAACCTCGCCACCGGCCTCGGAGCGCCATCAATGACCGCCGCCTCTGTCCGCCCGTGGACGGCGCCGTCCAAGTTACCTGGCACCTCCCCGGGCCAGCCAGCTCGCCTGGGAAGTAACTGCGGCCGGCCACCGTCCTCACCGACCCTCACCGGCCACCCAACGACCTCACCTGCCGGAGTAATGGCGTCGCCACCGTGTCCGCGTTCGGGAAGCCGCGGCACCACCTCGCCCCGCCTATAAATTGGCCTCCCCGAGCTCGTTCGGATCATCACCACTTCTCTCTCTCCCCACTGACCCTTCCATAGCAGCAGAAAGACCAGAGACGGTCGTCTCCTTCCTCTCCGGCGACCACGACCTCAGCCACTGTCTCGATGGTTCCGACGCCACCAGAGCTTCCCCCTCCCCGATTTCTTCACCACTCGACTCCTGGACAACCCACCGATCCATCCTCCTCGCCAATCCCATCGAAACAAGCTCAGGGGCAAAAGCCCTCTCCCACCCGAAGCTTCCCTCCGCCATGGTCGAAGCTCTGCTCAACCTCGAGCTCTCTGGCGACCCTGTCTCCACCCCACGGACGCGGCCCATCCTCAGGAACACGCCGGTGTAGTCGGGGTCGCGAATGGAGGTCCCTGCCGCCGGGGATCACCGCCGGAGCCCCGCCCCTGTCTCTGTCTAGACGTACGCGGGAGAAAGGAGATGAACCCGACAAGTGGGGCCCGCTCGTCAGCGGCACAAGCCGCGGGCCCCCCCGCCGTTTAAGTGGAGGCGGTTTCCTCCCGGAGCCGTTTCTGCGCGAAGAAGGCGTATTCCATGGAATACGCCATCGACGTCAGCACCTCTCCCCGCAGCCAGATGACTGGGCTCGGCCCAGTGGCGCCGTGGAGCTAAACAGCGCTCAGGGCGCGATTCTGTTCTTTCTTTTTATCATTTCCAGCAGCTTTCAAATAATTCCATAGTAGCCATTTCTACTCTAAAATTGGTAATTAAAATTTCTGTAGGTTTCTAAAGTCATGCTCTGTTTATTTAAAATTATGTGAACATTTTTACTGTGCATAGTTTCTGTTTAATGAATTTAATATTGCTTTTAATCATGTTTTCCATCTTAGTAATTCCATAACTAATTCATATGAACTCTAAATAAATTTATTCTTTTTCTGATACTTCTTAATTATCATCTAGTTTATTTTAGTATTTATTACAAAAATATTTGAAATACTTTTTAGTGCTGTTTTTGAATTATGTGGTAATTTAGATATTTTTGAAAATAGGAATTGAAGTGGGAAATGTTTCCTTGCAAAGTAACCAGCACCTTTTCATATCTAAGGCAAGCATCTTGAACACTTGATATGGTGAATGTTTGCTAGAATATTTGATGCATGGTTTGTTAGTTCTTAATAAGAATTTCATATGAGTAGAAATATTTCATGCATGCATGTTCATATAATTATTTTCTCTTGCATGCATTTTGCAACATGCATAGTTTGTGAGAGCCAGGAGTGTGCTCCTGCTTTGGACGTGCTTGTGGGCACGGGCCCTTTTTGACACAGTGGTGTCACGAGATATTTATGGAAGCAGGCAAGGGTTGTGGCCCTGTCCTGGTGATATGGGTGAAAGAATGTTTTGTTGTGCTAACCACTGCAGGGAACATAAGCCTCCTGAGTCGACCATAGATCGAGTCTTGTTCCGGTAACCCCATACTTGTTTCGTGCTACCACTTGTCCCTGCCTCAGGTAAGGTATG
>LR738713.1:38120384-38145991 GCA_902687465.1 Secale cereale | reverse complement strand
TTCTTAATTATCATCTAGTTTATTTTAGTATTTATTACAAAAATATTTGAAATACTTTTTAGTGCTGTTTTTGAATTATGTGGTAATTTAGATATTTTTGAAAATAGGAATTGAAGTGGGAAATGTTTCCTTGCAAAGTAACCAGCACCTTTTCATATCTAAGGCAAGCATCTTGAACACTTGATATGGTGAATGTTTGCTAGAATATTTGATGCATGGTTTGTTAGTTCTTAATAAGAATTTCATATGAGTAGAAATATTTCATGCATGCATGTTCATATAATTATTTTCTCTTGCATGCATTTTGCAACATGCATAGTTTGTGAGAGCCAGGAGTGTGCTCCTGCTTTGGACGTGCTTGTGGGCACGGGCCCTTTTTGACACAGTGGTGTCACGAGATATTTATGGAAGCAGGCAAGGGTTGTGGCCCTGTCCTGGTGATATGGGTGAAAGAATGTTTTGTTGTGCTAACCACTGCAGGGAACATAAGCCTCCTGAGTCGACCATAGATCGAGTCTTGTTCCGGTAACCCCATACTTGTTTCGTGCTACCACTTGTCCCTGCCTCAGGTAAGGTATGTTTTAGTAAGTTGTTAACCCCTTTCCGTGCACACACCGTACAGAGGGCTACGATGAGGGTTTCCATTGGCCATGGACTAAATCCTGTCATCGGGTCAGGGAGCATGGGTGTTTCCGGCTGTCGTGATGCCGAGAGGGAGTGTACCCTTGTAATCCGCGCGTATAAATAGTGATCCCATGCTTTTGGAGGTTGTAGCCTCCCCGACTTAGAGTTTTTCTGGAACGATGCTTTGGGTGATTCCTGGCATCTGGACGGATTTTCTGGTGTGTGCTGGTCAGGCGTGTTTTCAACCCAAATACCATAATGGGAATTAGTCAGTGTCACGATACTGACTAAAGAAATCCCATACGCGTGGGTAAAGAGTACACCCTCTGCAGAGTTTAAAACCTATTCGAATAGCCGTGTCCGCAGTTAAGGATTACAGTCTGGGTTGGTCAAGTGTCGGTCTTAGAGTCGGTCTCCGGAGGAAATATTTAATAATTGAGCATGGTTATTTTGCAGTATAATTATCGTTGCTACTGGTGTTACCAATAGTATATTTGATGATATGATTATATTTGTGGACTAACCCTCTGATTTTATTTTTACTTTCCAGAGTGTCTCAGGGGCTGGCTAGACTACCCCGGACACTCGCATTTATTTTTTAAGTCCTTTTGTGGCGTCCCTCGAGTGTCAGGCGGTTTATCACGCCACTACTCTTGTGGATACCCGACTGGCATTTCTTTTCAAGTCCTTTCGTGGCGTTGCCTGAGTTCTCGGATGGTATCGTCCGATTTCTCTTTTAGACACCCGACTGGCATTTCTTTTCAAGACCGACCGTGGTGTCACTTGACATCCGATCGGCATTTCTTTTATATTTTATTGATGCTAATATTTATCTTCTGCACTAACTATTATTCACCATGCCATGTTTTAGTTCATGTCAGCATGCATTTAATATAAGTCTATCATGAGCATATGCATATAGTTTAATTCATCATGACCATATAATTGTTTGCTGCATTTATTATATCTTTTGTCCATGATGTTTGCGAGTACATTCAAACGTACTCACAGGCTTGTCCCTGGCTATTTACTTGGCCAGGTTAAGGGTTCTACAAGGAGAACCACAGCGACGTCCGTGCGAAGCCTAGGAGTACAGCCATGCGGGATAGGAGTTATCCGGGTCAGCTGTTCCTGTTGAAATGGAAACACATCGATGTTGGAGATCCTCAAGCCAATTCCTTCATCCACCACCGGAGTCATTGTTGTATCAGTAGACCTTTACGGTCTTGTATCAAATCCTTGTAAATGCTTGGTAATCTGTAGCAAGGATGTGTCCACCAGTAACAGTAATCCTGGACTGGTGATGACACTAGGGGTTAATTTCTGGAATATTGTGTTCCCGAAATCCGGCCCCGACAGCCTTGGTATCAGAGCCAGGCTGACCATTGGCTAATCCTATCTTAGCCTGGTCACCATCCCTAGGTTTCCACACCATCCACATCTTTTCCTGTCCACAGTCAAGTCTATCCCATCCACAGTGGCAACCGACATCTTTTGATAGCCGGTGCCCAACCTATCAGTCTATCCATAGGCCGTGTGCCTGTGCCAACACCAGCAACCATCAGCATCAAGCACTGCCCTTCCTCATTCACCCATCCATGTCTCACCCCGGAGCTTATCTGAGGAACCCCGATGCAAGCCCTGGTAGTTTTGTTAAGGTATTGTGGGATTTTACCCGCAATACTCTTGGCTCCATCCATCCACCCCTGTATGAGCTGTTCAAATCGAGAATCACTCCTGATCTCTCGAAATACTGGGCAGCTGTACATATTCCACCAGCAGATTTAAACCAAGGCCCTCCCTATGTTATCTTCATCGGGAGATCCACGCCAACCCCAGGCATGGCCATTGAGTCTGCTGCGTATGAAGCACTCACCCGTCTTCGATTTGCGGTACCCTGTGCCAACGCAAGGGAATACTGTTATTTCCCAAGCCGCGCTGCTTTTGGAGCAGAAGCTACGTTCCGCTGTGGACGTGCGGAGAGCGATCCAGCCCTGATCTATCTCATTCAATATGTGATGGCCCAGGAGCGTTTCACCCAGCAAATACTGGAGTATCTCCACTACCTTACTGTTCTGAATCCCCGGATCGCCATTGGCGGACCCCTCTGCCAACTCAGGAGGGACACGTTCTTCGTTTGCTCCCTCAACTTCCTCCGCTCCCTCCGGAAGAAGAAGGATGTGTTCCAACACCGGGAAGCCTTCCGCTTGACCCCGAAGATCTCGCTTTCGAACCGTAGACGGTCGTGAGTGCGTTTGCGTAGCATGCAGTGTTTGTTTGCATGATGTGAGCTTTGTTTTGTTTGTATGTCATGAATGTATTGCCCTGTTTGCATTTTGCATATGAGTGTTTTGTTTGTGTGGTATGCTTTTTAATTCTTCCGTCCTTAACAAATCTCGAGGACGAGATTTTCTTAAGGGGGTTAGAGTTTGTAACACCCCAAAAATTTAATCATTTTTTTATTAATTAAAAATTTGGCTAGAAATAAAATTTTGAATTATATTAGGTTCTTTAATAATTTTAGAGCCTTTTCTATACCTGTCCTTCAAAAATCTTCTCTTCATATAGTAAATTTTTGGAAATAATTTTGTGGGCTCTGGTTGTATCTTGAGTCTTTTCATTATTTGTTTAATAACAGTAGAAATTATTTTCATAATAAAATTTGTCTCTAAATAACTCTTTTAATAGCATTTTCAGTGTTTTAAATACTTCTGTTACACTACAACTATTATAGATAATTCTCTAAAAATTCCACCATAATTCTGAGAGGTCTTTTGATGCCTATATGTCACTTTGGTGCAAAAACCCAACTTGGTGTTTTGCAAAATTTGAGTGAACCATCCTCCTTTTCATTTCTGTCCATTTTCTAGGTTTCTACTGCAACCCCAATTTTCCTTGCTCTAAATTTTTTGATACTTGGCCATCTTCTAGTTCCTCCTACCAAACCCTTAACTCCAGAAGATCAGCTCCAAATTCCTCTTTTATTTGCACCAAATACATTCCCCAAGTTTCTGTCCAGAACTGAAATCCTCCAAAACTTGCACTAGCAAGTATTTCCTTTTTCCAAACCAACACCACCATCATCTCTGTCATCCAATGAGACATCATACTGCCAATTTTCACACCCAACACAACTCCCTACGTAGCCCTATCATTTCATCAAACACTCTGTGGGCATGGCAGGAAATTGGCCTCTCTCTTAACTGCATTAGAGACTTGCACTTTTGGCCAAACCAGCATGTCCATGACCTCTCTCATGCCCTAAAGCACCACCCTGTTAAATTGCAGCTCATGTGGGTCACTCTAGATGCCATTAGCATTTCGTCGAGCAACTTCTGTGCGTGTCTAGGGCGCGAGCAGAGCGCCTGGACTGCAGCCACTGGCACCCGCGCCCCTACCGCTCTGCTGCCTTCCCCTCTCATCCTAATCTTCCCCTGGATCAGCTCGACCATCATTTACTTCGCCGACACCTTCCCTTGGCCGCTTGCGCCGGCCACCGCCGTCCACGCCGTCCGGAGGCGCCGCCCGACGAGTCCCGTCTCACCACGTCTCTCCCTGGGCCCCTCTCTCTTTATTCCCAACAGCTCGAGCTCATCCTCAGCGCACCGGTCGCACAAGAGACACACCGACCCCTGCCGCCCTCACCAACCTCGCCACCGGCCTCGGAGCGCCATCAATGACCGCCGCCTCTGTCCGCCCGTGGACGGCGCCGTCCAAGTTACCTGGCACCTCCCCGGGCCAGCCAGCTCGCCTGGGAAGTAACTGCGGCCGGCCACCGTCCTCACCGACCCTCACCGGCCACCCAACGACCTCACCTGCCGGAGTAATGGCGTCGCCACCGTGTCCGCGTTCGGGAAGCCGCGGCACCACCTCGCCCCGCCTATAAATTGGCCTCCCCGAGCTCGTTCGGATCATCACCACTTCTCTCTCTCCCCACTGACCCTTCCATAGCAGCAGAAAGACCAGAGACGGTCGTCTCCTTCCTCTCCGGCGACCACGACCTCAGCCACTGTCTCGATGGTTCCGACGCCACCAGAGCTTCCCCCTCCCCGATTTCTTCACCACTCGACTCCTGGACAACCCACCGATCCATCCTCCTCGCCAATCCCATCGGAACAAGCTCAGGGGCAAAAGCCCTCTCCCACCCGAAGCTTCCCTCCGCCATGGTCGAAGCTCTGCTCAACCTCGAGCTCTCTGGCGACCCTGTCTCCACCCCACGGACGTGGCCCATCCTCAGGAACACGCCGGTGTAGTCGGGGTCGCGAATGGAGGTCCCTGCCGCCGGGGATCACCGCCGGAGCCCCGCCCCTGTCTCTGTCTAGACGTACGCGGGAGAAAGGAGATGAACCCGACAAGTGGGGCCCGCTCGTCAGCGGCACAAGCCGCGGGCCCCCCCGCCGTTTAAGTGGAGGCGGTTTCCTCCCGGAGCCGTTTCTGCGCGAAGAAGGCGTATTCCGTGGAATACGCCATCGACGTCAGCACCTCTCCCCGCAGCCAGATGACTGGGCTCGGCCCAGTGGCGCCGTGGAGCTAAACAGCGCTCAGGGCGCGATTCTGTTCTTTCTTTTTATCATTTCCAGCAGCTTTCAAATAATTCCATAGTAGCCATTTCTACTCTAAAATTGGTAATTAAAATTTCTGTAGGTTTCTAAAGTCATGCTCTGTTTATTTAAAATTAAGTGAACATTTTTACTGTGCATAGTTTCTGTTTAATGAATTTAATATTGCTTTTAATCATGTTTTCCATCTTAGTAATTCCATAACTAATTCATATGAACTCTAAATAAATTTATTCTTTTTCTGATATTTCTTAATTATCATCTAGTTTATTTTAGTATTTATTACAAAAATATTTGAAATACTTTTTAGTGCTGTTTTTGAATTATGTGGTAATTTAGATATTTTTGAAAATAGGAATTGAAGTGGGAAATGTTTCCTTGCAAAGTAACCAGCACCTTTTCATATCTAAGGCAAGCATCTTGAACACTTGATATGGTGAATGTTTGCTAGAATATTTGATGCATGGTTTGTTAGTTCTTAATAAGAATTTCATATGAGTAGAAATATTTCATGCATGCATGTTCATATAATTATTTTCTCTTGCATGCATTTTGCAACATGCATAGTTTGTGAGAGCCAGGAGTGTGCTCCTGCTTTGGACGTGCTTGTGGGCACGGGCCCTTTTTGACACAGTGGTGTCACGAGATATTTATGGAAGCAGGCAAGGGTTGTGGCCCTGTCCTGGTGATATGGGTGAAAGAATGTTTTGTTGTGCTAACCACTGCAGGGAACATAAGCCTCCTGAGTCGACCATAGATCGAGTCTTGTTCCGGTAACCCCATACTTGTTTCGTGCTACCACTTGTCCCTGCCTCAGGTAAGGTATGGTTTAGTAAGTTGTTAACCCCTTTCCGTGCACACACCGTACAGAGGGCTACGATGAGGGTTTCCATTGGCCATGGACTAAATCCTGTCATCGGGTCAGGGAGCATGGGTGTTTCCGGCTGTCGTGATGCCGAGAGGGAGTGTACCCTTGTAATCCGCGCGTATAAATAGTGATCCCATGCTTTTGGAGGTTGTAGCCTCCCCGACTTAGAGTTTTTCTGGAACGATGCTTTGGGTGATTCCTGGCGTCTGGACGGATTTTCTGGTGTGTGCTGGTCAGGCGTGTTTTCAACCCAAAGACCATAATGGGAATTAGTCAGTGTCACGATACTGACTAAAGAAATCCCATACACGTGGGTAAAGAGTACACCCTCTGCAGAGTTTAAAACCTATTCGAATAGCCGTGTCCGCGGTTAAGGATTACAGTCTGGGTTGGTCAAGTGTCGGTCTTAGAGTCGGTCTCCGGAGGAAATATTTAATAATTGAGCATGGTTATTTTGCAGGATAATTATCGTTGCTACTGGTGTTACCAATAGTATATTTGATGATATGATTATATTTGTGGACTAACCCTCTGATTTTATTTTTACTTTCCAGAGTGTCTCAGGGGCTGGCTAGACTACCCCGGACACTCGCATTTATTTTTTAAGTCCTTTTGTGGCGTCCCTCGAGTGTCAGGCGGTTTATCACGCCACTACTCTTGTGGATACCCGACTGGCATTTCTTTTCAAGTCCTTTCGTGGCGTTGCCTGAGTTCTCGGATGGTATCGTCCGATTTCTCTTTTAGACACCCGACTGGCATTTCTTTTCAAGACCGACCGTGGTGTCACTTGACATCCGATCGGCATTTCTTTTATATTTTATTGATGCTAATATTTATCTTCTGCACTAACTATTATTCACCATGCCATGTTTTAGTTCATGTCAGCATGCATTTAATATAAGTCTATCATGAGCATATGCATATAGTTTAATTCATCATGACCATATAATTGTTTGCTGCATTTATTATATCTTTTGTCCATGATGTTTGCGAGTACATTCAAACGTACTCACAGGCTTGTCCCTGGCTATTTACTTGGCCAGGTTAAGGGTTCTACAAGGAGAACCACAGCGACGTCCGTGCGAAGCCTAGGAGTACAGCCATGCGGGATCGGAGTTATCCGAGTCAGCTGTTCCTGTTGAAATGGAAACACATCGATGTTGGAGATCCTCAAGCCAATTCCTTCATCCACCACCGGAGTCATTGTTGTATCAGTAGACCTTTACGGTCTTGTATCAAATCCTTGTAAATGCTTGGTAATCTATAGCAAGGATGTGTCCACCAGTAACAGTAATCCTGGACTGGTGATGACACTAGGGGTTAATTTCTGGAATATTGTGTTCCCGAAATCCGGCCCCGACAACTTCTACCTAGAACATAACATAGAATTTTCATGTCTATCTTTGCTGTGTGTGTTCTTTGTCTTTTAATAGCTACTATCATGCTCTGCTCTTAGTATTCATGCTTATCTTTTCAAAGAGCTTTTGTTTAGTTGGTTGCTTGAACTCTCTTTAATTATCATGCTCACCTTATTAAGAGAGTTTGCTTCCGTTGCATTGGTTAATATGTCTATGATAAAGATGCTACGTGCATAATGGCGCTTAGTAGTTCAGGTTTTCTTATGGTTAGTCTCAAATAACTGGGGGATTCCCAATGTGTTATTGGAGTACCAACATGATTTGTTTGCCTATGATGTGGTATGGTTTAGTAATATCTTCCTTCGAGAATTTATTTTGATCGACTTGGCGTACGCTCACGCATATTTAAGACTGTAAAGAAAGTCTGTCAAGCCTTGATGATATTTTATTTCTGAGTAGCGATATAACTACCATGCCTGATTCAATGTTGCTTTGTCGCTCTGCATGATTATGACCGTCATTGCTCTCTTAGTTGGTCGCTCCCAGTCTTTTGCTAACCTCCACCTGTACTAAGCGGACTGACTGCTTGTGCATCCATATCCTTTTAAACTAGTTATGCCATATGAGTCCACCATATCTACCTATATGTGGTATTTCACCGCCACTCCAAGTAATTTACATGTGCTACCTTTAAAACCTTCAATTTTTGCAATACATAGCTCATGGGAAAGTAGCTTAAAAACTATTGTGGTAAAGAATATGTTGCCTATGTATTTTATTTCTTATAAGTTGCTTGCTGAGCGGTAACCATGTTTCTGGGGACGCTATCTACTGTCACACTTTTGTTGAATATCATGTGAGTTGCTATGCATGTTCGTCTTGTCTGAAGTAAGGGTGATTTGCCGTGGGTTGAATAAGTATGCATATTGTTAGAGAAGAACATTGAGCCGCCAACCAAAGCCATGTATCATGGTGGAAGTTTTAGCTTGGACCTTAATCCTCAATCTCTTATGAGAATATGCTTATGCATTAAAGAGGAGTCCATCATCTATTTTCTATGTTGTCCCGGTATGGATGTCCTCAAGTTGAGATCTATCAAAAACGAGAAATCAAATGCGATTTATCTCCTTGGACCTTTGTACAGGTGGCATAGAGGTACCCCTTTGTGACACTTGGTTGAAACATATGTAATGCAATGATAACCCATGGAAATCCAAGCTAATTAGGACAAAGTGCGAGCACTATTGGTATTCGATGCATGAGGCTTGCAACTTATAGGATGTCTTATGCATGACACATATGAAGTACTACTACCGTTGACAAAATTGCTTCTATGTTCTTTAAAATAAAAAGCTCTAGCACATAACCATTCTTTTACTTTTATGTTGAGTCTCCACCTTCTTTTAAAAGCACCAACTACTGAGAGCATGATTGTCATTCTGAGTGTAATGTGCATTGTCCCAAAGTAGCATTGTCTTTTGCATGATTGTGATATCGTTTATTTTGAAATCATTGTATCTAGTCATCACTTAAACCTTGAAGGTGCACCTACATTTATGTTTTGCATCACTAAAGGGGGCAAGCTAGATATCACTTTATCATATTTGCACATCATGTTCATTGCAAATCTTTTTGATGTTTCAGTTTCATATTGTAAAACTTTCAGTCATTTGTGATTTTCTCATGAGGCAACTTAATTACTATAGAATCATTGTCTCATTAAGCTTTTGTCATATGACTATAAAAAGTCCTATATGGTTAATAGCATGTCACCACAGAAATTATTCTTGTTATCATTTACCTACTCGAGGACGAGCATGAATTAAGCTTGGGGATGTTGATACATCCAAAACGTATCTATAATTTCTGCTTGCTCCATGCCACTTTTGGGTGATATTGCTATGATATTCATACACTTCCATACACTTTTGATCATATTTGGACTAACCTACTAATCCAGTGCACCCCGGTGCCAGTTTCTATTTTCGGCTGATTTTGTATTTCAGGTTTTCACATTACGAGAACTGCCAGGAAAAATCCAGAAAAAATATATAAAAAATCAGCGTTCCAGGAGCTACCGTGCGGCCAAAGTACAGCCGGGGGGGACCCACAGGGGCTCCAGGCGCCCTGTGGGCGCGCCCCCCTGGGCCGCGCCGGGGGGGGGGGTGCCTGGGCCCCCCGAGGCACCTCCGATGCCCCCCTTGGCATATATTTAAAGCGTGTCGAGGAAACCCTGATTCCGGACCCCTTTTCTCCAGACGTAATTCCGATCTCCGCCGCCATCGCCATCAAGCTTCGGGGGACCAGAATTCCTGCGCCGGCACCCTGCCGGGACGGGGAAGTGCCCCCGGATTCATCTCCATCGTCGTTGCTTCCTCCCTCCATGATGCGGGAGTAGTTCCTCCTCGGGGCTGAGGTTCTTACCAGTAGCTATGTGGTCAATTCTCTCTCCCATGATGTGATCTTCGTTGTGATCATAGGCTATGTTAATCTAGGGTGATCCCATGATATTTCCCCTTCCTCTATGTATTGGATTGATGTACTCACTTGTCTTTATCTAGTATAATCCCCGAGACCAAGGTGACAGCGGTCTATTGGACATGGATTAGAAAAGTATTTTCATGAGTGATTTCCTCTCTTGTGTGTTGATTGAAGATTGAGAGTCTCTTGGTGCTTGTCTTTGACTATCCTTTAGATATGTTGTGGTGATTGTGGGACTCTCTTTGGATGGCCGCGGTGACATTGGGAAATCCTTAGATTGAGAACTACGAACTTTGAGGTGTGCTTTTGTAGCTCTACATAATTCTCGTCTTCTCTTGACCACGAAGGAATGACCTCCGAGTGTGTCCCCTTTGCATGTTTTATGGGAAATATCATGTGATTCGATTATGTTAATGTTGTTGGGAGTTGCCACTAGTGAAAGTATGAAGCCTAGGCCTTGTTTCCACCATTGCAATACCATTTGTGCTCACGTTTACCACTTGTTTGCTTGCTGCACTTTTTATTACAGATTTATATTACTTTGTTTTGCCATCCATATCACTTGCCATTTAACATCTCTTCGCCGAACTAGTGCACCTATACATCTGACAAGTGTATTAGGTGTGTTGGGGACACAAGAGACTTCTTGTATCTTAGTTGCAGGGTTGCTTGAGAGAGACCATCTTCAACCTCTACTTCCCTGAGTTCGATAAACCTTAGGTCATCCACTTGAGGGAAATTTGCTGCTGTCCTACAAACCTCTGCGCTTGGAGGCCCAACATAGTCTACAAGAGTAGAAGCGTGTGTAGACATCAGGCATCTAGGTGCCAGTCGTAGGAGTGCGATGTCTTCGAGGAACGACTCTTCAAACCCTCGGCCTCCCCACCGGTAGCAGAGCCGACACTGCCTCAGGAGGAGCTCCCCCCTCTGCCAACCTCGGGATCTCCTGCATGTGGCCCGACCTCGGGAGCGCGCTTGCTCCTTGCTCTCGAGACCCGAGAGGGGTGCTAGGCTCAGGAGTTCAAGATCTACCTGCCGTAGGGCACACTGCCAGAGAAGGAGGAGGACACAGAGCGCGTGGCCCGGCAGGCCATGGCTTACTGCCTCTAGGATGGTGAGTTGTACCGAAAACGACCCAATGATGTTTCTTTCAGATGCATCTCTAGGGAGCAGGGGCGCGAGCTGCTAACTGATATACATAGCGGGGACTGTGGGCATCACTCATCCTCGCGCACCCTGGCGGGCAAGGTGTTCCGTAGTGGATTCTATTGGCCAACAACGCTCAGCAACGCTACCGAGCTGGTGAAATCCTGTGAAGTCTGCCAGTTCCACGCCAAGCAAATCCACCAGCCAGCTCAGGGCCTTCAGACTATCCCTCTCTCGTGGTCGTTCGCGGTTTGGGGTCTGGACATCTTGGGGCCCTTCCCTCGAGCGCCCCGGGGCTACCGCTAGCTCTACGTCGCCATCGATAAGTTCACCAAGTGGGCAGACGTGGAGCCAGTGCGCACTATCCCCGCCTGCTCAGCGGTCAAGTTCATCAGGGGCCTCGTGAGCCGGTTCGGGGTCCCTAATCGCATCATCACCAACAACGGCTCGCAGTTCACTAGCAACCTCTTCAAAACATATTGTGCTAACCTTGGAATGCAGATATGCTACGCCTCAGTGGCACATCCCAGGAGCAATGGGCAAGCTGAGCTCGCATACACGGAGGTCCTGAGAGGCCTCAAGGAGAGGACCTTCAAGAAGAAGCTCGAGGCCTGCAGCAGGGGCTGGCATGACGAGCTCCAGTCCATGCTGTGGTCCATTCGCACCACCGCCACCAAGCTAACAGGCGAGACCCCGTTCTTCCTCGTCTACGGAGCCGAAGCAGTTCTCCCTCACGAGGTCCAACATCGCTCCGCGCGGGTCTTGGCGTTTGATGAGGCATGCCAGGACGCCGTGCAGGGGATGGATCTTGTGCTGGGAGAGGAGCGCCACCATCAAGCCTCGCTCCAAGCCGCAAGATACCAGCAGGCGCTGCGGCGGTACCACTGCCGCAGCATCCGCTCCAGGACGCTCGAGGTGGGCGATCTGGTCCTGAGGCGGGTGCTCTCCAGGGAAGGGCTACACAAGCTCTCACCCATGTGGGAGGGCCTGTTCAGGATTGCCCATGTCTCGAGGCCTGGCGCCATACGCCTGGAGACGGGGGACGGCGTCGCCATCCAAAACGCCTGGAACATCCAGCACCTCCAGAAGTTCTACCCATGAAGCAATGCCTAGTGCCTGTGAAGCCAAGGCCTTGTGCCTATGAAGCAAGGCCCAGTGCCTATGAAGCCAAGGCCCTGTGCCTGTGAAGCAAGGCCCAGTGCCTGTGAAGGTCTCCGCCCGTGACACTCTCACGTAATGATGAGTGGGGCTGTACATGCCCCGGAGTCTCCGGAGTGCCGCCCTCGGGCCTCGAGGGCTCCCTCCCACGTCCTAGTGGCAGCACTTAGCTCCCCGCTGGTGAGAAGACTAGACTAGGTGCCGGACGCGGCTGTTCATTTGCTTTATGTATCTGGTTGCGATCTTTCAATGGATTTGGACTTCTGGTGTCCCTCGGTAGCTTGGTTGAGTTTTCCCTCTTTCCGCTTTGTTCGCCTCCTTTTTTCCTTGCCTCAGGGAGGACGGCAGTTGCTCGACGTTCTCCCTCGCACACCTCGCACAGGACTAGGCAGGAGTGTCTGTGTCTGCGTGCTGTCCAGCTCACGTCACGGACACACCTTGCCAAAACCCTCTTGCCCCATAGTTTTGGCCTCTTGATCTTCGTGAGGCGCTCTCGTTTGAGCTCATGTCCGGCGCACCCCCCTTAGGTCCGTGCCCCCCGGGTACCGCTACGCGGTGCGTCAAGCCATTACCAGCCCACACCTGAGGGCTCGCGCAAGAAGAAACAAGGTATCCGATGGATTCCCTAACAAATTTTGCAGATGCCCCCTCCAAGGCCAGTAGTGCTCGCCCCGGCGGCGAGGAAGCCTCTCCAGATGCTGGAAGACGCACCCTCACGTTACCCTCGAGCGTACATAGCTAAGTTACCCCTTTACCCTCGTGAGGCGCATGAATATCATAACATAACACATCAGCATAGGTGTCACAGTTCATTACACGCCCCATTTGGGCCACCTGCCTTTTTTCAAAATGCAGGAAGAAAGGAAAGCTAAACAAAAGCGGGCCGCACGGCCGCAACAGCTCGCAAGACCCGGCCTCAGGGGCCTCTAGGGCTCAGCTCAGTCTGAGTCTTCCTCGCGCTTCACCGCCGCATGGCGGCGGGATGACCCATCGCCGACCTTGAAGCGAGCCCGGCGGCGCGGTGGCTGGTCATAACCACCACTGCTCGTGCTCTCGCTGGCAGAAGAGCCGCCACCGCTGGAGGAGTCACGACCGTCACCAAGGGCAAGCTCACTTGCGGCCTCGTCGCGGCCGTCGCCAACGTCGAGCCCGTCGTCGTCGGTGCCGTCTTCAGGGCAGCACCCTGTGCGGCGACCGTACGCCCAAACACCCTCACAAAGAGGGTCGCGGCGCCATCATACTTGAATTGGAGGGTGCATCACCTTCCCAAGCCACGTGCGCGGGCGATCTTCTGCCAACCACGGGCCAGGGCCGCGTTGTCCGCCGTAGAGATCTCCACCGCAACCCAAGATGCTTTGCTGCTGCAGCCGGCAGCTCGTGGGCAAAGAAGCGCGGTAGTTGGAGCAAGGCGCCGGCCGGATTCTCCGACCACACAACGAACTCCAGGAGTGCCTCTGACGAATGGAAGCCTGACCGAGGAGGCCCGGCGACCACGGCTCGCCTTCCTGCGGCGAAGGGGCTGCCGCGACGAGGGCAGCCCCTGCCACGGGAAGAGGTGCCGTCGCGACCGCCCAGGGCGGCATCAACCCCAGAAGGAGTACGCCCGTGATCCTGAAGCACCGTTGCAGAGGTAGCGGCGTGCTTACGGGGGCGTGATAACCCACAAGTATAGGGGATTGATTGTAGCCTCTTTCGATAAGTAAGACTGTCGAACCCAACGAGGAGCTAAAGGTAGAACAAATATTCCCTCAAGTTCTATCGACCACACATACAACTGTACGCACGCTTGATGTTCGCTTTACCTAGAACAAGTATAAAACTAGAAGCACTTTGTAGGTGTTGTGGGATAGGTTGGCAAGAATATAAAGAGCACGTAAATAAAAACTAGGGGCTGTTTTAGGTAAAGAAGCAATAAAGTTACTATAGCGAGTGTGGAAAAGTGGTGGTAGGAGTTGCGAAATTGTCCCTAAGCAATTGACTATGTTACTAGACCGATAGCAAGTTTTATGTGGGAGAGGCCACTGCTAGCATCTCATCCCTGACTTGGAATTCTATGAACTTATGATTGGAACTATTAGCAAGCATCCGCAACTACTAACGTTCATTAAGGTAAAACCCAACCATAGCATTAAGATATATCGGTCCCGCTTCAATCCCGTATGCATCAATTTCGATGCTAGGTTGAAGCTTCTGTCACTCTTGCCCTCCAATACATAGTCCTATCAACATAAAACTAACCCTATGGTGTGATCCACGCGCGCGCTCATATGATGGGCACCAAAGGACAGCAACATAACCACAAGCAAATTAAACCAATCATAGCAATTCACCAATTACCGATAGGACAACGAAAATATACTCAGACTTCATAGGATGGAAACACATCATTGGATAATAATATGAAGCATAAAGCACCATGTTCAAGTAGAGGTTATAGCGGGTTGCGGGAGAGTGGAGCACTGTATATAGATGGGGGGAGGTGATGAAGATGTTGGTGAAGATGACAGAGATGTTGGTGTAAATCGTCGTCACACGATCGTTGCTCCGGTGGCGTTCCGGCACCACCGGGAGAGAGGGGGAGAGGGCCCCCCTTCTTCTTTTTCTTCCTGATGGGAGAAGGGTTCCCCTCTGGTCATTGGATTCCATGGCATGGGAGGGGCGAGAGCCCCTCCGAGATTGGATCTCTCTCTGTCTCTCTCTGTTTCTGCGTTGCAGATTCTAGCCTTTCACCGTTTCCTATATTCTCGGAGATCCGTAACTCCGATTGGGCTGAAATTTTAACACAATTTGTATCCGGATATTGGCTTTCTTGAGGCAAAGGAAGGTCACCAACCGCCTTACGAGGTGGCCACAAGGGTCAGGGGCGCGCCCACCCCCTAGGGCGTGCCCCCCTACCTCGTGGCCCCCTCGGGAATCGTCTCACTTTGATTCTTCTTCCCAAAAATCACATATATTCCAAAAAAAATCTCCGTAAATTTTTATCTCGTTTGGACTCCATTTGATATGGATATTCTACGAAACAAAAAACATGCAACAAACAAGAACTGGCACTGGGCACTGGATCAACATGTCAGTCCCAAAAATATTATAAAAAGTTGCCAAAAGTATGTAAAAGTTGTATAATATTGGCATGGAACAATAAAAAATTATAGATACGACGGAGATGTATCAGCATCCCCAAGCTTAATTCCTGCTCGTCCTCGAGTAGGTAAATGATAAAAAAGATAATTTTTGATGTGGAATGCTACCTAGCATAATCTTGATCATGTAATCTAATCATGGCATGAATATTAAGATATGAGTGATTCAAAGCAATAGTCTATCATTTGACATAAAAGAATTTAATACTCGGGCATCCCAACAAACAATCAAGTGTTTCAAAATATCAATGTTAAAGAACGTTATCCCTACAAAATCATATATTCTTTTATGCTCCCTTTTCTTAACACAAGGTACCCCTCATGCTCATCCCGGTGTCAGCCAAGCAATTGTTTTCATACTTTACTTTTTAGAACCTTTTCAACTCTTCACACAATACATGAGCGTGAGCCATGGACATAGCACTATGGGTGGAATAAAAGGCGGTGATAGACAAAAGTAGGGAGAAAGTCTCACAACGACTAGGCAAATTAACAGACTATGGAGATGTCCATCAATTGATATCAATGTGAGTGAGTAGGGATTGCCATGTAACGGATGCACTAGAGCTATAAGTGTATGAAAGCTCAAAGCAAAACTAGGTGTGCATCAACTTGCTTGTTCATGAAGACCTAGGGCAATTTGAGTAAGCCCATCGTTGGAATATACAAACCAAGTTATATAACGAAAAATTCCCACTAGTATATGATAGTGACAATATAGGAGACTCTCTATATGCAGAACATGGTGCTACTCTGCAGCACAAGTGTGGTACAAGGATAGTAACATTGCCCCTTATCTCTTTTTCTCTCATTTTTTTCTCTTTTTTGGGCGGGATTCTTTGGCCCCCTTTTTTTATTTAGGCTTCTTTGGCCTCTCTCTCTCTCTCTTTTATTTCCTCACATGGGGCAATGCTCTAATAATGATAATCATCACACTTTTATTTACTTACAACTTGATATTACAACTCGATACTAGAACAAGAATATGACTATATATGAATGCCTTCGGCGGTGTACCGGGATGTGCAATGATCAAGCATAGCAATGACATCAAAAAATGGACAAGCCATGAAAACATCATGCTAGCTGTCTTACGATCATGCAAAGCAATATGACAATGATGGTGCGTGGTATAACAAATGGAACGGTGGAGTTACATGGCAATATATCTCGGAATGGATATGAAAATTTCATAATAGGTAGGCATGGTGGCTGTTTTGAGGAAGGGTATAGGGTGGTTTGATGCACCAATGAAAGTTGTGCGGTACTAGAGTGGCTGGTAAGGTGGAAGGGTGAGAGTGTGTATAATCCATGGACTCAACATTAGTCATAAAGAACTCACATACTTATTGCGAAAAATCTATTAGCCCTCGAAGAAAAATACTACGACGCATGCTCCTAGGGGGGAGGTTCGTAGGAGTTAACCATCGCGCGCCTCCGACCTTCACGCAAAGATAAACAATCAAAATACAATACACGCCAATTTGGTAACATAGTTAGGAGACCATACGTGCATGCTTCATGAATCACAAACCTTAACACCAATATTTTTACTAAACCACAATAATTCACTAGTACCTCCCACATATTAGCATCTCTATATCGCAAAACTATTGCAAGGAATCAAACATATCATATTCGGCGATCTACAAGTTTATGTAGGATTTTATGACTAACCATGTGAATGACCAATTCCTGTCAACTCTCTAAATAGATATAATTGAAGCAAGAGAGTTTTAATTATTTCTACAAAAGATATGCCCACGCTCTAACAAATATAAGTGAAGCAAAAGAGCATTCTACAAATGGCGGTTTTCTATGTGAGGAGAAACAGGCAATCCAAACTTCAAATGATATAAGTGAAGCACATGAATCATTCTATAAAGTCATACTAAAAATATGTACATGAAGTGCAAAGAGCATTCTATAAATCAGCCAAGGACTATCCCATACCAGCATGGTGCATTTATTAACAGAAAAACAAAAAGCACACGACGCTCCAAGAGTTTACGCATATCATATGAACGAAACGGATCCGAAAACATATCGATACTTGTTGAAGAAAGATGGGATGCCTTCCGGGGCATCCCCAAGCTTAGACGCTTGAGTCTCCTTGAAAATTTATTTGGGGTGCCTTGGGCATCCCCAAGCTTGAGATCTTGACTCTCCTCCTTCTCCTCGCATCGATACCTCCTCGATATTCGAACACTTCATCCACACAAAACTTAACCGAACTTTTAGTGGCAGGGTTAGTGCATATGATCAATGAAATCCCATCATGTACTACTCTAACATTATTGTATAATTGTGAACAAACATTACCCACTATATGATATCACAATTCTATGGCCCCAAGTCAAGGAGGCTTCAACAAGAATTCAAACATATGCAAATAATGAAGCTATACCAGCAATCTGTGAAAACAGTACAGTCTGTAAATATTTGAACATTCACCATACTTCTGTAACTCTAAACATTATGGAAAAATTAGGAAAAATCAACAATTTGTATACCAAGACTGTGCAAAAATATTCAGATCCTTTAGACGTTCCAGTAAAAAATGTAAAATCGCGCACTACACCCAAAGTTTCTGTTTTTGCACTTCACAAACCAACAAGCAGTTTAATCATCCTAAAGGGAACTCTTGGCACATTATTTTTATAATAAAACGGAATTGTACAAGGGGATAATGAGTTTTATGAGAAACTTCCATGAAAAATTCTACATTGTTTCCATAAGCATGAACACAAGTGTTCAAGGTCGACCCTTATTTCCGCAATGCATCACCTTTCAATCGCTTCTCTTTTTGAAAAAGTTTTAAGTTCCCCTCTATATTTTTTTATTTTTAAACTTTATAAAAGCACACAACAGAAATAAATGACTCTCTAAAACTTCCGGGTTGTCTCCCTGGAAGCGCTTTCTTTAAAGCCATTAAGCTAGGCATATAGTGCTCAAGTAATGGATCCACCCAGATCCCAAGGTATATCAAAGCCAATTTTAATTAACAATGATTTGTGATTTAGTAGTGTGCACAAGTAACATATATCATGCAACAACGAAGTT
Organism: Secale cereale; assembly: GCA_902687465.1. Taxonomy (NCBI): domain Eukaryota; kingdom Viridiplantae; phylum Streptophyta; class Magnoliopsida; order Poales; family Poaceae; genus Secale; species Secale cereale. The sequence continues at coordinate 38,127,594 of LR738713.1, read as the reverse complement.
TAGCTCTCTTCCTATGCATCGGCATGTCATAAAAGAACAATTCATGCACACATAGTAAAGGCCAATGCATAGCATAAACAGTTTGTTGCAATTTTATCGTATTGGAAACATAGAGATGCGGAGATGTAGTTCATCTCTCATAATAATTGCAAGTAGGAGCAGCAAGAACATGCATATTATATCTATCAAAATCATCATGCATAGTAGTAGAACGCAACCCATCAATATAGTCCTTAATAAGTGCAAACTTCTCCGATATAGTGTAGTTGGGAGAATTCAAAAAGATAATAGGACTATCATGTGTGGGTGCAATAGCAACAATTTCATTCATAACATAAGGAACTATCACACAAGTTCATCTCCGTAAGCATAATTTATATTGGCATCATGGCCACAAGCATAGCAAGCATCAATTTCATCAAAAAGGGATATTTCAAACAAATCCAAGGGATCGTAGCAATCATCATAGTATTCATCCTTCGGTAAGATCGAAGGGAAATTAAACAATGTATTAGTTAAAGAGTTACTCTCATTAGAAGATGGGCACGGGTAGCTAATCCGCTCTTCCTCCTTTTGTTCTTCGCTCTCCTCGTCATGTTTGTCATCTAATGAGCTCAAAGTGTCATCAATTTCTTCTTCCATAGTTTCCTGCAAAATATTAGTCTCATCTTGGACAGCAGAGACTTTCTCAATAAACGCATCAATATTGGCATTGTATTTATAATTCAAATAGCAATATTTCAATATAGCAAGATTTTCAAATCTATAAACAGCATCATCATAATTTTCAAACTCTTCAAACAAACAATTAATTTCACAAGCACCCTTAAAAGCAACAAATTCCTCTATTTGTTCAACATCATAGTAATCATATGTACCATTAGCATAAGATGCTAAGGTTTCATTATCATTAAATTTGCATGAAAAGGGAAGGTGTGGGGCCTTCATCCTAGAGCAACAAGTATAATCATATCTCAAGCATAGTTGCCGAGCATACCAATGCAACATATGAATTTGATGCTGTAACAATTTCCCTTTATGAGTCAAGTGATAATCCCTAAAGTATTCACGTTGATCCAACGTGTCTCCCATTATATAATTGAATGGGGTTTTCTCAGGATTATCAAAGTAGTACATAATATCTTTCACATAATGAGCATCGAGAGTTTTAGGAGGTTCCTCATCTCCATGAGTAGCAAGTAAACCTAAATTTTTTGGTATTTCGTGTTCCATATCCATAACTAAAGATAGAGAACAACTTAGAACAACAAATAAAATCTACTTAGTGATAAAGCAAACAAGCACACACGAGAATATTCACCCCACGATATTGCTCCCCGGCAACGGCGCTAGAAAAAGGTCTTGATAACCCACAAGTATAGGGAATCAATTGTAGCCTCTTTCGATAAGTAAGAGTGTCGAACCCAACGAGGAGCTAAAGGTAGAACAAAAATTCTCTCAAGTTCTATCGACCACCAATACAACTCTACGCACGCTTGACGTTCGCTTTAGCTAGAACAAGTATAAAACTAGAAGCACTTTGTAAGTGTTGTGGGATAGGTTTGCAAGAATATAAAGTGCACATAAATAAAAACTAGGGGCTGTTTTAGGTAAAGAAGCAATAAAGTTAGTATAGCGAGTGTGGAAAAGTGGTGGTAGGAGTTGCGAAATTTTCCCTAAGCAATTGACTACGTTACTAGACCAATAACAAGTTTTATGTGGGAGAGGCCACCGCTAGCATGTCATCCCTGACTTGGAGTTCTATGCACTTATGATTGGAACTATTAGCAAGCATCCGCAACTACTAACATTCATTAAGGTAAAACCCAACCATAGCATTAAGATATATTGGTCCCCCTTCAATCCCGTATGCATCAATTCCTATGCTAGGTTGAAGCTTCTGTCACTCTTGCTCTCCAATACATAATCCTATCAAAATACAACTAACCCTATGGTGTGATCCACATGCGCACTCATATGATGGGCACCAAAGGACAGCAACAGAACCACAAGCAAATTAAGCCAATCATAGCAATTCACCAATTACCCATAGGACAACAAAAATCTACTCAGACATCGTAGGATGGCAACACATCATTGGATAATAATATGAAGCATAAAGCACCATGTTCAAGTAGAGGGTACAACGGGTTGCGGGAGAGTGGAGCATTGTAGATAGATGGGGGAAGGTGATGAATATGTTTGTGAAGATGACGGAGGTGTTGGTGTAGATCGTTGTCACACGATTGTTGCCCCGGTGGCGTTCCGAGACCACCGGGAGAGAGGGGGAGAGAGCCCCCTTCTTATTCTTCTTCCTGGTGGGAGAAGGGTTTCCCCTCTGGTCCTTGGCTTCCATGGCATGGGAGGGGCGAGAGCCCCTCCTAGATTGGATCTGGCTCTCTGTCTCTCTCTGTTTCTGCGTTCCAGATTCTGGCCTTTCACCGTTTCTTATATTCCCGAAGATCCGTAACTCCGATTGGGCTGAAATTTTAACACGATTCGAAAATGGCAGCAAGATGAGCTAGAACTCGTGCTTGAGCTGGATAGTGATTTTTTTGGGAGGAAGAAGGAGTGTGTGGCTGCAGGAATAAGTGGAGGGGGCCACATGGAGCCCACGAGGCAGGGGGCGCGCCTTGTGAGGGCGGGCGCGCCTTGGACCCTCATGGCCAGGTGCTGGCTCCCCTCGATGTGTTCTCTATGCCAAATATTCTCAGATATTCTAGAAAAAATCATATTCCATTTTCAGGTCATTTGGAGAACTTTTATTTTCAGGGTATTATTTTTATTGCACGGATAAATGCGGAAACAGACAGAAAATAATAATTTTGCTTTATTTATCCTAATTAACAGAAAGTAAGAGGAGGGTACAGAAGGTTGTGCTTTCTAGATTCACCCATCTCATGCTTGTGAAAAGGAATCCATTAACAAGGTTGATCAAGTCGTGTTAATAAACTCTTTCCGAATAACATGAAACCGGAGAATTTTCGAATAACACTAGGTTACCTCAAGGGGGATATGTATGTCCCCAACAATAAGAATATCATATGTCTTCTTGGTAGTAGGAAGAGGAAATTCAAACCTCCAATAGTAATAGTTGAAATTTTTCCAATAGAATTGATACTTAGGATCTGGAGTTGTTTCCTCGGAAAATGTACCGTATGCTCATTACCATTGACATGAAAAGTGACATTGCCTTTGTTGCAATCAATAACAGCCCCTGCAGTATTCAAAAAGGGTCTACCAAGGATAATAGACATACTATCGTCCTCGGGAATATCAAGGATAACAAAGTCCATTAGAATAGTAACATTTGCAACTACAACAGGCACACCTCACAAATACCGACAGGTATAGCAGTTGATTTATCAGCCATTTGCAAAGATATTTCAGTAGGTGTCAACTTACTCAAGTCAAGTCTACGATATAAAGAGAGAGGCATAACACTAACACCGACTTCGAGATCACATAAAGCAGTTTTAACATAGTTTCCTTTAATGGAGCAAGGTATAGTAGGTACTCCTGGATCTCCTAGTTTCTTAGGTATTCCACACTTTAAAGTGTAATTTGCAAGCATGGTGGAAATTTCTACTTCAGGTATCTTTCTTTTATTGGTAATAATGTCTTTCATATACTTAGCATAAGGATTTGTTTTAAGCATATTAGTCAAACGCATACGCAAAAAGATAGGTCTAATCATTTCAATAAAGCGCTCAAAATCCTCATCATCCTTTTTCTTGGATGGTTTAGGAGGAAAAGGCATGGGTTTATGAACCCATGGTTCTCTTTCCTTACCGTGATTCCTAGCAACAAAGTCTCTCTTATCATAACGTTGATTCTTTGATTGTGGGTTATCAATATCAACAGCAGGTTCAATCTCTCTACATCATTATCATTGCTAGGGTGAGCATCATCATGAACATCATCATTAACATTATCACTAGGTTCATGTTCATTACAAGATTGTGTCTCAGCATCAGAAACAGAGATATCATTGGGATTCTCAGGTGTGTCAGCTACAGGTTCACTAGAAGCATGCAAAGTCCTATCATTTTTCTTTTTCTTCTTCTTAGAAGAACTCGGTGCATCTAAATTAGTTCTTTGAGAATCTTGCTCAATTCTCTTAGGGTGGCCCTCAGGATACAAAGGTTCCTGAGTCACTTTACCCCCTCTAGTTGCAACTCTAATAGAAAAGTCATTATTCTTACTATTTAATTCATTGAGCAAATCATTCTGAGCCTTAAGTACTTGTTCTACTTGAGTGGTAACCATAGAAGCATGTTTACTAATGAGTTTCAATTCACCTTTAACTCTAGACATATAATCACTCAAGCGTTCAATCATATAAGCATTGCGTTGCAATTGTCTACCAACATAAGCATTGAAGTTTTCTTGCTTCACAATAAAATTATCAAACTCATCTAAGCATTGGCTAGCAGACTTATAACGAGGAATATCACCTTCATCAAACTTATAAAGAGAATTTACGTTTACTACCTGTGTCGGGTTATCAAGACCATGTATTTCTTCAATAGGTGGTAAATTCTTAACATCTTCAGCTTTAATATATTTTTCTTTCATCGATTTGTTTGCCTCTTGCATATCTTCAGGACTGAGAAATAGAACACCCCTTTTCTTTGGAGTTGGCTTAGGGGCTAGTTCAGGAAGTGTCCAATTATTTTCATTGGCCAACATATTATTCAATAGTAATTCAGCTTAACCAACTATTCTTTCCCTGAAAACACAACAAGCACAACTATCCAGGTGGTCTCTGGAAGCATCGGTTGGTCCATTATAAAAGACATCAAGTATTTCATTCCCTTGAAGAGGATGATCAGGCAAAGCATTAAGTAACTATAGAAGCCTCCCCCAAAATTGTGGGAGACTCTCTTCTTCAATTTGCACAAAATTACATATTCCCCGTAAGGCAGCTTGTTTCTTATGAGCGGGAAAATATTTAGCTGAGTAGTAATAAATCATATCTTGGGGACTATGCACACAACCAGGATCAAGAGAATTAAACCATGTCTTAGCATCACCCTTTAACAAGAATGGAAATAACTTAAGGATATAGTAATAACGAATCTTTTCATCGTTGGTAAACAGGGTGGCTATATCATTTAACTTAGTAAGATGTGCCACAACAGTTTCAGATTCATAGCCATGGAAAGGATCAGATTCAACCAAAGTAATTAACTCAGGATCAACAGAGAAATCATAATCCTTGTCAGTAACAAAGATGGGTGAAGTAGCAAAAGCAGGGTCATATTTCATTCTAGCATTCAAAGACTTTTCTTTCATCTTAGATAATAATTTCTTAAGATCATATCTATCGTTGCAAGCAAGAAAGTCTCTAGCAGTTTCTTCATCCATAACATAACCCTCAGGAATAACAGGCAATTCATATCTAGGGGGAGAATCTTCATCATCACTTTCATAAATATTATCAGTTTCAATATTTGCATTCACCCTGACCTTAGCAATTTGTTCATCTAGAAATTCACCTAATGGCACAGTATTATAAAGCATGGAAATAGTTTCATCATACATAGCAGAAGTGGCATCATCAAGAACATGCGACATATCAGATTCAATAGCAGGAGTAGGTGTAGCAAATTTACTCATAACAAAGGGTGAATCAAGTGCAGAGCTAGATGGCAGTTCCTTACCTCCCCTCGTAGTTGAGGGAAAGATCTTGGTTTTTGAGTCCTTCAAGTTCTTCATAGTGATGAACAGATATAAATCCCAAGTGAATTAAAGAATATTGCTATGTTGCCCGGCAACTGTGCCAGAAAATAGTCTTGATAACCCACAAGAGTAGGGGATTGCAATAGTTTTCGAGGGTAAATTATTTAACCCAAATTTTTTGATTTCACACAAGGGGAGCCAAAGAATACTCTTAGGTATTAGCAGCTGAGTTGTCAATTCAACCACACCTGGAAACTTAGTATATGCAGCAAGGTAGTTTAGTAGCCAGGTAATATGGAAATAGCGGTAACAGTAATAAAAGTAACGGTAGTGTTTTTGTAGTTTTTGTAACAGTAGCAACGGAAAAGTAAATAAGCAACAAGCAGTATGTGAAAAGCTCGTAGGCATTGGATCGGTGATGGAGAATTATGTCGGATGTGATTTCTCATGTAAAAGTTATAACCTAGGGTGACATAGAACTAGCTCCAGTTCATCAATGTAATGTAGGCATGTATTCCGAATATAGTCATATGTGCTTATGGAAAAGAACTTGCATGACATATTTTGTCCTACCCTCCCGTGGCAGCGGGGTCCTAGTGGAAACTAAGGGATATTAAGGCCTCCTTTTAATAGAGTACCGGACCAAAGCATTAACACATAGTGAATACATGAACTCCTCAAACTACGGTCATCGCCGGGAGTGGTCCCGATTATTGTCACTTCGGAGTTGCCGGATCATAACACATAGTAGGTGACTATTGACTTGTAAGATAGGATCAAGAACACACATATATTCATGAAAACATAATAGGTTCAGATATGAAATTATGGCACTCGGGCCCTAGTGACAAGCATTAAGCATGGCAAAGTCATAGCAACATCAATCTTAGAACATAGTGGATACTAGGGATCAAACCCTAACAAAACTAACTCGATTACATGATAAATCTCATCCAACCCATCACCGTCCAGCAAGCCTACGATGGGATTACTCATGCATGGCGGTGAGCATCATGGAATTGGTGATGGAGGAAGGTTGATGATGACGATGGCGATGATCTCCACTCTCCGTAGCCCCGAACAGATTCTAGATTGGCCCTCCCGAGAGAGATTAGGGCTTGGCGGCGGCTCTGTATCGTAAAACGCAATAATTCTTTCCATCTGATTTTTTCTCCCCAAAAGTGAATATATGGAGTCCGGGGGTACGTCGGTGGAGCAACAGGGGGCCCACGAGGCAGGGGGAGCGCCCAGGGGGAGGGGGCGCACCCCCCCACCCTCGTGGACAGGGTGTGGGCTCCCTGGCTTGGATCTTTCCGTAGATTTTTTTTATATTTTCCAAAATGATTCTCCGTTGTTTTTCAGGTCATTCCGAGAACTTTTATTTCTGCACGAAAATAACACCATGGCAATTCTGCTGAAAACAGCGTCAGTCCGGGTTAGTTCCATTCAAATCATGGAAGTTAGAGTCCAAAACAAGGGCAAAAGTGTTTGAAAAAGTAGATACGTTGGAGACGTATCAACCCCC